>OX637532.1:62653781-62748781 GCA_951800035.1 Linnaemya tessellans
ACAAATTGTTTTACTTAAGCCTACATTCCTTAAAAATAACACTTTTAAACTTTAATGACGAAGCTGAGACGAAACCTGGTACTACTCTGCCCTACCCCCTCCTTCCCCTTCGCCCCCTAGATGACCCTACCAAAAAAAAATTTTTTTTTAAATTTTGTATATAATCATCCCAAGCATTTATCTTTAGAGTTTTATGACTGCCGATTTCTGCCCTACCCCCCCCCCCCCCCCCTCCTCTCTTCCTTTGCCCCCTAAATGACCCTGCCAAAAAATTTTTTTTTTATTTTGTATATAATCATCCCAAGCATTTATCTTTAGAGTTTTATGACAGCCTGTTGCTGCCCTACCCCCTCCTCCCCCTTTGCCCGCTAAATGAACCAATTAAAAGTAAATAAAATTTTTTTTTATTTTGTGTATAATCATCCCAAGCAGTTATTGTTAGAGTTTTATGTCTACCTGTTTCTGCCCTACCCCCTCTCCCCCTTTGCCCTCTAAATGACCCTATCAAAAAAAAAGAAATTTTAATTTTGTATATATTCATCCCAAGCATTTATTTTTAGAGTTTTAGGACAAAGGTGAAATGTTTCCCCCACAGCCCTTGCCAGAGCGGCCACGCCAAAATACAGTTTTTATGCCCTCCAAAGATGAATTGGGATGAAGTCTAAGACGGTCTAGCAATGCCCATACGTTCGTCTTTGGAAAACATGATATTGTATATTTTTGAACCCCGCCCCCTTTAGTCGGCGTTGACGTACGATATGATATGCAAAAATAGTGTAAATATTAAAAATTGTTACTCCTTGAGCCTATAAAAAGCTGAGATGTTCTTCGATCTTGCTGAGGTGAAACGTCTCCACCCGGCTCTTCCCGGAATGACTGTCTGTCACAATAGAGATTTAAAATTGGGTACAGAAATGTCTTAAAGGAACTCTGTCCCACCAAGTTAAACATTTCAAATTCACTTACTAAATATTTGGAGGGTATTTAAGATTCGACCCGGTCGAATATAACGTTTTTACTTGTTTTTATTAATTTTGCGTCGAGAAATAGGTGTAAGCTTCCCAGCTCTGGAACAGTATTTCGGATTTTTCAATACTTCGGATTTTTTTCAATACCACTCTATTTAAGTTCATTTCCAATCCAACGGTACAAGAACGAAGTCTCTAGCTCTTCTGGGGGCTACGAAATTTCTCGTACAGACAGATCGTATAGACATCGCTCAATACTCATCGCTATTCATAAGGATCCAGAATATATATTTTATGGGGTCCCATATTGATATCGAAGAAATTACACAAGGAATGACAAACCTATATATACCCTTTCACTTTTTTATGAGGGATATAATAATGAAAATATGCTCTTTGAAAAGTATGCGTCAATTTTTACGCATGTTTATCTTCAACGTATGTCAGCATATGATTATCTAGGGTTACAACTGCAGGGTATATATATATATATATATATATATATATATATATATATATATATATATATATATATATATATATGTATATATTTACACATACATACATAACATATATATATATATATATATATATATATCTCAATATATATATATATATATATATATATATATATATATATATATATATATCTCAATCATTGCCAAGCAGCACAGGAGTTGCTTAGGCAAACCGTACGAGACTTAAAGGTAGACATTGCTGTACTCAGCGAGCCATATAAGAAGATTGTATCTGCAAATTGGGTTACTGATGATACAGATACAGCAGCTATATGGACTACCGGTTCTTTGATATTGAGGGAGAGGTTATCACCGCAATGTGGGTACACGCGGGCCACTGTTTCCGGCATATGTTTGTACAGCTGTTATGTTCCTCCTAGGTATTCTATTGATGACTTTCGTGTTATTATAGACAACATAGTGATGGACGCTGCAGCCAGGAGTCCTGTTATAATAGCAGGGGATTTCAACGCGTGGGCTGTTGAATGGGGCTGCCCCTTGACAAATGCAAGGGGAAGGATGCTATTAGAGGCCCTTTCTGCGCTAAATGTTGTGCTCTTGAATTCTCAGAGATGAGGAAACATTTAGAGGAGGAAATGGTGGTTCAATTATTGATATTACGTTTGCCAGCGATACCATTATAAACCGTGTAAACTGGAGAGTATCTGATGTTTATACTCACAGCGATCACAGTGCCACAATTATGGATATACAGGATGATATACGGCATGTGACTCCCCGTGCACAAGGTTTGTCGGGATGGAAAGTGAATACCTTTGATAAGGATATTTTTGCCATCTGTATGGAAGGTATGGAATTAAATGGTTCAGCTGAGGATATGGCAGAACAATTGGTAAACCATATCACGCGGTCGTGCGATGCATCTATGGTGAGGCGGAAAGGATCCGTAAAGGGGTCACCGGTTTATTGGTGGAATGATGATATTGCCGGCTTGAGGGCGGAGTGTATACGTGCCAGAAGGCAGTATACAAGAACTCGAGGTAGGTTAGAGAATAGCGTATACCAGGAGAATTACAGGAATAGGAGGAAGGCCCTAAAGGATGCAATTCGTAGGAGCAAGCGGCAGTGTTTTCTTAATATCTGTGATGAGGTGGATGATAATCCTTGGGGTCTCGCATATAAGCTGGTCACCAAAAAACTTAAATGCCTGACCCCGTTGCAACCGAGTGAGGGGCCAATCCTGGAGGAAATTGTAGATCATCTCTTTCCCCAGCAGGACGCACCACCTTGGGAGCACAACCCTCTAATTGGGACATTAAATTTTCCCCCGGTTACAATAGCTGAGATTGAGGACGTTGTCTCTAGGTTTAGAGACAAGAAGGCACCTGGACTCGACTGCATTCCAAATATAGTATTAAAGGAGGCCGTCAGGCTTTGTCCCGAGCAGTTCTTAAGAATGGTGAATACATGCTTAGGTAGGGGAATTTTTCCAACAAGATGGAAGAGGCAGAAGTTGGTATTAATACCAAAAGCCAATAAACCCCTAGATGATCCCTCATCTTATCGGCCACTGTGTATGATAGATACATGTGGGAAGTTGCTAGAGGGTGTGATCTGCCGAAGACTTGGGATGTGCGTTGATGACAGAAATGGTCTATCAGACAACCAATTTGGCTTCAGGAGGGCGAGGTCAACAGTGGATGCTATAAACGTGGTAGTAGAAACTGCTGCACGGACTATCTATGGCAGGAGTTGGAGGAATGGCACAAAGGAGTACTGTGTAGTTGTGACGCTGGATGTGAAGAACGCGTTCAACACAGCGAGCTGGGTGCATATTGTTGATGCTCTAACTCGATTGGACATCCCAGAATATCTGATAGGGATAGTGCAGGATTATTTCCGGTATAGGGAATTGATCTATAGTACAGATGCGGGTATAAGGAAACGTAGGATTAGTGGTGGTGTTCCCCAAGGATCGATACTTGGACCATTGTTGTGGAACGTAATGTACGATATAGTACTAAGGTTGAGGTTACCTGAGAGAGTGCAGATTGTGGGATTCGCAGACGATATAGCGCTGGTGTGTGAAGCTAAGGAATTGCTGGAGGCAGAAACCATTGCAAATGCCAGCGTACAATTAGTAAAGTCCTGGATCACTGCAATGGGATTGACTCTAGCTGATCATAAAACCGAAGCGGTTTTGATTAGTAGTCGTAAGGCTAGGGAAACTATTACCCTCAATGTTGGCACCTGTTCCATAGAATCAAAGGCATTTCTGAAATATCTGGGTGTGATGATTGACACACGGCTATCTTTTCGCGAGCACTTGCGATATATAGCATCCAAAGCATCAGGGACCTGTTTGGCGCTATCTCGGATCATGCCAAACACGAGAGGGCCAAAGTATCTTCAGAGGAAACTGCTCGCTGGAGTAGTAAGGAGCATTATCCTATATGCACACCCGGTATGGTCAGACTCACTTAGATATTCCACATATGTGGGGCTGGTATGCCCTGTGTATAGGCTAGCTGCTTTAAGAGTATGTAGTGCATTTCGGACAGTGTCGGACGAGGCGGCTTTTATCATTGCGGGTATGATCCCTATCGATTTAGAAATCATGAATAGGGATAACTCTGATTTATGTATGCAAAAATGGCAAGAACGGTGGTCAACCACTGAAAAGGGAAGATGGACTTATTCATTAATACCCGACATCAGATTATGGCTGACTAGGAAACATGGTGATCTGAACTATTACCTAACACAGTTCTTGTCTGGACATGGTTGCTTTAGGTCATATCTATTTCATTTTAAGCACGACGACTCTCCGTTCTGTCCACACTGTGGTGGGAATGTGGTTGAGGATGCTGAGCATGTCGTCTTTGTCTGCTTACGATTCAGCAACTGGAGGTCGTATTTAGAGGAAGGCTTGGGGCGTATGATCAGCCCGGAGAATATTATTCCGACCATGCTGGAATCCTTATTGAATTGGACCAGAGTGTGTAGTTTTGTACAGCTTGTTCTAATAGAACTTCGCAGATTAGCACAGATTCGTAGGAGAGTTAGTACGTCTTAGGATTCGTTAGCTACTGACGATTAAATATGCGCATCAGTTCCGAACCTCCTTACCTAGGAACTAAGGAGGACGTAGGAATAATACTGATAATACTACCCACCCTGATGAAATGCCAAAGCTGTCCCAGGGTGGTGCTAGTGAAGTTGTCGTGGGGCCACTATTGATAGTTGCTATCATTACGTCCATAAAAAAAAAATAAAAAATATATATATATATATATATATTTATACATTCATATAAACATGTATGTACATACAAAGTTTCAATTTGTTATTTATATAATTATAATTATTTGTGATATGTGAAAGTATTTGAAAGAATTTTTTACATAAACAAATTTTTAAAGTAAATATTTATAATAAAATAAGCCAATATATGTAATAAAATTAGCAAACATTTATAAGAAATAACAAATAATAATTAATATTAACAATTAAGTTATGAAAATATTAACTTTTTTCTACCTAAATGACTATAGTTCTGTGATAATATATCTGTGTCTGCTTTAAAATTTATTCTGTGTGATAATGGTGTGTTTATTGTAACCAACATTTCTAACATTAATCGACGTTTATAGTTATTTTCTATGTTTAATATTGAAACATTTTCAAAATCTGAGATATGATATGATTTAGAACAATGGGAAGATGTTTTTTGTAAGCTTATATCACTATATTTTTGACCTGATTTGTAACCTGCTATCCTAGTCTTTAATTTATTTTTTATTGTAGCTATGTATATTTTATCACAATTCACCATATCATTACCCTTGCAGGATATTTTATATACTGAATTCGATCTATCCCATTTGTCAATTTTATCTCTAGTTTTACTAAATAGTTAGTCTGTTTAATGTATTACACGTCCAATAACCTGTTCTATATTTATCTGTATCGTAAATTCTAGATTTTGTTAACCTTTCTGACATTACTCGTATGTAATGTAATTTCTTTATTTAGCATTTATATTGCTATTTAAGTACAATTTTCTAATTATTGTTATAATTTTTTACATTAAGATTTAAAAAGGTTATGTATGTATGTATGTATATAAATTTGATAGATATTAAAATTTTTGTCTAATATAATCAATTATTTTACGTTTGAATATATATAAACTATTTTCATTTTTCAATTCTGAAGGCATTTCATTAAAAATTTTAAGTCCTTTATAGAATGTGTTTTGTGAAAAAGATGTTGAGGCAAACAAAAGCCTGTAATCATTGGCATTTCTTAAATTGTACGGCTGAACATTAGCTACGTTGACCAAATATTTATTCATTTATTGTGGCATCATTCCTTTTTGTATCTTAAATATGAATATTAGCGTATTCATCACCAGACGCTGATTAATTGAAAGCCATTGTAGTTTTGTGAGCATATTTTGTATATGTGTCATCCTATTGCATCTAAGAATACATCTCATTCCTTTGTTTTGAAGCTTTTGAAGCCTATCTTTCATTTGTTGCGTACCCAGGAATAATATTGTTGAACAAAATGTGGTTTGATAGTTGTGTTATAAATATTTATGGCTGTTGAAGTTGAAATTTTAATTCTAACTCTTCTTAAAAATGCAATCTTTTTAGCAACTTTTTTACATACGTACTCATTGTGTGGTACAAAGTTTAATTTATTATCCACAATTATTCCTAGGTATTTATATTCATCAACTTGCTCTATTTCGGTGTTCTCCATGCGTATTATTTCAGAAGCATTTCCGTTTATTATCATCGCTTTTGTTTTGTTTGTATTTAGCTTTATTTTATTCATTTTTAAATACCTTTTGATATTAGTTAGGTCTTCATTCAAGTTTCGAACACATTCTTCAGGATTTTCCCCACATATATACAGTAGGCGACAAAACTGTTCACAAATAATAAAAAAATTGTGTTTTTTATATAAATTTTTTTTAATTAACAGCTATTTAAAATTTATTAATACTTTTCAAAACTATATCTAATTAAATAACAAAAATAGTATATTCATTTAAATATTACAACTTTATTAATTTTTAGTAATTGATGTAATAACATAGTCGGTATGAACGGTTATGTCCTTCATTAGAAAGACAGTTTAAATTTAAAATCAGTATCTAGTATGACCTCCACGGGATTTTTTTACTGCTTTTATTCTTTCGGAGTTTATATTTTGCCATGCTAGAAGAGCTCGTTCCCACAATTCGTCGACAGATTTTGGGGCGACCCTTTCCGTAAAAATTTTTCGTTTCAAAATCGCCCAAAGGTGCTCGATGGGATTCAGATCTGGTGATTGAGGTGGCCATTCAAGCACTTTAATCCCATTATCATTAAACCATTTTTTCGTTATTTTCGCGTTGTGCTTCGGGTCGTTATCCTGCATAAATATGTCGCCTTACCCGGGCTCGAGCTCAAATATGTCCAAACTTGGTAGATAAGAGTCCTCCAGTATATTAATATAATCTGTTGCTCGCATAATGCCATTAATACGCCGGAGAACACCGAGCTCACTTCCACGAAAACATCCCCAAACCATGAGTGATCCGCCACCAAATTTCAGGGTTTGGCATATGTTGCGTTCCTGTACACCACTACGAGAATCAACCCATGTCCATTTACGTCCATCTGACCCAATGCGGTTAATATTAGTCTCATCGGACCAAGTTATTGTTTTCCAATCGTCAATGGTAAAATTTTCGTATGTTTTTGCGAATTTTAACCGCAATTTGCGATGTCGATCGCTTAAAAATGGTTTTTTTTTGATCGCTTTGGCCTTAAATCCATGACTTTTGAGGCATCTACAAATAGTTTTGTCGCTAACATCGACTCCATGGGTCTGCTTTAATACTTCATTAGCTTCCACTGCTGTGTTTGTGGCTCCTGAAGCAACTAAGCGCCTAACTATTTGCGCATCAGCTGAGGATAGCTTTTGTGGACGACCGCCGTAATTTCGTGGTACTGAAAGTTCGTATTGGTTTTTTAATTTATTGATGAGTCCGAGAGAAACGTTGTATTTTATTGCAATTTTTCGGTAAGAAATTTGATTTTTTAATTCTTCTAGAATGTTTCTTTTTAAAACAGAATTAATACATTTTCCCATTCTAAGTAAACTAGAAAGCTATTAAAACACTGTTATTTATTTTGCGTTTAAACAAAAACATTTTTTTTATTCATATTTACCTTATGTCTTTTTGTTTAAATCGGAAATTATAATACTTTATTTTGTAATATCTAAACGCAGACAATACTGTTCACATGTGATTTTTTCAAGATGATGCTCAATAAACTCACAAAAGACCCGTTAGATTAAAACCGAGTTACCAGATAGTAAAAAATAAAACGTGTAACACTTTACTAAAGAAAAGGGTAACCAGGTATGTGCAATAAGAATGAAATAAGCTTACAAATATTTTTTTTCTTTTTCGTGAACACTTTTGACCCCTACTGTATATATATTAGTGTATCATCAGCAAACATGCACATCTTACATTTATTGACTACATTTTGTAGGTCATTCATATAAATTAAGAACAAGAGTGTTCCCAACACAGCCCCTTGTGGTACTCCTGTATCAATTGTCATTGGAGATGATACGTAATTTCAACATTTTGCTTTTTGGGAGCGATTGCTCAAATAGCTTTTGAACCACAGCAGTTCAGTTTCTCTTACACCATATTTTTGTAATTTTATTAGCAGGATATCTCTGTCGACAACACACTTTTTCTTTCCGACTTCCATTTTCCATTCCGATACTACAAGGTTTAGTAGAGATTCACAATTATGGTTCTTTCTAAATCCCGATTGTGTCTCATACAGCAAATTGTTGGTTTCAAAGTATTTACTTAATTGGTTATATACTACTTTTTCCAATAGTTTACTTAATACAGGTAGCATGTTAACGGGACGTATTTCGTTTGGTGACTTCCTATTTACAACTTTTTGGATCGGAACGATATAAGATTCTTTAAGGATGTCAGGAAAAGTGCCAGTCTGAAGCGATTTAATTACTAAATGATGCAGTAACTGTTCTATTATATCAAAGTTACCAAAAAGTGTTCTGATTGTAAGAAAATGTTGATCCCTTTTGTTGTTCATATTTTTCATGATTTTCTTAACTTCTAATATATCGATTAACTCAAATTGGAAAGGTGAATGATGATTGATATGAATATTATCTTGATATTTGACATAAGGAATACTTGCTGCAATTTCGCTCACACTTTCTACAAAAAATAAGTTCAGTTCTTCTGCTATTTGCAACTCGTCATTTATTATTTTGTCATTTAATTCTATTTCATTAATTTGCGAGTTATCCTTTTTTAATATGAGCATTTTTAAAGTCCTCCACATATCTTTTTGGTTAGAACTTTGGCTTATTTTGGCGTTTATGTACTTAGCTTCACTTTTTCTTAACATTGAACTATATTGGTTTCTTATGCGTTTGTATTCCCTCCAATAATACTCATTATTATGCCATTTAGGTAGACAGTAGAAATTAATTTTATTTTTATATTAAATTTGAATTAAGATTCTATAGGCTAATTGTTCGAAATTTTAATTTAAATCTCAGAAAGACATGATAAATATTCCAAAGCACAAAGGCAAGTCAACATCAGTTTTATTCAACTTACACAGCAGAGCAGAACAGCTATTTTCGAAAGACGCAACCCTTTCATCATCAGTGCTCATGTGTATTGTGTTTGTCACCACTTATTAGGTGGCTTAGTTGAATGTGAAAACAGTTCCTATTTACACAAATTTTATTGTGAAAAAGAATACGGGAACTGTATCAACCTGATGTTAACATGTTATTGTTATAATACCCGTGTTACCGTTTGATTATTTTTCTTCATGTCCCATTTTTCTGAATTTTTTGTTCCATCATACCTAAGTCAAACTTTTTTGGTTTGAATTTTATACTTAAGTACATGTGAACGTTTTTTCCAATTTTTATTATTGGGTAGCTCAAGCCATAGCTTAAATTTGTATGTAGTAAGAATTTTAACGAACATTTTATATTGCTATATTAAATTTGAATTAAGATTCTATAGGCTAATTGTTCGAAATTTTAATTTAAATCTCAGAAAGACATGATAAATATTCCAAGGCACAAAGGCAAGTCAACATCAGTTTTATTCAACTTACACAGCAGAGCAGAACAGCTGTTTTCGAAAGACGCAACCCTTTCATCATCAGTGCTCATGTGTATTGTGTTTGTCACCACTTATAGGTGGCTTAGTTGAATGTGATAACAGTTCCTATTTACACAAATTTTATTGTGAAAAAGAATACGGGAACTGTATCAACCTGATGTTAACATGTTATTGTTATAATACCCGTGTTACCGTTTGATTATTTTTCTTCATGTCCCATTTTTCTGAATTTTTTGTTCCATCATACCTAAGTCAAACTTTTTTGGTTTGAATTTTATACTTAAGTACATGTGAACGTTTTTTCCAATTTTTATTATTGGGTAGCTCAAGCCATAGCTTAAATTTGTATGTAGTAAGAATTTTAACGAACATTTTATATTGCTATATTAAATTTGAATTAAGATTCTATAGGCTAATTGTTCGAAATTTTAATTTAAATCTCAGAAAGACATGATAAATATTTAATTTTATTTTGTTTCAATAATTTTATATTATTATTAAACCAGCAAGATGTTTATTTGTATTTCTCAATCATTTTTCGACTACCATTGAGTTTAGTGTATTGTTTACTTCAAGCATTAGTAAGTTTGCGAAGTCATTAGTTGAAATATTTTGGGGTATGTTACTGAGTTTTCCAAACAATATTGAGTTTCTAAAACAGTGATGTCAAATGCGATTGTGTTGGTGAGATCACTCTTATGTCTTACATTCCCAGCGGGAGAAATGTGTGGTTGCGAGGCCTAACTAATGGCCTTTTCTGAGAGTATCCTTATATATACCAATAATATCTTCTAAATTTATATTGCAGTTTCGTAACCAAAAAACTTTTTTTAGGTTTGCGGATTTTAATTTATTGCGTTGTTTTGAGCAAATGTATTTCAAATCGGAAAATATATGTTCGAAAAGGTATGTTGAAGGGAAAAGCAACAAACATTTAAAGGATTTTTTTTAATACAGGATATAGCGCCCCGTTTAAATTTTTCCAGAACTCAATAATATTTTCCCTATGTGGAGGATTAAACTCGCTCCTAAGTATGATTAGTTTTTAAGCTGAACATTTGGTTAGTTTATATACAAGAGAAATATTTTTACAAAAAACCTTACTTATGAATTCATTTAAAAGCTACTTTAAAAAATTTTCGAAAAGAAGTACCTACAGACAGTGGCTCCAACTTATTTCAATCCTCTTATATATATTGTATATATATTTATATAAATATATTATTTCTATTTAGAGGCCTCAAAACAGGACTTTCGATACTTCCCGCTGAATGAGAGTGTTTCTCAGTAAACAATTCTAGTTTACGCTCTCAAAATAAAAGAGCGTAAGCGTACATGTGAGTTTTGTTTCCACAATTGTGTATGACGCTGACATCACTGTTCTAAAAGTAGTGTTGTTGTAATGTAGTGTTTTAACTTTCTTTGCTGTTGCAACATTTGTACATTTTATTATGGGTATTTTAATTTCCAGTGTCTCGTGATCACTTATTTTCATGTTTTCGGTTATATTTACTGTAATGTTTTCTATGTTAGTAACAGCATAATCTATTAGTGACGATGTGTTGCATGATATACGCGTAGAATTTGTGACCAATTGCTTAAAATAGTTGTCTCTTATTATTTCTTCTAGTTTCCTCTTATATGAACTAGTTCCCAGCCAATCAATGTTGAAGTCACCAGCAATCAAAAAATTTTAATTTTCGGCAATAGCTTCCATTTCATCCGCAAAAAATTCAATAAAATGTTGTTCCGGCGAGGTCTGTTTATTGGGTGATCTGTAAACTCCCACCAAGTAAAGTAAAACATTTTTATACTTTATTTTAATTTTAAGCCACCAAATTTCTCTTTCAATCGATTTGCAATCTAATATTTTGACATTTTTTTTATTTTATTCAAATAAAATTTAACTACTTAACCTACAGTTATCACACAATTTACAGAGTTTTAGTCATTATACTAACTTTTCATCTATAAAATCATATTCAGTTTATTAGAGGATTTTTATAACAAATATATTATTTCAGAGGAAAATGGTATTATTATAAAAACCTCTGATTTGATATTTGAGATAAATTACATACACACTCATACACACATATATAATTATAAGTCATATATACGCATTTAAGTATATACGTAATACACATATGTATGTATGGTGCTATAATTAAATAAATAAATTGGTCTTCTTTAATAAAGGCCAGAAATTAGTGGGTTACTAGACATGCTGCAAGAAGTCTTGAAGCGTTCAGTTAAAAAGTTTATTTTTTCAATAATTAGTTTTATATTATTTTCTTCGTGGAGATCGTTGGTGGAGAAATGCCATGGTAAATTAAGCATCATCTTCAATAGCTTATTTTGACAGATTTGGATTTTTTTAATATGGGATTTTGCGCAAACGCCCCAAACTGGACAAGCATACAAAATTATTGATTGAAAAATTACTTTAGCCAGGATTATTTTATTATCACGACTTAAAAATGATTTACGCCCGATTAGAGGATATAACATTGCCTTTGCTAAATTGAATTTTTCAATCTGTTTCTTGATATGCAGTTCAAATGTTAATTTTTTGTCTAGTAAGACACCCAAATATTTAACGTTATCACTCCATTGCACATTGATGCCATTGACTTTGAGTTGATTTGTTGGGTAAAAGCATAAATTTCTTCTGCGAGTGAAAAATATTGCATTAGTTTTGCTTTCATTAATTTTAATTTTCCATCTGTGAAAATAAGCCATAAGCTGATCTAAAGCTAGTTGTACGTCTATAACAATATTTTTCCCATACCGATGAGATGCATATAAACAAGTATCATCTGCATATGCTGCGCATTCTACTCCCCTGGGTTTGCGGCATATCGGAACAGTACAAATTATAGAGCAATGGTCCTAAAACCGAGCCCTGTGGAACTCCAGCTGGTATTTCAACAAGGTCAGAACATATATCGTTTAGACTCACACAAAAATGTCTATTTTTCAAAAATGACTCAATGATTTTAATAATGTACAGTGGAAAATTATATTGAATCATTTTATATAATAGGCCGTTGTACCACACGGAGTCAAAAGCTTTCTCAATATCTAGCGTAACTAATACAGTTGAGCTTCCATTTGTAAACTCGGAATTGATGTGATTACATATACGCTTTATTTGATGAACTGTGCTATGGAAAGGGGTAAAACCAAATTGAGTTAGTGGCAATATTTCATGGAGATCTATAAACTTAGATAGTTTTATTTTAACAACTTTTTCTAAAATCTTACTGAGACTGCTTAGCAGACTTATCGGACGATAACTCTGTATTGAATTAGGAAGTTTATTGGGTTTCAAAATAGGTATAACTTTTGCCGTTTTCCATCCTTGTGGAAAATATTGTAGTTTTAGGCAACAATTTATAATAAAACATAAATATGTAATGGCGGAAGTAGGCAGTTGCTTGAGCATAATATTTTTAACACCATCTAAACCTGATGCTTTTCTAGTTTTTAAATCTTTTATAATTGCAACAATTTCATTATTATTTACATATTCGCATGAGTCCGTGTCAATGTCAAGTTGGGAAAATCGTTCGTTAACAGTATCAATTAAATAGCTGTGGGACTGGTGCCGTGATGTGCTATCACGACGAAAGACTTTAAAGTTTTGCAAGGAGATTTCACTGTTGTCAATATCCTTAGTTAAGTGCGTCTCGGATATACATATGAAATCAAATTTTTCTTCATAACAAAGAACTTCCAATTCCCTTATATTTTTTGTTAGTCCTCCGATATTGAGGTATATACCTTTTATTTTTGTTAGTTGCTAATATGCAATCTTTTCAGATTTAATTTTATTTTTTCTTATTAATATTGGACATTCTCCGTTTCTGCAATCATGATTTGTGTTAATATTCGTCAAATTTAATCTTTCTTTCGCTTTTACACAGTTTATACATTTCACTATATCATTTTGGCAGTCTGTATAAGAATGACCAGCTTCACTACATTTTGCGTAAATTTGTACTTCATTTTTACAATGCCTAGAAGTGTGTTTGAATCCCCAACATTTAAAACATCGTAATACGCTACAGCTCTGGTACACTGAACATCTATCCCACTCTATGCTAATTCGCTTATTATTTAAAATTTGGCTAAATCCTTCACCATTAGTTTCAATTATAGCATTAAATATTCTTGGATTTTTGTACGATTTATAAATCTTCACACACTCTAAGTATTCACATTCAATGTTATTCTGCTTCCTTATAGCTTTTACAATAGCATCCTTATCCAGCTCCTCGCCCATTCCTGTAATGAATACTTTTGGATTTCTCATCTTTGGAGCCCGAACCTCGTAATCGTTTCCCATTTTTTCTTTTATCTCACTTGCTAGGATACTTCGATCTTTCTCATTCTGACAGCTGATAGCTACAACTCCTTCATTTCTCCTAACAATTTTCTTTACCTGCATATTTAGATTTGATGGTCGGGCATATTATTCGTTGATTTAAGTTTACTTGCATACGTTTCTTCACCAGCAGTAGCTGTTCGTTGTTTTTTTAGTTCGTTTACAATCTCCATTTTTGCATCTTTCACTTGTTGTTCTACTAGTTTGCTGGTTTTGTTCAGTTCTTCTGCCATTTTATTCTCATTTTCTTTTATTAAATTAAATCAATTTTTATAATTTTCGTTTGTTAATTTGATGAAATTAATGCAATCGTTGCATATATATTTTATATTGGTGTGCTTAAAAGGGGCATCATTTTCATATTTCGAGAGTCCAATGCATTTAAAGTGAAAAATGTTTCCACAGTAGCCACACATATTTAAACATCCCGGCAAGATTTTCTGCACTTTCCACAGTTCATATCCATGATTCCTGTGGAAACTTTGTATTTACGAATAAATAAATATTTTTTCCCAGCTATACGTATCTTTTTATATTTTTTAAATTGTTTTTCATGTAAAAAATTAAAATAATTAAGAGCGTTATTTAGAACACGTCTGACTTTCACGAGAGTAAAAGCAATGCATGGCAAAGATTTATGTATCTTCTGTTCTGTATTATTACACCGTGCAACAGTGCAAAAAGTGCAAGGTTGTGACTATATGGGTTCGATTCTGCTATCAAATTGTAGTAAAACCCTATACTCAGTTTGGCCAATTTGGTGACCTTTCTCGCGAAGTGTTTCGCGAAATTTCAAAGATGGAGTCTCGTTCTGCCCGACAAGACCTATGAGAGAAATAATATCATGACCCAGGTATTTCAACTTTGTTCTATTTTGTATCATAGTGTTATTATCCAAAAAATTTAGTTTTATTATAAAATTATAAAACTAGAGTCTTTATGACCTATTTTTGGTATTTAGACACGTTGAAATTATATTGGTATGTTCACAAAAGTTGTTTAGCTTTACCGTGGCTACAACTTTCCCAAATATTGTGTTCGAAAAATCAGGATTTCCTAAAAGTTATGATAAAAAAATAAAAAATAAAAATTTTTTTAGCTTTCTTAAAGAAAACTTTAAGATAAAATACATTTTTGTCATAATATTTTAGCAAAAAATATTCCAAATACTCTTGGCTACATTTTTGCCGTACATAGTTAAGCGATACTTTTAAGTGCTGATTAGCTATTTGACAAAAACTGATGCCACCTTTTTTTGGTCATCATGGTAATATTGGGAAACCTTTCAGGATGATAAAAAAAGAAACGGTCACCAAATTGGCCAAACTGAGTATAGGGTTTTACTACAATTTGATAGTAGAATCGAACCCATATAGTCACGACCTTGTACTTTTCAAAGGTCTTCATTTGTCGCATAGTGTTATTTGTGTTTTCTGTTATTCTATTTCTATACTGTGATATTAATTTATTAATTATATGATTGTTATTTTCGAATATATATATATATATATATATATATATATATATATATATATACATATATATATATATATATATATATATATATATAAATATATATATATATATATATATATATATATATATACATATATATATATATATATATATATATATATATATAACCTTCTAATTGCTATTGTAGAATTGTTTACCACTTATATTTTGAATTGTTTCTATAAAATGCCTAGCTGTGTTTATAATAATATGTCTGTTATGTTTGGAATAGTAAATTATCATTCTTGCCGAACATGTAGGTTTCTGGACCCAATCAATTGTTAATTTATTACCTTTCCTAATAAATAGCGTATTTAAATAAAAAATAAAATTTTTTCCAGGGATTAAAAGTCCTTTTTGGCACATTCAGTATTTTTGTATAATAACTGAAATAGTTAACAATTTTAAGTTTTTCTTAAGTAAAACCTCTTTATACATCATGAAGATTTGCATTGGTCAAAAAAAATATATATTTAAAAATTAAAATTTCGCTTCCAGTGGTGGAAAATTTAAATTTTTTTATACTTAAAAGTAACCAAAAAGTCAACTGACGTTGTTTTTTTTTTTTGCTAGCTAAAACCATTTTTTAATTCAGGAAAAGCGAAATTGGTATTAAAACTTAAAAAGAAATCAAAATTTCGATTCCAGGGTTGGATAACTGCAATATTTTTGGTGGTATATGAAAGTGACCAAATTTTAAGTTTATCTTAAATAAAACTATTTCACGCCTCATTAAGAGTTGCATTGATACAAAAACAAAATTAAATTTTTTTTCCAGGGTTGGAAAATTGAGTTATTTTTTATGCATAAAAGTAACCAAATTGGCAATTGGTGTTGTTGTTTTTGCTAATTAAAACTGTTTTATAATTAAGGAAGAACAAAATTGGTATTAAAGTCTTAAAAAATCAAAATTTCGATTCTAGGGTTGGACAAATGAATCATTTTATTGTACATGAAAGTTTAAACATTTAAATTTTTTTGTCAAGTAAAACTATGTTACACCTTACATATAATTGCATGGGTAAGAAAATAAAAATTCGCTTCCAGAGTTGGAAAATCGAAATATTTTTGGTACATACAAGTACCCACATAAATTCCAAATTTTGTGTTTTTAGTGAACTATTTTATATATCAGAAAAATTAAATTAGTATTAAAAAATTAAAAATTCGGTTCCAGGGTTGGAAAATCGAAACTTTTCGGTACATAAAAGTAACCATAAAAGTCCCCACTTGTAAGATCAAGGTGGTAGGCAGCTGTGCTGAGGATCTGAATGGTTAATTAGTGGTAAAAGATGACTAGTCGCTAACAGCTCCCCTCCGGCGCCAGGACACGGGTCGGTTGTAATTTTTTTTTGTCTAGTCTACGCACTCCGTCACTGCGTGGATGGTCCATCCCCTTACTGGCCTACTCGTGGGAACAACATATGGAAAAATTAAATAAAGAAACAAAAAACAAACAACAAAACAGAAGGAAGAAATCTCTTCAGATGACGACCTTCTTGCCTCCAGCCAGGACCCAATAGTCGGCCTCTCGGATGGTGCTGGTAAAAGCCAAAGTACCCCGCTATCCCCACAAATACAAGACAACAAAAAAATGCCCCCAACACCGGTAATCGAGGCTGATAACCGGTCTAAGGGGAAACCTAAAAAAGGAGCCAGAAAGAACTCCTTAAAACGAGGTACTCTAGGCCGTATTCATTCTTGACAAGATCGCCAAGAATTCTGCGAACGGAATAACTCATCCGCATGATGCTAAGGACAAGGTGAGATATCAGGCCGTGGTGGATGAATATAATAAGTTTATGGATTCTCTACCAATTACGTCTGGTACGACACCGATATCGCAAAAAGAAGGTGAAAAAGGTGCTAAGAGAAATCGATCTCAGACAGATAGCGGTCAGGCATCAAAAAAGAGGAATGTTCAGCAAAATACATTCACGCCTCAACCAGAATCATCGTCATCCACGAGAAAGCCCTTTAACGAGGTAGTTAAAGATAACCTTCTCATGGCTCTGACGAACAATAAGAATGGGAAGACTCTCCCTGTCATAACGGAGTTGGGGGCCATCGGATCCAAATTGGCTGAGCTCGTAATGGACTACGTCCTCTCCAATAAGGATAAGCCGCCCCCTCGCTTCGACTCCGGTGAGATACACCGGGGGTACTGGGTGATCAAATGCTTAGACGCATTTTCAAAGGAATTCCTCAGCGACAGTATCGCTAAGATCAGCGAGACTTGGGATGGGTTAATCTAGGCTTGCCATTTCCAATTTTAGAAAAGGAGTTCAACGACCTTAAAAAAGGAGGACATTTTACTCAAAAAAGGTGACTCTTTTTTATTGCCTAAAATTCAAATACAAAAATCAAAAAACTCAATAAAATATACAAAATTACTTTTTATTTTAATTAATATTGAGCTTGACGCTTATTTTTATAAAATTATAACTATAAAACTATTTATTTTATAATTATATCAATATTTCAATATCCTCTGGATATCATCTTCAGGATAACAATTTAAAAATTATTTATAATATTTCAACAATAACAAAAATAATACAAAATTACTTATTTTTATTTAAAAAATTTATATTCGTTTCAATACATGTCTATCACATTTTTTCAAATATTCATAAAGTGCTTGACAATTCATGCAGTGATGCCAACGCAATCTCTACCGCATCACATATAGCCCATTTTTGTTCAAAATAGTGATTTTTACTGGCTGCTTCACAATTTCGAACGAAAATTGATTCGTACGAAATCTGTGTTATTTGTAAATTATTTTGGGTGTTTTGTTTTTAAAAATTTAGCTTGGCTACTTATGAGCGAAAATGTAGCAGTTTTGATATTTTGAAAATGTAAAAGCAGCAAAAAGTAGGACAACCCCGGACACTTGTTAAAAAAGGAAAAGGACGGACCCCGACGATACGAAAAAGAGGACGGTGTCCGGGGAAAAGAGGACGGATGGCAACCCTAGGTTAAGCCCAAAACTAATCCCTGCAGAGGAAATACCGATGATACCGCGTGCAAGGATTTGGTTACCAAAACTAAGCAACGACGGCGGCAAAATGCTGGAATGTTTGAAGCTCCAAAACTCCAGCATTCCAATCGATGACTGGTCGGTTATCCGCACGGAGGATCATGGCAGCAGTGGTACCTGCATAATCCTCTCCATTTCGGAGTCTGGAGCAGAGGCGCTCAAGAAATCAGGCTCCACACTCTTTTTCGCGGTTAGGGACGCCAAGGTAAAGGTGTCTCGCCCAAGCAAGTCGGTCGACGTTGTCGAGGCTGCCAACAAACTCCTAGGAGGAATGCTCCTCTCTGAGAATTAAGACTCCTACACCATGACTCTAAAGATCCCCAAATAAATCTGAAGCACTCGAAATGTGCAACGGATAACTTAGTGGTTATCTCGGCTGAGGAAAACATCGACATATGTGTGGTTCAGGAACCATGGGTAGGAAACTCCGTGGTTAGGGGGTTCCCGAGGTCCACATACAACATACTACATATATGCTACAAGTAATGGTAAGCCCAGATCATATCTAATAGCCAAAAAACACATCAAAAATTTTCTCTGTACACAGTTTATCACAGAGGAACTTCCAGTTGCGAGGGTCGAGCTAACAGATGGTAGGAGCTTCCCAATCGCATCATGCTACATGGCACACGATAAAGCAGCACCACCAGATGAAGTGAAAGCTTTCATGCCATCTATTGGTGCCGATGAAGATGTCATACTTTGTTGTGACGCCAACGCTGGACATACAATATGGGGCAGCAATGAAATCAACGACAGAGGTGAGCATATCGTAGATTTCATAAACCTTAATAAACTTACCATATGTAACTCCGGTACTTCACCGACTTTCATCTTTCCGAGTTTGGACAGGTTTAGTGGGTGGGAGGAGGTTCTGGACGTTTCCCTTGTAAATGACAAATTTAGATTTCGATTGACAAGTGGAGGGTATCCAATAAAATATCCTTCCCTGATCATTGCTGGATACTCTTCGAAGTTACGACACCAAATAATGGGACAAAATGCTTTAGGAACCCGAGGACAGATTGGAATGAGTTTAACGGGATTCTAAAGCAAAAACTAGGAAGAGTCTCAGAAATCGGGAATACGATTGATGGACTTGAGCAAAATGTAAGGTTTGTCAACAAGGCTATTACCAGGGCCTTCGAGATATCCTGCCCTTTAACAAAGACTATGAAGAGTTATCCTCCATGGTGGCGCGCGGAACCCTCTAGGCTGCGTAAGGAGGAACGTAGGGCCTTCAACGCCTGCTATGGAAGTAAAATATGGCAGCTTTATTGCGACAAGGTGGATATATATAAAAAGGCTAAGAAAGTCGCCAAAGGAAACTCGTGTAGGAATTTCTGTGAGTCAATAGATAAAACTAGAGATTCGGCAAGGCTAAGTAGGGCTGTGACCATGAGCCACACCTGTCCGACCTTCATTAAGAGAGGGGATGGCTCATGGACAGATTCCTCGGCGGAATCCCTAGGCAATCTTTTCAACACCCACTTTCCAGGCTGTACTGACAAGGTCAGTGGAATCAGCTCAGTTAGAGGGAATCAACACGCTGTCAATACGGATTTCTTATCCCCAGAGAGAACCTCATAGGCAATCGACAGCTTCTCTCCCTTTAAATCGCCGGGTCCTGACGGTATTATTCCAAAGATGCTACATGGCTTTTTAGGTTCTACAAACTCTGTCTTATACTACGTTCCGACCAGCTGGAGGAAAGTAAGAGTAGTCTTCATTCCGAAGATTGGAAGAAGAAGTCACGAGTATGCGAAGGACTTCAGACCAAGCAGCCTTTCGTTATTAACACGATTCTTCACAGACAAGATGCTGCTGGAGTTAAAGTCGTGGCTTAAGCGGACGATGTAGTAATAATGGTATCAGGGATGTTTACGGACGTTATTAGCGATATAATGTGCAATGCCTTGGGTATACTCAGTAAATGGGCTACAGGAAGTGGTCTAGGAGTAAACCCTAGCAAAACAGAACTGGTACTATTTACTACAAAGACCAAAGTTCAAGGTTTTAGACTACCTCAGCTGAATAATCTGGAACTGTCCCTATCGGACAATGCAAAATATCTACGAGTTGTCCTGGACGCAAAACTAACGTGGAAACCGAATGTGCTACATAGGGTTAAAAAGGCAACAGTTGCCTATTACTCCTACAGGAGGTTGTTTGGTTCCAGATGGGGTTTAACACCTACCATGCTTAAATGGATATACACAGCGATTTTACGCCCTATATTGACTTATGGATCTTTGGCATGGTGGCCTGCCACAACTAAGAAATATGTGGTAGCTCAACTATATAGAGATCTGCCTGCATCGGGATTACTGGTTGTCTACGTACTAACCCCTCAGAGGCTTTGAATGCTATATTAAACCTGATTCCGATTGACATTTATGTACTGGGTACATCCTCTAGCAGTGCGGTGAGACTAACACCATCTGGGAAGTAGAGGTCAAGAGACTATGGCCACGCGCGGATCCTAGGTCAGTTACCACCGACACTGAGGAAGACCTGAGGCGGCTAGGTTACTGATTGACAGGGGTGTCTTCTACCTTAGTAGCTCAATGCAGGGAGCTTCTATCCAGATTGAGATATCAGACTGACACTACCCTCATCTGGGTCCCCGCATATAATAACTTCCTTGGAAATGAACAGGCGGACGAGCTAGCTACGGCTGGATCTGCTATGGACGTCTCCACCGCTGTATCGATGGCCATGCCGTATGGCGCTATAAGATGTGGCGTTCAGGGCCACTACCGGCAGAAGGCTGCAGACAGGTGGCGCAAGCTGGACACGTGTAGGGTGTCTAGGAGAAAGTGGCCCTGCTACAACGACAGAAGAACAGCACGGCTGATCAACAGGAACCGTAGGGACATCTCAAGACTCGTCGCAGTAGTGACGGGGCACTGGGTAATAGGCAGACATGGTGGTAGGATAGGTCTCTCCTATAATGCGTTTTGTTGCAGCTGCCGGAATATGGGCAAAGAAGAAATAGTTTATCACTTTCTTTGTGAATGCCCGGCATTGCACCATATGGGACACAAGATCTTAGGCAACAGTATAATATCAGAGCTTTCGGAGCTATCAGGTATAGGTCTAGGTGATTAAATTCCCCGATGCGACAGGTTGGACCTAGCATCCATCACCGTATCCGAGATCAGGACTCGATTCTACGCAGGTTGACACTGACGAGTGGAGTGGTCTCTCAAAACGGCATCTCAGAGATCCTACTTGAATGCTTGTGGATTACAAGCAGCCACGTATACCAACCAACCATAAAAGTTCCCAATTTTGATTTTTTTATAGTGAATTAAACATATTTTATACTTCGCTAAGAACTAAGTCGTTATTAAAAATTTTTAAACCAAAAATTCGGTTCCAGGATTGGAAATTGAAATATTTTGAAATTAACCATATAAGTTCCTAATTTTGGTTTTTTGTGGATGAAATTTTTTGTGTACTTCGGGAAGAGTTAAAGTGGTATTAAAAACCAAAAAAATTTAAAAGACAATCCTACGGTTGGATAATTAGATACATGAAACGGATTTTTACTTTTTGTTTTAAAATGAAACATATTTAATATTTTTGAAAGACGTTCAAAGGTATTAGATATAAGAAAAGCCAAACATTTAGCTTCCTAGCCGAAAAATTTAAAGGAAAAGAATTACATCTGTGAAGGGTATTTAATATTCGGCACAGCCGAATATACGACTTTTACATGTTTATACTTCGGGAAGAGTTAATTTGGTATTAAAAACCAAAAAAATCCAATTTCAGGATTTCAAATTTCAATACAATTTAAATACAAATTTCGATCGATATCGAATGCCGTAATTTGCCTGCAGGGTTGGAATTTATTCATAAAAGTAAGCATATATTTTGATTTTTGTAATGAATTATATCTATTTTATATATCAGGAAGAAATAAATTGGTATTAAAAAACCAAAAAATCTAAAAGACTATTCTACGGTTGAATAATTATAACTTTTTGGGGTACAAATGGATTTTTTCTTTATGTTTGTAAATTAAAAATATTTTTGAAAGACGTTCAGAGGTACTAGAAATAGGAAGAGCGAAACATTTAGCTTCCTAGCCGTAAAATGTAAATGTTTTCTTATATATAAAAGTAACGGATAACATTTTGTTATTTTTTTAATTAAACCTACTTTCTGTTTTGGAAAGAAAGACAGAACAAATACACCTGTGCTTCGTTACCCCCATCGTCATGAAATAAAATAAACATTTGTAAGAAACAGTATTTATATACGTAAGTATATTTCTGTATAAAAACTTAAAACTACAATTGCAAACATACAAATAATAAACGTTTTATTTAAGCGCCTCGGTGTAGACTAGAGTTGTGTCACTGAGCTATGAGTTAGTTCAATTGAACGTTCAGTGATGAATACATGATCTAAGGTCAGTACTGAGCGCTTCTGTGTCAGAGAGCTTTTGTTTCATAGCTTTTTTGTTTCAGAGCGCTTTTGCTTCAGAGCTGAGCGTTTTTGTTACAAATAAAACTGGTGCGATGAAATCATGTTTTGAAAAATACCAGTATATGATAATGGTTTTATTATAAATGTAATATCCAGCAATGTTGTTTAAACATTTTCCACCTTGCTGCTATATATATATATATATATATATATATATATGTATATATATATATATATATATATATATATATATACATATATATATATATATATATATATATATATATGTATTATATATATATATATATATATATATATATATATGTATTATATATATATATATATATATATATATATATATATATGTATATATATATATATATATATATGTATATATATATATATATATATGTATATTTATATATATATATATATATATATATATATATATATATACATATATATGTATATTTATATATATATGTATATATATATATATAAATATACATATATATGTATGTATATATATATATATATATATATATATATATATATATATGTATATATATATATATATATATATATATATATATATATGCAGGGTCCGCCAAAGAACTTTTTTTTTGAAAATGCTATAAAAAAAATCTACTAAATATTTTCTCAAATTTCTTTTTTTATTTGAAAGTGCAGTCCTTCCGGTTAATAATGGAAAATAATTTCATTCAATTGGCTGCCTCGGCTGGCCTTGCTGTAGCCTACACGATCGGTCCAATGTTTAAGCACATTAACGATTGTGTGCAGCTGTATTTCACCAATGGCTTCGCGAATATTGTCCTTTAAAGCGTCAATTGTCTCTGGATTGTCGGCGTAACACTTATCTTTGACGGCACCCCACAAATAATAGTCCAACTGTGTCAAATCGCAGCTCCGAGGTGACCTAACGACATCAGCTCTGCGGCTGATAATGCGATCTTCAAAAACAGGGCACAAAACATCGAGTGTAGCTTCGGCTGTGTGGCACGTAGCGCCGTCCTGTTGAAACCAAATGTTGCCAATATACTCCTCTTCAATTTTTGGGAACAAAAATTCGTTCAACATGGCCCGATGACGATCGCCATTGACTGTAACGGTCACTCCTTGCTTATCTCGAAGAAAAATGGCCCAATTATGCCTCTGGACCAAAATCCGCACCAAAAAGTGACTCGTTTTGGGTGCGTCGGCTTTTCAATGTATGCGTGCGGGTTTTCTGTGCCCCCAATGCGACAATTTTGCTTGTTTACATACCAGCCAAGATCAAAATGAGCTTCATCTGAAAAGATGATTTTTTTGGCAAAATCGGCATCTTCTGTAAGTCGATCGCAGGCCTAATTAGCGAAGCGAAAGTGAATTGATCTTGTTGGCGCTTCACGCACACTTTCTGCCACAGCAACAATAGTCTCGGGTGTACGCACTGTTTTTGGCTTTTCACGCTTTGGTTTATCGATGACGATGCCAGTTTCTTTCACTTTTTTCACAAGATAACAAACATACGGAGCTGACGGTGCTTCTCTTCTTCTAAGATCCGTACGCAATTATCGCACACATTCTGCAACATTACTATGATTTTCAAAGTAATGTCGCAATATTTCGCAGCGTTGTTCAAGCATATACACAACCATATTCGTTCAGCGGAAGTATAAAACTAATTATCTGTCAAATCAGACATGAGCTAAGTGTTACCATTCACGAAATAAGCACTAGGTGAAAAAAACGTTAGATGGCGAACCCTTTATATATATATATATATATATATATATATATATATATATAAATATATATACATATATATATATATATATATATATATATATATATATATATATATTTAGTTTATACTCCACCTCTTCAAAAAGTCGCATTAATGATTGATTTTTAATATGTTAAAGGCGATATTGGATTATATTTGTCTCTGAAACTCCACGATATTATTCTTATAGGTTTTGCCATCTATAATAAATATGGTTAGAACGTCTTTCATAACCCTTGCTGTATCATTATAACTGAGCTACTGAACTAATAAATGAACTAGCTCAGTATAGTGAGCTGAGCTAAAATGAGCGCTCAGCTCACTGAGCTGAAAAGCACAACTCTAGTGTAGACAATATCTTTGTTTTACTCCCTTCAGCAAGAACATATACATTTTTTTGGTTGTCCAACTCTTGACCACGCAACATATAAGTGGCCATGCGAAAAACATGGATTTTCTAAATTCAGTCCGCACACCTGTAGTGACTGTCCCTGCTACTTGTTGATTGTAATTGAAAAAGCAAGGCGAATCGGGAAATGCAATCGCTTGAAGGTGAATGGCATGTTGGTGGAAGTGATGGGAATGCGCGGAATAAGTGCATCTTCTCCTTTCGACTTCCGTTAACCTAAGTCTAAGAATGTATTGGTAGAACATTTTTTTATATGTATAGCCTAGTTTAAAATATCATGTGAAATTCTGACAGAACCCATACAAAAAATATTCAATCGAAATATTTATGGAAAAATGTTGCTAAACTAGTACTCTGTTTTAATTATGAAAAACATGTGAAATAATATGAATGTTATTTATTTCGTACGATAATTTTTTGACACTAAAAATTTTCTCATTGAAAATGGAAAACATAATTTCAATTAAAAATGAAAAAACTGAAACTGAAATAACTGATGTTGCGCAATATTTTCCACAAATTCAAACAGAGTACTACGCTTATATCATAAAACAATTTAACTATATAGAAAAAATGTTTGTTTGTGCAGAAATAATACACTCTACCAGATTTTAAAGTGCAAACATTACGCTCGCTAATGTGTGTTGAGTTGAGCTATTCATAAGGATCCAGAATATATATATATATATATATATATATATATATATATATATATATATATATATATATTGTAATGTCATGTAATGCTCTACTATACTTATTACTTATTTATATCAATCCCTACTGTTAAGTTTATTTTATTTTCAATAGTCAATTGTAACGAGTTTGAACTATTATAACTCCATCTATGTGTCATAATTAAACCATACCATCTGTATTTCATAATATTACTATTTCAAGCAGCTATGGAAGAACTGCAGCCAACAGTTTAATGTAAATATTGACTATGAGCGCCATTTAAAAGTTTTAATAAAGAAAGCGTGTATTAAGAAGTCTACATGCAAACCTGAACGACGTGTTTAATTTTTACATTACATCGTCAGAAGTGGGATTAACCTGCAAAATTAAACAAAACCAAAAGACGGAATTAACTTTAACCAGAAAGCAACTCCAAGATGTATTAAAATATGTAGGAGTGTCAATCACAACTAAGCATTCCACCGATGCACTTCGCAGACTTTTTTCTGACAACCGAAACATTGTGGAGGCTGCATTGAAGGAAAATCCTAATATCATCGACACAGAGACTGATGGTGGGAACAAAGCCGACAATGACGGTGTTCCCAGCAACGATGAATCCAAAACTGTTGTCGAATCTACGAATTTTTCACAAGTCGCCATTTCATCTTTTCTTTCGACCTCCGCCACCACTAATGCGAACCCTCCGCTATCTTTGGCCTCGAATTTATTAGTGGTCAATACCTGTGCTAAACAGCCGATCGTCACCTCCGCAATATATTCGAGGCCCACCGCTGTCCACCCAAATGAAACTATTGGTAATTCTACACTATGTGCAACAACTCCTGATGCCGCTTTTGCAAACAATTCGAATAATACCTACGTTAAGCGCTACGCTGGAAACCATTCAACAAGTCCGTTTACTTCAACAATTACTGAGGTTACAATGCATTCGAAAGCTATTAAGGCCCCTATAGACGAAGAAAACTCGAATCTTTCAGCCGCCACTACGAAAACTGCCGCCGTCACATTCCCAGCTGAAGATTCGAACTTTACCGAAGATGACACAACAGAAGCAGAAAAGTTAGATGACGAAATTGAAATTTTGCGCCGCCGCCATGAAGTTCTACGTCTGCGTAAGGAAATAGAAATAATAAAGCGCGGCGCGGCGTCTACAGTGCCAGACCGCATTGTAAATTTTCAAGAGATTGAACATGATGTAATAAAATTTAGCGGGGAGGATCGAACATTTGGAGTTACTGAATTTTTCCAAAATCTCGAAGAAGTTTTGGAACAAGTAAAGGCCGACGAGCTACTAAAATTCTTAACTCTAAGAAACTCTTTAATTGGCTCGGCGCGTTTAATACTTGGGCGAGGGGCAATGACGTATGGAGAACTTAAAGCCAAACTATTTAAGGAATTTGGACACACGGTAAGCCGCCAAGAAATTTACAACACTCTACGCCGACGAATAAAAAAATCCGATGAAAGTGTCCGCCGATATGTTATGGAAATGGAATCCATTGCAATTCGGAGTGATGTCACCGATTTTGAGCTTGTAGCGTTTGTGCAAGAGGGTTTACAAGGCCGTGTGACAGATTTCATTCTTTTTGCGGCAGCTAAAACTATGGATGATATAAAAAATGCTATCCATATGTATGAACAGCGACAAAGTGTAAGAGGTGGCGGCGACAGTTTTACAAATAATAAAATAAATTTAACCGAAGTAAAGTCTAACACGCCAAAAACAAATAACGAGGGAACACGATGCTATATTTGTTCACGAATGGGACACATCAAACCTCAAGGTCCTTATGAAGAGCGCCCAATTGGTGTTTGCTTTAATTGTTGGGAGGCGGGACATGAGCGCAAGTCGTGCAACAACATCAAGCGCATACAGAGGCTGAAGACAACAGTTGCTGCCATTGCTGGAAGTGACTTAGCCGATGAAGGTCCAAATCCTGTAAAATTTATTAATATGGTATGTTTAAGATTTATGAATTTCAATAGTGAACAGCTTAGTGATTATAAAATTATTCTATCTATTTTCGATACTGGCAGCCCGGTAAATTTGGTTCGCGAATCTGAAGTGCCATTTAATATCAATAGAGTAGAAACACAAACAGAATTTCAGGGTCTTGGTAAAGCGAAACTAAGTACGTTCGGAAAACTCAAATCTGAAATCTCTTTTGGAAAACAAGTTCATTTAGTTACTTTGATTGTTGTGCCTAATGAAACTATACCTATTCCTTTACTATTAGGACGAAATTTTCTTTCTAAATTTAATATCGGCTTAAGTTATATGGACAAACCAATGAATTCAAAAAATAAATATGTCCTTGAAGATCATAGTACTTTTGAAAATTTTTTGTTTGATAGGATGAATTCCGATATGTCTGAAGGGGTAGCAGCGAAAGTAATTAATGACTTGCCTCCCGCGCTGATAGTCGATTCAGGTGAATTTCTTGGTAATGTGCAATCTGAAAGTGTGTGTGAAACAATCGAGACAACTGGACAACAATCATTGTCAGAGTTCGACGTTGCTCAGAGTCAAATTATGGCTATAGACTATGAAATTGATGAGTTGAATATCAACCCCAGGTTGAGAAGTGGTGATAAGGATATTATTAGGAATATAATTGAAACAAAATACTTGAAGTCTGAGACTGAGGTCTGTCCCTACGATTATAAAATGACCATTAGATTGAATAGTGGAAATCGTTTTTACTTTCGGCCTCGTAGGCTAGCTGTTGCAGAACGCACAGCTCTTAGACAGATTATTAGTGAACTATTGGATAAGGGTATAATCAGACAGAGCGAGTCTCCATACGCTTCGCCAGTTGTAATGGTTTCGAAGAAAAATGGGGAGTATCGTAAATGTGTGGACTATCGAGCATTGAACAAGATCACTGTGCGCGATAATTTTCCGTTACCTCTCATCGAAACATGTATGGAATATTTGGGTGGCAATAGATATTTTTCGACTTTAGATTTGAAGAATGGGTTTTTTCATGTGAAGTTAGATGAGGAATCGAAAAAATATACGTCGTTTGTAACTCCCGATGGCCAATATGAATACAATTGTATGCCATTTGGACTGAAGAATGCGCCTGCAGGCTTTCAGAGATATATACATTGCGCTTTGCGAGATTTAATCGAGTCAGGGAAAATAATTGTTTATCTTGACGATATATCCATAGCAACGCCTACATTTGAGACACACTGCCATGTATTAGTTGAAGTTTTACAACGATTAGCGATTTTAGGACTAGAATTGAATTTGAAAAAGTGTACTTTTGCTTACGGGACTATAGATTACTTGGGATACACGGTAAATGAAAATGGTATACGCCCTAGCGATTTGCATATACGGGCCCTAGCCCAATATCCTCTTCCAGTAAATTTTAAACAATTGCATTCGTGTCTTGGGCTATTTTCATACTTTCGAAAATTCATAAAGGATTACGCGAAGATTGTACACCTTCTCCAACGTTTGTTTAGGGATGGAAAAAATTTCAATTTTGATGAACCTTGTAAGCAATCATTTTACGAACTAAGGGAGAAATTAATGAACCCCCCCGTTTTGGCTCCATATAACCCTCGGAATGAGACTGAATTACATACAGATGCAAGTAAAGTGGGATTTGGAGCTGTATTAATACAGAAACAAAAGGACGGAAAATTTCACCCTGTTTTTTTCTTCTCTAAGGCTACTACGGCTTCAGAGTCTAAAATGCATAGTTTTGAGCTTGAAACGTTAGCCATAATTCATGCTCTGAACCGCTTTGATATATATTTGAGGGGTATTCCTTTCAAAATAGTCACCGACTGCAATGCTCTAGCACTTACTTTAAACAAAAGGGACATAAGTCCAAAGATCGCCAGATGGACTCTGCAGATGGAGCATTATGACTACAGAATTTTACATGGGGGAGGCGTAACAATGGGCCATGCGGATGCACTGAGTAGATGTCATGAGCAAACAGTAATATCGAACGAATGTTGTCGCGACATAGTAGATAAAATCTTTTTGGACTCAGATATGACTGATTCTGATCTTAATTCTAAAAACAACGATGTCGAAATCAAACCTCCGAACCCTTCCTACCCAGTATCGCACGATGATAATAATTTTCTGACTTCCAATATTCTTTATGGTGACACAGCCGATCTTCACACTTACGTAAATGAGGACGTAGGCGATGTTCACATTGATGAATATGATATACCGAATGTTATACCGTGTAGAGCCATCAATGTATCCGATGAAGGAGAGCTTGACTTCATGATTCAAGTCACACAAAATAGGGATGAAGAAATTATCGCGATGAGATTACGACTGGAAAGGGAAGAGGTAACTAATTTCAAGTTAGTGGATGGTATAGTGTTCCGAGTCGCTGATAGAGGCGATTTATTATTATGTGTCCCTTATGAATTAGAGGAGAATATTATTAGATTAGTTCATGAAAGGATTTGCCATATGGGCATTGAGAAGACATACGAACAGGTCAGGAAAAACTACTGGTTTAGAAATATGAAAAGGAAGATTGAGAATTTCATAAAGAATTGTCTGCGGTGTATTATGTGTTCGCCTCCTGTTAGAATAAATGAACATAATTTGTACAATATCCCGAAGAATCCCGTACCATTTGATACAATACACATTGACCACTTTGGTCCACTTCCGTCCATAAATTCGCAGCGCAGGTACATTTTGGTTATAATTGACGCTTTTACGAAATTTGTTAAACTATGTGCGGTAAAGTCTACAAGCACGAAGGAAGTTATTGCTTGCTTAGACAAATATTTTATAGCTTACTCAAGACCAAGACGAATTATCAGTGATAGGGGTACATGTTTTACTTCTTCTGAATTTAGTTCATATCTTCTGACTAATAATGTAGATCATATTCGGATTGCAGTAGCATCAGCACAGGCAAACGGACAAGTTGAGAGAGTGAACAGAGTACTCAAAGTGATGTTAAGTAAGCTGACTAACCCTTTGAATCACGCTAATTGGTCACAAATGCTAACAAAAGTTGAGTTCGCCACGAACAATACAATTCATTGTTCTGCAAGGCAGTCTCCAAGCAAATTGTTATTTGGTGTTGAACAGCGTGGTACGACCATAGATTTTTTGACGGAATATTTAGAGGGAAAGAATTCTAAGCAATATGTTCGTGACTTGGAGCAGGTTCGAACCGACGCATCGGAGGCTATTATAAAGTCGCAGGCGAATAATTTAAAATATTTTTTGGATAGGAGCAAACCTGCAAAGTCTTATAGAACAGCTGATTTTGTTGTTGTTCGTTACACTGACACAACAATTGGTAAAAACAAAAAGTTGAACGAGATTTGCCGAGGTCCTGATGTAATTCACAAGGTTTTGCCCAATGACCGATATGTTATTCGGGATGTAGAGAATTGTCAGATTACCCAGCTGCCATATGATGGAGTAATAGAAGTTTCACGGATACGAAAATGGATAGATAAATAGTTTGATTGAGGGCAATCAAAAATCAGGATGGCCGAGTTGTAATGTCATGTAATGCTCTACTATACTTATTACTTATTTATAGCAATCCCTACTGTTAAGTTTATTTTATTTTCAATAGTCAATTGTAACGAGTTTGAACTATTATAACTCCATCTATGTGTCATAATTAAACCATACCATCTGTATTTCATAATATTACTATTTCAAGCAGCTATGGAAGAACTGCAGGCAACAGTTTAATGTAAATATTGACTATGAGCGCCATTTAAAAGTTTTAATAAAGAAAGCGTGTATTAAGAAGTCTACATGCAAACCTGAACGACGTGTTTAATTTTTACATTACAATATATATATATATATATATATATATATATATATATATATATATATATATATATATATATATATATATATATACTTTATGGGAATGTCGAAGAAATTACAAACGGGATGACGAATCTGTATATCGTCATATGTTTTCACAAAAGCCCTAAGTTACAACACAATTTGAAATCGACTTATTCATTGACTAAAATGTCCTGCATCAAAATACGCGTTACTTCAACATTTTGTACTCCTACAATTATAGACAACATTCTTATCAAGAAGTTTAAATTGAAAAATTTTGAAAATATTTGGAGAATTTTTCACACTAAAGATGTTTTTTGCTTCTCATGTAAAATTTATTCAATGTAACTTAGGGCTTTGTTGAAAACATATGACGATATACCCTTTCACTTTTTTGTGATGGTTATAATAAAGTACAAAATTTGTGAATTAATATAAACAATAGTTTTATGTTTCACAGCATTGGAACTTAAAGAATAATTAACGAATTCAGACAAGTAATTATATTCACGACATAACCTCAAAAATGGATCAGCAAAAGCATAGTTAGATCTACAAAAATTAATAACAAGAGGATTATAATGAAGAGTAGTAGTACGAGTAGGAATGTTAAATTGGACAGAATTTATCAGATATTCGGAACAAATTTTTTAAAATATACAGAGTCTACGATGAAAATTTCATTAAAATCGTTGTGAAGGTTTCGGAGGGATAGAAATTTCCCCGTAGTACCCTATAACCTTCCCGGAGTTGCACAGAATAAGTGCACCAAATTTCATTGCGATCGGTTGATCGGTTTGACCGCGCATAAAATACGAACAAACAAACATTAATTTTTATATATTAGATTTATTTCATAGATCCCCGAAGTTGTGATTTACAATAGCTAAGTATATAAATTAAATGAATGATTTGACTAAAATTGAATTGTAATGAATTTAAAAACGAATTGTATTTTAGTTTTTCAAAATATTAACTCAAATATTTCGAAATGAATGCAGTGTTCACTAAAATGGCTATAACTCATGAACCATAGACCATTTGTACATAAAAATCTTGCTATTGACGTCATATAAACTTTCCAGAAACAAAATCGGTTTACATTCCAGAGAACATCAATTACTAACACAATGCAACTTATTTTTATATTTATAGATATTAATGGCAAGATGTGAGGAGTGAACCAGACGGCACGTTATGGGAAGGCTGACCTAAACAAAAGTTGTATAAAGGATAAGGGATGACCTGCATGATAACTCCAGAATCACCAGCTGCAATAGCAGAGGGTGCTTCATATGGAGTGGGTAGCCAAGATTGGCAAGACATAAGCCAATACTGTGGTGTAGAGAAGATTTATATTTATAGTCTTCCAAATAAGGATCTGACTAATGCCAAAACCGAGAGGCCGGCAAAGACACCACCTCCACAAGACGGCGAGGTTCAGGCCGTAGCATATGCGAGCATGCCAGCGCGGACAGCATTCAGATAAATAACATCAGTGACCTTTCGTAAGTCACAACACTTGGCACGAATAATTGTGTGTATGACAAACAGAAGGAAAAAAGAATTTAGATCTAATTTCCAGTCAACCGAATGTCCACATCGGATCATAAGGCTTAGGTAAAAAAAAAATTTAGTTTCGTGATCATGAATGTTAGGTTCGAAATTTTTGAGAAATTCTACATGAATCTTCTTTTTGTCTCAAAAATTTCCTTTTTTAGTCAACCCGCTTTTTGTATCCACAAACGAAGATAGGTTTATATTAACAAAGACGATCTCCAGAAGTGTATCATAAAATAGCTCTTGTACTTTTACATATACATATATGTGTATGAATTGTGCACGTGGTTGACTTGGAATTGTGTTGCCAAAATCAATACAAAAAGAAATCTCTAAGCCATAAATTAGCTTTTGCACTGCTTAGGAATACTATTTATTATTGAATATAATGAACAATAACACAATTTTTTAAACTGTATTACAGGATGTTAATTTCCCAACAGGCTATAGGTTCAAATCTGCGAAACTGCAAATTATTTTTTATTTTTATTTTTAATAAATGAACGTGATTGCATTCTATTTATTAATTTTTTTGAGAGTGGAATATTAAGAATATTTTTCATAGTCATTAAACCAGCAGAACGGATCAGTACTGATTTCGAGGCCGCTACGCCATCTCATCAGCGTTCTTTGTTCAATTTTTCCACTTTTGCAAGTGGTGCTAGTTAGTAGGAATATCAACTATTTAACCAATATTTTAACGAAAATTGAATATGAGAAGTTATCACATTCATATTATTAAGTTATTACATTTTTGGTTAGTACGAAATTCCCCAACCCTGACAATTAATATTCCCAATATTCCATGTATTTCTTTCGCTTTTTCCAGAGCCATCGGTTGCTGATAACTAAAGCTTCTTTGTTATTTATGTTCAAGTAATTGAATTTAGTTTTCAATTTACAATGAACATTTAAACAAGTGCGCGTGCCCTCACAACGTTTTAAATTAATGTATGAATTTCTATTTTAATAGTGAACCTTTTGTTTATGTAAATTGTATTACAGGATGTTAATTTCCCAACAAGCTATAGGTTAAAAAATAATTTGCAGTTTCGCAGATTTGAACCTATAGCCTGTTGGGAAATTAACATCCTGTAATACAATTTACATAAACAAAAGGTTCACTATTAAAATAGAAATTCATACATTAATACAATTTTTTATTTTGACTGAAATACGTTTCTTACCTTCCGATATATCCAGCTTGCGCCATCATTCCGTTTCGGTCATCCATTACTCTTTGTGGTTGATTGTTAACTACCTTTCCATCGTCATTTCCTTTCCATGTACCATCGTCTTCTTTAAAGGATTGGCTTCTGTAGTAATAAAGAAAAGCTTTTAAGACTCTGTATCAGAGGCGTAATAAATAACGAAAATATATTAGTTATTTGAGGAGTAAAATAAAACCATTTATATATACGTACTGTAAATAATACGATTTATTTAACATTAATGATACGAATTTCTTAAACATATTATTTAATAATCCATTCTACAATCAAACAGCTCCAAAGTGTTTTCATAGCCGCCCGTCAATGACAATAACTCAAGAGTCGTGAAAATGGTACTAGATAATAAATGAGTAGTAGGCTGCAAGGTGCACCTCATCCACCTTTTAAGTGACTTAACGATATTCAAGACGTTGAACTTTCAGCCTGGAAGATCTTCCTATTACAGAGGGTGGTTCATCTCCGAAGACTGTTGGCTGAATAGTAGTTTGCGGACTACTTGGTTCAGTATTTTGGCCAGGGTGTTTGGTTTCCCGTCCGTAAGGAACTCTGTCCTAACAAGTTAAACATATTAAATTTACTTACTAAATATTTGGACCGTATTTAATATTCGACCCGGTCTAATATAATGTTTTTACTTGTTTGAGGTTAGTTTAGTTCTTCTTAGGGGAACTTTTTTCCCTCTTGCCCGATTTAATCATTTCCGAACTTGACCTGTGCTATCCTTCAAGATATATTTATACCGAATTTCAAGAGTAGGCTCTTTTTGTTTGGACTCAATCATGATTTCCACAGACGGACGGACGGACATGCTCAGTTCGTCTTACATTTCATCACTGATCAAGAATATACATATATACTTTTTGGGGTCTCAGATGGATATTTCCCTGCTTTACAAACGGAATGACAAAGTGAATATACCCTCCATATTCTTTTTTCGAGGGTATAAAAACAGCATAATTTTTAAAGTTTTTTTGTAATTTTGTTAAGCAAATGATATATTTTTATGTCAAAGGAGATCCAACGCGTTAAACTTGGAGCCAAAAAATAAAAAAAATTATTTTTGGTCCCGCCCCCTTTAGTGAGCGTTATCATATGCAAAAATAGTGTAACAATTTAACAAATAGTATTAGTCTGTGGAACAAATTCAGGTTAGCAAAAGTTAGGTCGATTCTAAGAGTGAGGGGTGAAAATAGAGGCTAAATTAGAAGACCCGTATCGCGGATTTTGTTTGTGTTAGTTCGAATTTTTTTTAATCGAAGGTCGATTAAAATGACAAAACATAAATAACACTAACAATAATAATATCACCGGTTTTTCGAGATAAGACGATACAGATTAATAAAAAGGTCAAATATCTAGGAGTGATACTCGACTGGAGGTTATCCTGGAAGGACCATATAAAAAGTAGGGTGATCAAGACCCAAAGAGTCTGGACCTATTGCAGAAGGGCAATTGGGGCCAAATGGGGAATGAGCCCAAAGATAGCACACTGGCTCTATACGAGTGTGTTAAGACCAATTGTGACGTACGCCTCGTTAGTATGGTGGACGTCCTTGGAGAGGAAGGTGAATATCAAACATCTTCAAAGGATACAAAGACAGTGCTGTATCGGCATCTGTGGCGCGATGAGAACCACATCAACTAAGGCGATGGAAAATATTCTATCAATACTGCCTATTGATATACAGGTTAAATACGAAGCAGCTCTGGCTGCTACGAGATTGATGGTAATGGGTGAGTGGCTGACTAGGGAACACACAACCAAACATCAGAGTATAGTACACGTCTTACCCGGGAACAACGCTCGCACGGTCACGTGCGATAGAATCCCTATTAGATATGTACAATCACACTGCACCACCATAATATCGGAAGGTATGGGGTGGGAGGATGCAGATACAATGAACCCCATAACTAACCTATACACGGACGGGTCGATGATTGGTGACCGATCGGGTGGAGGTTTCTGTGACATGGGTCGTAACTTTAGCAAATACTTCCGCCTGCCGGATCATAGCACGGTATTTCAGAGTGAGATCGTGGCTATTACGAAAGGTATAAAATGGTTGAAGGGAATCGATAACAGACTACAGATTCGTATATTCACGGATAGTAGGAAGGCCATCGAGACCCTAAGGAATCATGTGGTTCAATCTCGGTGTGTACTACAGTGCAAGGATGAGATTAACTCATACACGCAATGTGGGGGCATAGAGATAATATGGATTCCAGGACATCAGGGGATACCTGGAAATGTTAGGGCAGATAGGATAGCAAAGATGGGAGCATTAATGGCGAACATCACACTAGATAGTCCGAAGCCATTTCAGGTTTTTAAGAACGAACTAAAGCGATGGGCTATAGAATTGCATACAAGAGATTGGCAGCACTCTACCATAGGTAGGGTGACTAGAATTCTATGGGGGGACACAGATGGTAGTAGGACATAGGAGGTCCTAACATTGAGTATGCCAACACTACGGAGGTTGGTTTATTTAATAACAGGACATACAGAGTTAAGGATGGGTATCGTTGGCGATATAACATGCAGGGCCTGCCAGGAAGAGGACGAGACACTGGAGCACTACTTGTGCTACTGTCCAGCTTTTAGTCAAATTAGAAGACAAACATTTAATCAGGAGATTATACAGGAGATGGAATTCCTTAGGGGCTCTAATTGGAAAGACTTAAGGAAGTACATTGAAGAAACTAGGTTCTTGACGTAATCCAACTCAGAGGTTTCCATGGTATCGGTGGAGGCTCCCAACAGTGGAAGGGGAACTCCTTATTATAGAGCGCACAACAGGCCTATGAGGCCTAAGTGTAATCCATGATGGATTGGGATGCCTATGCCCCTCTTCTTCAACCTAACCTAACCTAACAATAATATTGAACCAAAGATTTATAAATCTATGACAATATATTCCAATAGTTTCAGAGAGAGTAGAAAAATCAGATAATTTTAATAAAAACAAATATAGAATGGCACACAAATCATTTAATACACTAGGTAAATTATTTAGTAATACTAAAAAGAAAATAAATAAATTTTTTTTTTGCTAATTTTTTCGACCTATTTTTTATATAATAATACAATATTTTTCAAGCTTAAGTTCTTTATGATATATATATATATATATATATATATATATATATATATATATATATATATATATTTATTTTTCAATATTTCGTTAACCTTTGGTTAACTTCTTCAGGAAATCGCTATTATTTTTTATGTTTTCTTTCAATGCAAAAATTTTTAATTACAATTCTAAAAAAAACAATTTGTATCATAAAATTAAAATATTAAAAAAATTTCCTAATTGTGAAATAACTACATAAGTCTATTTGTGCATGTATATGAATATAAACAAATATTAGTGAAAACACTACATAAAATATTTCAATATACATATGTATGCAAAAATAAAAACGTTTTTTAAATAACACATAGTTTTGATATTTTAACATAACAAAACAGTGAAAAACACACCGTGTGTAACTGAATTCTAAACTATTTTAAATATTACAAATACAAAATGTCAACAACATAATATATTTATAACTATTATGTTATTAAATATTAACATAATGTAAATTGAAAAATACAGAAGTTAACATACATGTATGTTTTAAATATTTTTACCAACAGAAATACATTCATATATTAGCAATGAATATTATTGATGAAAGTTGGAATACAATAACACAATATACAGACATTAATAAGAGTTTATTTTCACGTATTGTAAAGTTTTGTATAGTGGATAGTAGATACTTTCAATGTAGAGATAAAATGTATCAATAAAATAAGGACCTTCCTATGGGATCTCCAGCCTCTCCGGTTATAGCTGATATAGTAATGGAAAAATTACTAAATGAATGTATTAGTAAATTGACTAATAAACCAAAGTTTTTAGTAAAATATGTTGACGATTTGTTTTGTATCCTTCCAGAAAGTGAGATTGATAATATATTATCAATATTTAATTCTTTTCACCCTGATATACAATTCACAATTGAAAAGGAAAATAGCTCGAAACTTTCATATTCAGATACATTAGTATTAAGAAAGGAAAATGGATTATCAATAGATTGGTTCCAAAAACCAACATCATCTGGCAGAATTATTAATTATTATTCAAAACATCCAAAGAGGATGATAATTAATACGACCAAGAATCTTATAGAAATAATTTTGACATTAAGAGATGTTGAATTCCATAAGAAAAATAAGAAGAAGATTATGCATATATTGAGTGACAACAGTTTTCCTTATCATCTTTCTTGTAGATTGATAGGACAATTTAATGATAACAGAAATATTATTAATGGTAATAATTACATTAATAACAATAATAATAACAACAGCAACAATAATAGTAATCATAATAATAATAATAATAATAATACTAATAATAATAATAATATTAATAATAATAACGGTAATGAACCAAAAATTTATAAGTCATTAAATATGTACCAAAAATTAGAAAAGTCTGATATGTATGATAAAACAAAGTACAAGATGGCATATAAGATGTATAGCACTTTAGGAAATGTTTTTACCAATACAAAAGATAGGATTCAGAAGTTAGATAAATCAAATGTAATTTACAAAATACCGTGAAAAGGAAACGACAATGACAGTTGTGATAGTGTGTATGTAGGTACAACTAAGAATAAATTGAAGACTAGAATAGCCGGGCATAAGACAGATCAAAGATATAGGAATATTAATTCAAAAAAGACAGCTTTATGTTCACATTGCTTTGATTCAGATCAATATCCTGATTTTGAAAATATTTCAATTTTAAATACAGAATTTAATTACAAACGTAGATATATGACACAGTCAATGTTGCGCAATCTTATAGATATTTGTTACACAAAAATAATAACAAAATTTAGGACTAAAATATATAATATATATATTTTCTTTTGTTCATGTTGGAGAATTTATTATACATTATATATATATATATGTATGTGTATATATATTGGAATTTATTGTTTATGTTATTTTTATGTAAAAACATTGTAATTTTATATATATTATACATACATATTTATGTAATTTTTTCGCAGCTATGTTTTTTATGAAAATTTTGTAATATATATTAATTGTTTTGCATTGTTTTGTTATGTTCAAATAATATGAATGTATTTCTCTTGGTTAAAATATTTAAAACATACATGTATGTCAACTTCTGTATTTTTCAATTTACATTATGTTAATATTTAATAACATAATAGTTATAAATATATTATTTTGTTGACATTTTGTATTTGTAATATTTAAAATAGTTTAGAATTCAGTTACACACGGTTTGTTTTTCATTGTTTTGTTATGTTAAAACTATGTGTTACTTAAAAAACATTTTTATTTTTGCATACATATGTATATTGAAATATTTTATATAGTCTTTTCACTAATATTTGCTTATATTCATATACATGAACATATAGACTTATGTAGTTATTTCACAATTAGGAAATTTTTTTAATATTTCAATTTTATGATACACATTGTTTTTTTTTAGAATTGTAATTAAAAATTTTTTCATTGAAAGAAAACATAAAAAATAATAACAATTTTCTGAAGAAGTTAACCAAAGGTTAACGAAATATTGAAAAATATATATATATATATCATAAAGACCTTAAGCTTGAAAAATATTGTATTATTAAAATAAATAAATTAAAAAAATCTAATGTTGTTTATAAAAGTCCATGTAAGGGAAAAGATAATGAAATTTGTAATAAAGTTTATATAGGTACAACACGAAATAAACTTAGGACCATATTAACTCGACATAGGTCAATTTTAAATTATATGAATTATAATTCTACACAAAAAACAGTACCATCTTTACGTTGTCGTGATTCAAATCACTATCCAGATTTTGAATATATTAATGATTTTAAATGCTGAAAGTAGGTATAAAAGGATCATAGGGTAATCTGGAATATGTTCAAATTTTATTAATTATTATATTCATTTCCTTGTTTTTCATTTTCATAATGTAGACAGGAAAGAAAAAAGTTTCAATTTTGAAATGTTTTTAATATGTATAGAAAAAATTTTTTTATTTATTTTCATTTTTATATAAAAAACAAAAAACAACAAAAAATATTTAACTTCATATAACTTAAATTTTGTTATTGCTGAAGAAGATATCCAGAGGATATCGAAATGTCGATCAAAATAATAAATAAATAGTTGTTTGCAGTTATTATTTTATAAAAATCTCTATAATATTACTTAAAATAATTAAAAAAAAAATTATTTTGACCAATGCATGTTTTAATGACTTATAAACCGGTTTTATTTAAGAAAAACTTAAAATTTTAAACCAGTTTAGCTATTACATGTACTACAAAGTACTGCATTTGCAAAAAAAAAACTTTTACATTCCCATCCCTGGAAATTTTTTTTCTAGTTTTTAATAGACCATTGAGTTTTCCCAAAGCATGAAATAGGTTTAATTTACAAACAACCAAAAAATAATCGGTTTTTGGTATTAATTTTGCGTCGAGAAATATGTAGGTGTAAGCATCCCAGCTCTGGAACAGTCCTTGGGATTTTTCTGAATTTCAATACCACTCTGTTTAAGTGCATTTCCAGTCCAACGGTCAAAGAACGAAGTCTCTAGTTTTTCGGGGGCTTGGGAAATCATAAGGATCCAGAATATATATACTTTATGGGGTCCCAAGTGAATATCGAAGAAATGACAAACCTATATACACATACCCTTTCACTTTTTTGGGAAGGGTATAAAAATAGTGTAAAAATCAATTATTTTTTTAATGTTTGTAAATTAAACCTATTTCGTGCTTTGCGAAGCCTCAATGGTCTATTAGAAACTAAAAAAATAAAATTTTTTTTCCAGGGATGGGAAATCAAACATATTTTTTTCGGCCCATTCCGTATTTTGTAGTACATGTAGTAACTAAAATTGTTAAAAAATTTTAGTTTTTCTTTAACAAAACCTCTTTATACGTCATGAAGATTTGTATTGGCAAAAAAAATTGTTAAATTCATACGTGAAAGTAATCAAACAGGCAACTGTTGTTTTGTTAACTAAAACTGTCTTATAATTTAGGAAGAAAAAAGTTGGTAGCAAAAATTGAAAATTTCGAATCCAGGGTTGAACTAGTGCAATATTTTATGGTATATGAAAGTGGCCAAAATGTTTAAAAGTTGTAAATTTGTCTTAAATAAAACTACTTTATACCTCATAAAGAGTTGCATTGGTAAAAAAAAACAAAACAAAAATTAAAATTTCTCTTGCAGGGTTGGGAAAATGAAAGTATATCTTGGTACATTCAATATTTTGTAGTACATGTAATAACGAAAATGATTAAACAATTTTTGTTTTTCTTAAACAAAACTACTTTATACTTTATGAAAATTTGCATTGATAAAGAAAAGTTTAAAAAATTTAAATTTCGCTTCCAGGGTTGGGAAATTGAATTTTTTTTAAATAAAAGTAACCAAAAAGGCAATTGACGTTGTTTTTTTTTTGCTAATTAAAACAATTTCACATTTTAGAAAGAACAAAATTGGTATCAAAAATTTAAAAAAAAAATCAAAATTTCGAATCCATGGTTGGACAAATGCAATATTTTATCGTTCATGAAGGTGACCAAAATGGTTCAAAATTGTTATTTTTTCTTAAATAACACTTCTTTATACCTCATGAAGAATTGCATTCGTAGAAAAAACGAAAAAAAATTTAAATTTCACTTCCAGGGTTGGGAAATTGAAAGTTTGCTTTGCTACATGGAATATATTGTAGTACATGAAAGTGACTAAAATGGTTGCAAATTTTAAGTTTTTCTTAAATAAAACGACTTTATACCTAATGAAGACTAGGATTGGTAAAAAAAATAAAATTTCGTTTTCAGGGCTGGGATATTTAAATTTGTTTATACATAAAAGTAACCAAAAAGGCAACTACCGTCGGTTTTTTACTAATTAAAACTATTTTTTTTAAGTTCAGAAAAAACAAAATTGGTATCAAATATTAAAAAAAAATTCAAAATTTAGATTCCAGAGTTGGATATCTGCAATATACTGTAGTACATGAAAGTGACCAAAATGGTTACAAATATTAAGTTTTTCTTATATAAAACTATTTCATGCTTCATTAAGAGTTGCATTGGTAAAAAAAATTTAAATTTCGTTTCCAGGGTTGGGAAATATATAATTTATTCTGCATAAAAGTAACCAGAAAGGCAATTGACGTTGTTGTTTTTTTGCTAATTAAAACTGTTTTATAATTTAGGAAGAACAAAATTGGTATTAAAATCTTAAGAAATCAAAATTGGACAAAAAACCTCAATTGGGGTTGGAGAAATGAAATATTTTATGGTACATGAAACTGACCGAAAAGAGTAAAAATTTTAGTTTTTTTGTCAAGTAAAACTATGCTACACCTCACTAAGAATTGTATTGGTAAAAAAAATAAAAATTCGCTACCAGAGTTGGAAAATCGACATTTTCTGATTCCTAAAAGTAACCATATTATTTGTTATTTTTGATTTTTATGATGAATTACCTATTTTATATATCAGGAAGAAATAAATTGGTATTAGAAACCAAACAAATCTAAAAGACGATTCTGCGGTTGGACAATTAGAACTTTTAGGGGTACATAAAACGGATTTTTTGTTTTTGTTTGTAAATTAAACATATTTAATATTTTTGAAAGACGTTCAGAGGTATTAGAAATAAGAAAAGCCAAACATTTAGCTTCCTAGCCGAAAAATTTAAACGAAACGAATGACATCTGTGAAGGGTTTTTAATATTCGGCACATCCGAATATAGTACTTTTACTTGTTGTATATAATAACGCCCACTGAAGGGAGCGGGGTCCAAAAATAATTTTTTCTTATTTAATGACTCCAAGTTTAACGCGTTGAACCTTTTTTGACATACAAATATATCATTTGCTTGACAAAAGTACAAAAAAAAAATTAAAAAATTATGTTGTTTTTTAGAGGTTGGTTTAATTCTTCTTAGGAGAATTTTTTCCCCTCTTGCTCAATTCATCCCATTTCCGAACTTAACATGAGCTATCTTTCAAGATATATTTGTACTAAATTTCAACGGTAAGGCTCTTTTCGTTTGGACTGAATCTGATTTCCACAGTTGGACATGATCATATTGTCTTAGATTTCGTCACTGATCAAGAATATATATATACTTTATGGGGTCTCAGATGGATATTTCGCTGCGTTACAAACAGAATGACAAAGTGAATATACCCTTCATATTCCTTTTTGGAGGGTACAAGAACTCATCCATCGTACTCTTCACACACATGGTTTCAACAGGAAGGGGCGACTGCACACACAGCCAGAGTTTCGATGAATTTGCTGATAAGTCTGCTTAGCAAATGGTATACTATATTCTTCAAACTTTATTATAATTTATTTTTATAACACGTTTATTTCTTCATTTTGTTCATATCTTTGCCGGCAAAGTCGTTTTAAAGCATATTGGACGTGGTTTATTAAAGTAGTTATTCTATAAGATTTTGTGTGCTTAATTTCTGAACAACGAATACAAATTACTTACTTATTGCAAGGCAGGACACATATTCCGCAACATTTTTCCATTCCACTTAAATTTTTTTCTGCTTCTCTCATATCGGCATTTATCTGGTCCATCCCCTCCTCAATTCTATCCAATTGCTCTGAAAAAACACAATAGTAAATAAGTTAAATTATATAAATAACTATTTAAGTATGTACTAACTGTGATAAATTTAAAAACGAATCGAAAGTTTTCCAATTGAAATGAAAACCGCAATATATTTATTTACTTACTTAGTCTATGCAATGAACGTTACAGACTTTTACCTTAACAGCTTATATGAGATATAAGTGTACATAACCGAAAATGAAAATTGCATATTTTCATCTCGAAATTTAAAATTATAATAGTACTAAAATAATTAATTAAGTTATAGAGTTTACGTGCGCAATAATGTATAGGATTTTGTTAAAAACAAACAAAAAGAGTTAGCATGGTTTGAGTAATAATACTTAATATGGAGCAAACTATAATTATATAAACAAGTAAAAGTTTATATTTGGCTGTGCCGAGTCGTAAATACCCTTCACAGATGTATTTCTTTCTTTCCAAGACAGAAAATAGGTTTAATTAAAAAAAACATAAAATTGTTATCATTTACTTTCATATATATCAAAACGTTTAAATTTTTCGGTTAGGAAGCTATATGTTTGGCTCTTCTTATTTCTAATACCTCTGTTTAATTTAAGATGTAATACATGTATGGGCCGGAGCTTCAAAGTCTATTTTGAAGTTACTCGACCGTTTACAGGAGAGGGCGAAGAAACTCATAGCGGACGGTAGGGTAGCCAACTCTATTGACTCACGTGAGCATCGACGCAATGTGGGATGCGTTTCATTGTTTTATCGTTACTATAATGCGTTTCTTTCCACCGAAGTCAGGGATCTCTTTCCCGAAACGCGCACTTTTCTACGCTCAATACGCTCTTCTGTGCGATCACACCCATATGTGGTGGATTTATCAGATTTATAATGCGTAGCACGGCATTACAGGGAAAATTCATTCTTTGCCCGTACTGCCCGTATGTGAAATAAACTCCCTGCGGAAGTCTTTCCTGCCATATATAGCATGGAGAAGTTCAAATAGACACTACTCCCTTAATCCTCCTTCCCACAACCAACTTTCCTAGCTCCAGCCCAATGTACGCATGAGTAGGGATCATCCCCTAAGTGCCAGTCCTAATTACAAAAAAAAAAATATTGCAAACAACAAGTAAAAGTGTTATATTCGGTTGTGCCGAATCTTCACAGATGAAATTCTTCTTTCTTTCTTGCTAAATAGAAAGTAGGTTTAAATGGTTATGAATTAAATTCAGTTGAATAGAAATGTAGAAAATTGGCAACAATATGCATTTAAGGGTTAACTAAAAAATCAAAATGATGTTATCGGTTACTTTTATATATGAGAAAATGTTTAAATTTTTCGGATTTTATTTTTCTAATACCTCTGAACGCTTTTTAAATATATTAAATATGTTATATTAAATTGAATTAAGATTCTATAGGCTAATTGTTCGAAATTTTTAATTTAAATCTCAGAAAGACATGATAAATATTCCAAGACACAAAGGCAAGTCAACATCAGTTTTTGTTATTCAACTTACACAGCAGAGCAGAACAGCTGTTTTCGAAAGACGCAACCCTTTCATCATCAGTGCTCATGTGTATTGTGTTTGTCACCACTTATTAGGTGGCTTAGTTGAATGTGATAACAGTTCCTATTTACACAAATTTTATTGTGAAAAAGAATACGAGAACTGTATCAAGCTGATGTTAACATGTTATTGTTATAATACCCGTGTTACCGTTTGATTATTTTTCTTCATGTCCCATTTTTCTGAATTTTATGTTCCATCATACCTAAGTCAAACTTTTTTGGTTTGAATTTTATACTTAAGTACATGTGAACGTTTTTCCAATTTATTATTGGTAGCTCAAGCCATAGCTTAAATTTGTATGTAGTAAGAATTTTAACGAACATTTTTATATTGCTATATTAAATTGAATTTTTAATTTATTTTATTTATTTTTTAATGCAAATTTAACTCTTCCCGAAGTATAAAAGAGATTGCACTCACAAAAAACCAGTATTAGAACCTTATATGGCTACTTTTATGTACTAGCAAAATTCGATTCTATAGGCTAATTGTTCGAAATTTTTAATTTAAATCTCAGAAAGACATGATAAATATTCCAAGACACAAAGGCAAGTCAACATCAGTTTTTGTTATTCAACTTACACAGCAGAGCAGAACAGATGTTTTCGAAAGACGCAACCCTTTCAACTAGCCTATAGAATCTTAATTCAGTGTTGGATATTCCAATCCTGAATTTAGATTTTTAATTATTTTAGTTTTTAATGCAAATTTAACTCTTCCCGAAGTATAAAAGAGATTTCACTCACAAAAAACCAGTATTAGAACCTTATATGGCTACTTTTATGTACTAGCAAAATTCGATTTTCCAAACCTGAAACCGAATTTTTAATACCAATTTAATTCTTAGCGAAGTATAAAATAGGTTTAATTTACAGAGAAAAAAAAATGGGAACTTAAAAGTAACTTATGGTTACTTTTACGTACCGAAAAATTTCGGTTTTCCAACACTGTAACCGAATTTTTAATTTTAAAATTATTAATAACAATTTAATTCTTTCTGAAGTATAAAATAAGTTTATTGCTCTAAAAAACTAAATTTGGAATTTATGTGGGTACTTTTATGTAGCTTTTATGGAACAGAATTTTCAATTTTTTAATACTTATTTAACTTTTTCTGATATATAAAGTAGGTTTAATTCACTAAAAACACAACATTTGGAATTTATGTGGGTACTTTTATGTACCAAAAATATTTCGATTTTCTAACTCTGGAAGCGAATTTTTATTTTTTTCCAATGCAATTCTTAGTGGCAAAAATATTAAAATTTTTAAACTTTTTGGTCACTTTCATGTAATACCGATTTTAAAAATCTCAATTTCCCAACCCTGTAACGCAGTTTAATTTCCCAGCCGAGGTATACTCAATCTGTCCAGGGTCGTTAAAGGTCTGCTTCCTTTGCAATATGGCCACCACTGTAGTCCAATTCGTGCACTTAGGTTTCGTACTCTAAGCGCCGCAACGGAGTATAAGGGCTTCGGATATTCGATAAAAAAGTATAAGTGACACAAAGTAATTACGGTTGCAATAATAATAATACGAACGATATAAATTCTTCGAATATCGCTCGGCTAAATAAGGTTGCAATAATAATTCGAACGATATAAATTCTTTGGATATCGTTCGGCTAACTACGGTAAGAATAATAATAAGAGCGATATAAATTCTTCGGATATCGACCGGCTAAATACGGTTGCAATAATAATACGAACGATATAAATGCTTCACATATCGCTCGGCTAAATACGGTAACAATAATAATTCGAACGATATAAATTCTTCGGATATCGTTCGGCTAACTACGGTAAGAATAATAATAAGAGCGATTTAAATTTTTCGGATATCGGCCGGCTAAATACGGTTGCAATAATACGAACGATATAAATTCTTCGGATATCGCTAGGCTAAATACGGTAGCAATAATATTACGAACGATATAAATTCTTCGGATATCGTTCGGCTAACTACGGTAAGAATAATAATAAGAGCGATATAAATTCTTCGGATATCGACCGGCTAAATACGGTTGCAATAATAATACGAACGATATAAATGCTTCGCATATCGCTCGGCTAAATACGGTAGCAATAATAATTCGAACGATATAAATTCTTCGGATATCGTTCGGCTAACTACGGTAAGAATAATAATAAGAGCGATTTAAATTTTTCGGATATCACTCGGCTAACTAATAGTAACTAATAGTAATAATAGTAATAATAGTTCGGGAACCCTCTAATATGTTATTGAAATTTTGTTAAATTACAAACGTGCATACATATGTATGTATATAATCATATTGTAAATATTTCCTTACCTCCATTTTCTAATACGAAGTGCACAAAATTTTCTTTTATTATTTCTTCACTTTTATAAATTTTTGCTCGTTTTCTCTGGTTACAATTGTTTTCTTTTGCAACTAACTTCATTAGAAAACGCTCTGTCAAAATCGGATTTTCCAATAGCAAAGCGTTGCTGCAGCGTTATTTCGGTATGCTCCATACAAAATGTATGGACATGAGAACTTTTGACAGCTAAAAAACGCTTGCCGCCCGTATTTAGGGATGGCAGTTATGCACCATAAAATATTAAGCAAATGAGAAGTTTTTCAATTGCTAGTCAACACAATGTATTGCGTGATATTTGTTTGTTGGTTTGTTTATAGGGTGTGTGTATGTTATGCAGAGTGCGTATATGGCGTATGCATGAATGTTTTTATTATTATTGTATTTCTTTTATGCAGTGCATCGTGTGAATAAAATGGTAGCTAAAGCTTATGCTGGAAATTTTGAAGTTTCTACTAGCTTTGAGGTGAATAAGAAATTCAGCTAAAGCTAGTACTTTATACTGACAAGCATTAGCTAGTTTTTCCAGTGTTGACTTAAAAAAGGTGTGATTAAAAAGTAGTGAATGCTTAAAAATACTAGTTTATGGTTCTATTTATTTAAGCATATTGTCGAGGTGCTTAAAATTGGTTTTGTTATATTAAAAAAAAGAAAGTGTTTTACATTTTTAATAATCCCAGCTTTTATGAACATTCACCAAAGGAAGGAATACCGCATTAGGCCATACAGGTTTCGAGAAGAAAATGTAAAATGGTTAGCGAACCACTTTTAGGAAGAAAATTATGAAAAGAGAGGAGCATCGCTGTCTCAAATTAAAAGAATGGAAATATGGAAGCAAAATCTGAATCAAAAAAAATTTTTTTTGGCCAGTTCAAATTTTCATGACGTATAAAGAGGTTTTGTAAAAGAAAAGCTTAAAATTTTTAAAAACTTTAGTTACTTCATGTACTACAAAATACGGAATGGGACAAAAAAAAATTTTAATTTTTCATCCCTGGAAAATTTTTTTTATTATTTTAGTTTTTAATAGACCATTGAGGCTTCGCAAAGCAAGAAATAGGTTTATTTTACAAACATTAAAAAAATTGATTTTTGGTATAAATTTTGCGTCGAGAAATAGGTGTAAGCTTCCCAGCTCTGGAACTTCGGATCTTTATGAATTTCAATAGCACTCTATTTAAGTTCATTTCCAATCCAACGGTTTAAGAACGAGTCTCTAGCTCTTCTGGGGGCTTGGAAAACCCGATTTCACGTACAGACGGATGGACAGACTTACATCGCTCAATCGTCATCGCTATTCATAAGGATCCAGAATATATATACTTTATGGGGTCCCATGTGCATATCCAAGAAATTACACACGGAATAACAAACCTAAATATACCCTTTCACTTTTTTGTGAAGGGTATGAAAAGTGGCAGCACATTAATTCTGCCAGCTGTTAAATTTTCCAGCCTTTGCTATAATTTTTCAGCACATGCTACATATACTATAGCACTAGCTAAGTGTTATTCACACTTTTCCTAGTTTTAACTAACAGCTTTATCTAGTACTGAAAAGATAAAGCTAGTGCTACTACTTAAAGCTATGTAGCATAAGCTACATTTTTATTCACTCAGCCTAGGGTTGCCATCCGTCCTCTTTTCCCCGGACACCGTCCTCTTTTTTAGATCGTCGGGGTCCGTCCGCCTACTTTTTAACAAGTGTCCGGGGTTGTCCTACTTTTTGCTGCTTTTACATTTTTTAAATATCAAAGCTGCTACATTTTCGCTTATAAGTAGCCAAGCTAAATTTTTAGAAACAAAACGCCCAAAATAATTTACAAATAACACAGATTTCGTACAAATCAGTTTTCGTTCGAAATTTTGAAACAGCCAGTAAAAATCACTATTTTTTACAAAAGAAGTGCTATATATGATGCGTTAGGGACTTTATGAATATTTGAAAAAATGTGATAGACATGTCGCACTTGTTCAACAATACAGTACTAACTTAAAAACTTCAAAGTTTTCAGGAGAGACAAAAAACTGTTTTCTTAACGCTTAAGGAAGTTTTCATTAACAAAAGTTCGGCAATATTTAGAAAACCCACCAATTATTGTATTGCGCTGCATAACCTTTTTATTTGTTCATTGTCTGCAGATAGAAAAGCAATGTTTTTAGTTACTATCATTTTCTTGAATTATTTTTGTTTATAAGAAGTAAATATATTGAGTTGTATTTTTTATATGAAATTTATTGCTGTATTTAATGCAGATAAACACGAAATGAAAAAAGACTAAAGTAAACAAAGTTTTTAAAGCTAAATAAATGCTAACACCCGCTAAAAAGCTTAAAATATATATTTTATTAAATTAAAAAAGTTAAAAATATAAAATTAAAATTTTCGTAGTATGAATCGTAATCCTTTTTGGAGATTATGTTTCTCTTGACTAGATCCATAATATCCTTTCTTTTATTTTCCGACAGTGGCATCTTTATTTTGGACAACTCATTTTGTTAATTGAACTAATTAGACTTTTTTATTTCAAATATTCGCTGATCAAAATTGCATTTTTTGCTATATTGCTCAAATGATAAAGTGATAATATTACAAAGTGTCATTAAAAATATTTCATCAAAACAGTAATAACTCAATAAAAAACAAAATTATTTCACGAACACAGTAACAACTCAAAGAAAAAGTTAAGCACTATTTCATGAAAACAATCATATTTCGAATTAAAACAAAAAATTAGCTTAGCCTGAATCAATTAAACAGTTGCAACTCAAAATACTACCAGACTAAAATAAACTTTTATTATTAGAATAACAACTTAACTCAAAATACTACATTTTATAAGAACAAACAATTATTTCTTAGGGCCAATCACTTCAAACAACTCAAAATTATTTTGTTTTCTTGATTCACAGAAATAACCCATTTCAGCAGGAAAAAGGTCACAACATGTAATTTTATTAATAAAGAGTAGTCTGAATTACGGGAATTTTTAACCATTGGCAGATAGAAGTGTTATGTATTATTTTTGCCAAAAAGATATAATAAAAAAAATTCGAGTTAATAAGTTATATGTACATTATGTATACATGTATATGTATTCATGTATATGTATCTATTGTATTGTACAACTTGTTTATAAAATACTTTGTTGATTAATTTTTATATCATATCACCTTTGAAAATACTTTTAAAATATTATAAAAATTTTCATTATTGTTTTCCAGTTTAAGTTTGAATTTCGAAAATAAAAGATAAATAATAAAAATATAAAATAAAATAATAAATTAAAAGTGTTTCCTTTTAATAAAGGATATTTCAAATAAAATTGAAATAAATAATAAATAAATATAAAATAAAAATATAATTGGCGCAGTCGGTAGGATTCCCGGGTATTTTTTTTTTTTTTAATAAAATAGATACTGGATATTTTAATGTCCTGGCGGGGATCAATGAACATATTATTGAAGACTTTTGTTGATTGAATATACAACAGAAAAACACGGAATATTCCATCTAATTTGTGATAATATTTAAAAAAAAAAAAAAGGAAAATTACAATATTGAAGCCTTTGTGCATGAATGTGTGTGTTTTTCATAAAAACATTAAAACATCTTAAAACATTAAAAACATATAAAAACTCCAAATTGTTAATTAAACAAAGAAGAAATACCCAATGTGTATATAAATTAAATATAAATGCTGAAAGTCTGAAATTTTCTGAAAGACAAATAAAATTTTAACAAAAATCTGAAAGCATTTATACGAAATATTGAACTATCAAATAAATAATTAAGTAGCACAGCGATTCCAACTTTCGGGTGGACCCTCCTGACTACTCTATAAAAATGAAGAGCTGAGATTTAAAAATTTTGTGAAATAAGGCAAAATTATAAAAAAAGAAGACTAAAAAAAAAAATAAATAAAATTCAAAATCCAATAAATAAAAAAAAAAAACTGAAATAGAAAATCATTTTGTGCTGATATTTAAAAATACAAATAAAAAGGACGAAGAGCAATATCTTAGTCCCATCATTGGAGCAGTGTCCTAATCAAACAATTTAAGAAGATCGTGCTGAATTTTAAGGTCATCATTGGTGCAACTTACTTAAGTATAAGTAATTTCTACATAAATAAAATTTTTCTTATCCCTAACATTACGTAAGAAGATTACATGAAAAAAAAAAAAAAAATATATATTTTTTTGTTTTCCTTATTTCTTTTGTAAGGCCTTAAATTAATTTTTTTTTTCATTTTTGCATAAAATCGTAAATAAACTTATACAAAGTATACTTATTTTTTCAGGTAATAATAAAATTTGGAAAATTCATTTTTATTAATGTAAACTATTTCCTCTTATGTACTTAATTTCAAAAATAAGAAATTGATTTTTTTTTTATAGTGATTTTGAAATATCATATACATATATGTATGTATATACATATATATTTAAATAAATAAAAATTAATAATTTAGTCATTTAAAGATTGGAATTATAAATATTAATCTAACTTATTTGTTGTGAATTTTGAAGAATAGGAAGTTTTTCTTTGTTTTCCTTTTTCTTATAAAAATGGCTGAAGAAAATAATGCCCCACGTTCTTATACCATAGATCCATTCAAATTCCTTGAAAGGTTACCCGAATTTTCTGGTAATAGAAAGGAACTTTATTCATTTATTTCGCTGGTTGACAAAATTAACCCACTTCTTATTGAATATAATGAACTCTCTCAAGTATTATTTTTAGACCTTATTAAAAGCAAATTAAAAGGCAAAGCAAGAGAGACAGTAGAAATAAATTTTCATATCCAGTCATGGGAACAGATAAAAACAATTTTGATAAATAATTTTGGAGAAAAATACAGTATCGAAGAATTATATGATAGACTTAGATCAGTAGTTTTTAGTAGTTTTAGACATAAAAGATAAACTTCGAAGTTTAAACAATAAAACTTCTTCAGACTTAGGAATCAATCCCAATAGCGAACAAATAGCTAAGAATAATATGGGAACAGCTCTTAACATATTTAAAGAGAAAATACCTGAACCTATGAAAACGATTCTGGCTTGTCGAAATCCTGATACAATTGAAAACGCAATGGATATTCTTTTTACTTCTGGGTATGCTAACTATAGCAGTGAAAATAAACATTTAAATTTCAGGAAATTTGATAATTACAATGAAAGAAATAATCATAGACCAAATTCAGATGTCGGTAGTACCCATTATAGGACTAATGAAAATAACGTTACACATCAACGTTTTAATTCAAATGGAAACAATCAGTACAACCATAAACAGAATACAATACAGTATCATGGCAATGCAAATAGGCCATATAATACTAGATACCCAAACAATAGTGGTCAATTTAATTATAATAGTAATAGAAATTTTTCAAATTATCAAAATTCGCATAGTATTCCAGAACCTATGGATATTAATATTATTCAAAATTCTAAAAAGGTAGTGGAATTATCCGTAGCTCCAAATACTTTTCGAATAAACAACTCGAAGGACATGAACAATTCTGATTATAGTTTGCCAAATCAAAGTGATGAAGTGCAAAATTTTCGTTTTCAAGCCTCTGCAGAGAATTACCATATATAGTAATAAAAGATTGTCTCAAATTTATTGTGGATACTGGAGCCACGCATTCAATTATTAATCCAGGTATATGTAACCCAAAATGGAAAATTAAATCTCATACTTTGACATTAAAAACTTTACAAAGCAATGTAAAGACTGACATCATTTATCAAGTCCCAATGTTTATAGAACTAGGAGACATCAGGGAGAAGATTTCATTTATAGAATGTAGATTTCACGATTACTATGATGGTATTATAGGAAATGATATTTTAAAGAAATACAAAGCTGTTATAGATTACAGCAATAATCAATTAAAAATTAATAATAGAAACGTCCCTTTATTTGGTTTTCGAAAACGCCATACAGTTAAATTTATTTCAGATATTGAATGTGGCCTTATTCATATCAAAGAACACAAAGATTCTGTAGGTGAAATTATTATTGATGAAGGAGTTTACAATGCACATAACTTTAAAGTAGAGGTAGAAACCACTGCTAAGTGCTCAAACATAATATATCTCTCTGAGAGTAGTTCTTGGCCAGTTTCCTCCGAAAATTATTACTTAGTGGATGATAATATCTCACAGGAAAATAATCGCGAACCTTACCTAGAACAAGTTAGAATAGATCATTTAAATGCCGAAGAAAAGCATAAATTGATTAAAATTTTGGATATTTATAAACAATTATTTTATGAACCAAGTTCAAACTTATCGTTTACAAATGCAATTAAACACCGAATAATTACCAAAGATGATATACCTGTATTTGCAAAGACTTATAGGTACCCTTATGTTCATAAAGAAGAAGTAAGGAGACAAATACATGAAATGCTAAATAGCAATATAATTAAACCATCACATTCACCCTATTCTGCTCCAATATGGATAGTTCCTAAGAAAAATGATGCCAGCGGATTGAAAAAGTGGCGTATTGTAGTAGACTATAGAAAACTTAATGAAAAGACAGTGGATGACAGATTTCCAATTCCAAATATTGAAGAAATCTTAGACAAACTTGGCAGGTGCATGTATTTCACCACATTAGATTTAGCGAAAGGGTTTCATCAAGTTGAGATTGATGAAAGAGACACTCATAAGACAGCCTTTTCAGTCGAGGGTGGACACTATGAATTTTTAAGAATGCCTTTTGGATTAAAAACTGCTCCCGCCACATTCCAAAGATTGATGAAAAATATTTTGGGTGATTTAGTTAATAAAATATGTTTAGTATATTTGGATGACATCATCATTTACTCCACTTCTCTTCAAGAACATATGAATTCTTTACGCCTTGTTCTAGATCGGCTTATGGATGCAAATCTTAAAATACAAATAGATAAGTGTGAATTTTTAAAACGTGAAACAGAATTCTTAGGACATGTTGTTACACATCAGGGAATAAAGCCAAATCCTAAAAAGGTCGAATGCGTTTCAAATTATCCCTTGCCAAAGACACCCAAGCAAATAAAACAGTTTTTAGGCCTCAGCGGCTATTACCGTAAATTTATCAAAGACTATTCTAGAATTGCAAAGCCAATGACGAAATATTTAAAGAAGAATGCTAAATTAAATATTAATGACCCACAATATATTGAGAGTTTCAGAACACTGAAAACGATACTCGTAAATGACCCAATATTAGTTTATCCAAATTTCAATATACAATTTATTTTAAACACGGACGCAAGTAATTATGCGTTGGGCGCCGTTCTATCGCAGCACAATCACCCTGGTTGCTATGCTAGCAGAACTCTTAATGAACATGAGATAAATTATAGCACAGTGGAAAAAGAATTGCTAGCGGTAGTTTGGGCAGTTAAATATTTTCGACCGTATCTTTTCGGAAGAAAATTCATTATAAAAACTGATCATCAACCATTACAATGGCTATTTTCTATCAAAGAGCCAAATTCAAAATTAATTCGTTGGCGACTACAGTTAGAAGAATATGACTTCGAAATTTTTTATAAGCGTGGAATTAATAATGGAAATGCAGACGCACTATCTCGAATAGAACCAGAAGTAAATTTGACTGAACATGCTAATCCTAATATTATTATTCAGAGTAATGCTCCATTAAATATTTATAGAAACCAGATAATTATAGGCAAATCAGACTCTGCTTTAATAAAAATAGTTAATAAAGCAGTTTTTAAAAATATTAGAAAAATCATAACTGCTAGAAGTTTCAATGAAACTGACATGATAACTATCATAAAAGAACACTTCCATCCAAAAAGAGTTAATGCTATTTATGTTGAAGATGATTGTATTTACAACATATTTAGAGAAACCGTTACAAAATTTTTTTCAAATAATTCTCACTTAAAAATTGCAAAATGCATAAAATGTGTTGACGATGTTTTCAATGAAAACAACCTTCAGGAACTAATTAAAGACGAGCATCAGAGAAATAACCATCGTGGTATTACTGAAAATTTCGAACAACTTAGAATGAAAATCTATCACCCAAAGCTTAAGTTAAGAATACAACAATTTATAAATAGCTGCCACATTTGCAACATAGAAAAATATGACCGCAACCCAATAAAAAAAAATTTTAAAATAACTGAAACCCCTGACAGACCTTGTCAGATAGTACATATCGATGTTTTTTATACTCTAGAGAGAACACTTTTTCTAACAATAATTGATAAATTTTCTAAATTTGCCCAAGCAATTCGAATTCAGAACAGATCATGGGTAGAATTTAAAAGAGCACTTATTCAATACCTAAGTATCGTTGGTAATGTTGATCAAATCATAACTGACAATGAGTTAGGTTTTAAGGCATTACCATTGACGGAATTTCTAAGGCAAAGACAAATTAACATACACTTTACTTCAAACAATAATCATACTTCAAATGCTGACGTAGAACGTCTTCATAACACGATGAATGAACATATTCGACTACTCAGACATGATCCTGATAGAGACAGTGACACTGTAGAAGAAAAAATTTATAAAGTAATTATGTATTATAATAATACTATACACTCTACTATAGGATGTAAACCTATAGATTTCCAAAACGGTCTAATAAAAGTTGAGGATTTTAAAAAAATTAAAGAAAGAATTTTAAAATCAAAAGAAAAGACAATGTCAATTCGAAATAATAATCGCGAAGACTGTGAGATACAGACAGGAGACGTATATTTAAAAACTGAAAGGGGTGGAAAAAATCATGCGAAGTTTAGGAAAGTGAATGTAGATCAATTGGACAATGATCATGTAAGAACTCGAACAGGGCACAAGTATTATAAGTCACATATTAAAAGAAGAAGGAACTTATAAAAAAAAAAAAAAAAAAATAATAATAAATTAAAAAATTTTTTTTTTTAATTTGTCTTAATTTTTCCTACATTATTAGAAAGAGGAAATAGGTTATTTACAAAATAAAAATATTTTTTTAATTTAATATGTGTATCATTTTTAATATGTAATTCCTGTATGTTATTAAATTTTTTTATTTTGCTTTTGTATTACCTTTTTTGTACATACATACATATATACATAATATATACATATACGTATAAAAATATTTCCTCAGAGCGTCAATCTAACGATGGGGGAGTTATATGTACATTATGTATACATGTATATGTATTCATGTATATGTATCTATTGTATTGTACAACTTGTTTATAAAATACTTTGTTGATTAATTTTTATATCATATCACCTTTGAAAATACTTTTAAAATATTATAAAAATTTTCATTATTGTTTTCCAGTTTAAGTTTGAATTTCGAAAATAAAAGATAAATAATAAAAATATAAAATAAAATAATAAATTAAATGTGTTTCCTTGGTCCAATGGTCGTGGGTTCGATTCCCGCCGGAGACTCTGGGTGTTTTCCGCAGACAAGCAAATCGCTTCGCGGGTTGTCTTTGTTTATAAAAAAAAAAAATAAAAAAAAAATAAAAAAATAAAGGATATTTCAAATAAAATTGAAATAAATAATAAATAAATATAAAATAAAAATATAATTTTAATACAGTATTGTTGAACGAGTGCGATGTATTGACATAAATATAAATTTTTTAAATAAAAATAAGAAATTTTGTATGTTTTATTGAGTTTCTTGATTTTTATATTTGAATTTTAGACAAAAAAAAAGTCCTCTTTTTTGAGTCAAATGTCCTCCTTTTTTAAGGTCGTTGTCCTTTTTCAAGTGTGTACTTGATGGTTGTTTTTGAATACTGTGTATGTACGTATGTTATATTTTTGACGCGGTGTGAATATGATTTGCTATGTGTATTTATATATGTATGTTTATTTGTTTAGATTATTTATACGGCTGTTTATGATCAGTAGTAAGTGTTGGGTTAGGGTATAATTTGTAACATCACGTTACAGTCCCCGCTTTCTTTAGTGAAAAAAAAATTCCTTTGTTCGTCCTAGACATTTCAAAGTGACATTTTTTTTTATATTCACTCTAATCTTCGGCCGGCACGGGGGAAAACTGTACCACATTTTCCTCGGTACCCCCGGGTCGTTAATGATGATTCCCTCGAAGAGGTTTTCTGTGCTTTTCGTCTCTTCTGGTAGGGGTTGTAGCCCTTCTTCTGAAGATGCTAGCCCCGTAGAGTCGTTGTTGTAGTCGTCCTCTTTGTCCCGGAGTGACACCAAAGTCGGTATTTTTTCGGGAGGAAAGGTGTCGTTGAAGGGTGGTGTCGCTGTAAATGGTGCTAATGGTGGGGGCTCCGTTAAGATGTGAGGTGGATGTGCTCGTTTCAAAGTTTTGTGTGAGCCCAAACGACTGGCGATGATATCGTTGTGTGCATCGGCCTGAATCTCACTTTTTCTCTCGTGCGGTACACATGGCTTCCATTGGGGAACATCGGGACACTTGCTTTTACGCAAGGTGTGTTTAAATAATCTGTCCCCTTCTATTTGGAAGTCGTGCTTTTTATCTTTGTTATCTCATACCTCGTTCAACTTCATTAGATACTGCTGGTTGGGGCTGGGGGGTTACTCTGTAATGTGATGCGAAAGGAATTGGTTTCGCATTTCAATGTTAATAGCATACAAATGCGTTCGTTTTTTCATTCGCACCGCATTTCAGAGTAACCCCCCTGGTCTTTGCAGTGGTTATAGCTTCTTTATCGGAGGATAAGAAGCTGCCATCCACTAGGGTGTATAGGCGAGGTGTGCGTGTGTATGGTATTTCTGGTGACGTTAAGCGGATTCCGTCTACACTTAACATGATTTGCCGCTTCCGTAGGAAGTCCATGCCCAGGATTACTGGTTCGGCCAGATTAGGTAATACCGAGGCTAGCAGGCGTGTTGCTTGTCCGTGGAAGGTAATGGTTATTGGATATACGGAGATACCTTTAATACATGAGCCGTCGGCTAGCTGTGCTGATCTTTGCTGTGTTCCCGGCCGAACGTCTACGCTATGTAGATGGTCTCGTATGCTGGTTCCTAGGTATGTTAGTGTAGATCCGGTGCCAACTAACGCTCGGATGGGTTTGTTTTTAACCTTGATATTTACATTTGTAATATCTACCGTCACCTTCAGGCGGGCCGGTTTGGTTACACGGACAGTTACTGGACATAACGTTATCTTGCCCGCAACAAGAACAGATTAGCCTACGTCTATTTCTGCAGTTAGCCCTACGATGGTCGTTTCGTTTGCAGTTCCAGCCAGTTTTTGTTGAGTCGTATGGCGTGATGTTCGTATTTATACCTAAATATTGACTGGGTTGGGGTCGAGTTTGTTTTATCTCTTCTTTTCGGAGTAGCTCGTATTCATCGGTGAGTTCTATAAGTTCGTCTAGGGTTTGAAAATAGTTGTGTCGTACATATAACCGGTATTCATAGCGAAGCCCTTCGTAAATGGGATTGGTATGATCCAACTTGCATAGTTCTGGATGTTGGCGGACTAATGTTTGAAGGGTTAGGAAGAAATCTTTGGCTTTTTCCTGTTTGCGATGATATATTTTGTCCTCCAGGTGTGCTAAATGTCGTCTGAGGAGAAAAAATCGAATTGCCATATTTTTAAAGTCTTCCCATGACGTTATCTCCGTTCGTTTAATTCGATACCACTCGAGGGCACGTCCTCTTAGTATCTCCAACAGTAACAATATTAGTCGGTTTGGCTGGATCGAGTAGCATTCTGCGAGCTCCTCTGTTCGTTCCAAAAACTCTATGAGGTTTTCGCCTCCCTCATAGGTTAAGTCCCATCGTCGGATAATGGACATAAGCTCATTGCCAGTGAGGTTTCTTGACGGTTTTTCGTTGATAGGTTGGACGAAATGTTTAAACAGTTTTTTCTTCTTCCGCCAAAATTTCTTCTTGTGATGGTGCTCTAGCAGGTTTGGATCGTACTAGGTCGCCCAAGGTGCGTCTCAGTTGCTCTACTGTGGATCATTCAGCCTGCATGCCATGTTGACGACAAACCTCAATGAGTTTGTCCTTTCGTAAAAGGTAGATCCATCCGAGGGAATCTACTTGTAGGGTATTATTGTTGCCTTGAGTTGGGTGGTGGCAAAATATTGAACTCGTTCCTTCCCCGCTGGTGGTTGGGCTAATTGTTTTACCACAATGATCGGGTTTGGAAACGAGTCCCTGCTTGGGCGCCATTGTAACGCAGTTTAATTTCTCAGCCGAGGTATCCTCAATCTGTCCAGGCTCGTCAAAGGTCTGCTTCCTTTGCAATATGGCCACCACTGTAGTCCAATTCGTGCACTTGAGTTTCGTACTCTAAGCGCCGCAACGGAGTATAAGGACTACGGATATTCGATAGAAAAGTATAAGTGACACAAAGTGAATGCGGTTGCAATAAATATAATACGAACGATATAAATTCTTCGAATATCGCTCGGCTAAATAAGGTTGCAATAATAATACGAACGATATAAATTATTCGGATATCGTCCGGCTAAATACGGTAATAATAATACGAACGTTATAAATTCTTCGGATGTCGTTCGGCTAAATACGGTTGCAATAATAATACAAACGATATAAATTCGTCGGATATCGCTCGGCTAAATACGGTAGCAATAATAATACGAACGATATAAAATCTTCGGATATCGTCCGGCTAAATACGGTTGTAATAATACGAACGATATAAATTCTTCGGATACCGCTCGGCTAACTACGTTATTAATAATACGAACGATATAAATTCTTCGGATATCGCCCGGCTAAATACGGTTGCAATAATAATACGACCGATATAAATTCTTCGGATATCGTTCGGCTAAATACGGTAGCAATAATAATTCGAACGATATAAATTCTTCGGATATCGACCGGGTTAATACGGTAGCAATAATAATACGAACGATATAAATTCCTCACCATTGTGACAAAACCTTGATCACTTATGCACTATAAAATATTAAGCAAATGAGAAGTTTTCAAAACAATGTATTGTGTGATATTTGTTTGTTGTTTTGTTTATACGGTGTGTGTATGTTATGCAGAGTGTGTATACGGCGTATGCATGAATGTTTTTATTATTATTGTATTTCTTTAATGCGGTGTGTACTTGTTGGTTGTTTTTGAATACTGCGTATGCACGTATGTTATATTGTTGATGCGGTGTGAAGATGATTTGCTATGTGTATTTATATATGTATGTTTATTTGTTTAGTAAGAAAGTGTTGGGTTAGGGTATAAATTGTAACGTCACGTTACAACCCTGGAAACGAAAGTTTAATACATTTTTTTTTTACTAATGCAACTAGTAATGAAGCATGAAATAGCTTTATTTAAGAAAAACTTATTATTAATAACCATTTTGGTCACTTTCATGTACTACAAAATATTGCAGTTATTCAACTCTGGAGTGTAAACTTTGATTTTTTTTTAATTTTTGATACCATTTTTTTCCTGAACAAAAAATTGTTTTAATTGGTAAAAAACCAAAGTTGGTTGCCTTTTGGGTTACTTTAAAGTATAAAAAATTTCAATTTCCCAGCCCTGGAAGCGAAATTTTAATTTGTTTTTACTAATGCTAGTCTTCGTGAGGTATAAAGTAGTGTTATTTAAGAAAAATTTACAATTTTGAAATATTTTGGTCCTCTTCATGAACCATAAAATATTGCACTTGTCCAACCCTGGATTCGAAATTTTGATTTCTTTTTAAACTTTGTATTTCAATTTTATTCTTCCTAAAATATAAAATAGTTTTAGTTAGCAAAAAAAAAACAACGTCAATTGGCGTATGAGATTGTTTTTATTTGGCCCTGTTTGCGTTGTATAATGATTGTTGACTAAATGTCTTTAGCTAACTGCGGCCTAACTTTTTCTTTATGTCAATAAAATTTCCTTTTATTACATATTTTACCCGACGTTTCGTCAATCTTTTGTTGACTTTTTCAAGGGTTTGTCTATTTGAAATTGAAATTAAAACTTCAATAATTACAATACATACACACCAAAGTAATTTTACATTGATACTTACAATTATTCAAAAATATATTAAAAACATAATTAAAATTCAAAATTAAAAATGATCAGAATTACATTTGCACAGAATACGCAACATTTTTAACATTTATTTGTTACTTAAAGCTACTCTGTAACTGTGCTGATGTTATCTGTGTCCTCTTTCAAGTTCATAGTGTTGTTGATATTCTGTTGTATACGAAGACTCTCTATGGTGTATCTCTTTCTTCCCTTTTCTTCTTTATCCAATATCTTAACATTGTTAAAATCAGGTATATGACCACTTTCTAGAGCAGGGAATGGCAAATGCAGGGCGCGGCGCCTTTTCATTTGCTCTTCTGTTACGTATGTGTGTACACGCATTGTAGAGCTATAAACAACTTTAATCAGTCTAGTTTCAGCATTCAAACAGGCAGGTTGTGTTTATCGCATACTTTAAGAATCAGCGTTGCCAGAAAGCAATGTGAGTCCGATCACAGTTGAGAAATCTTTATGAAAAAAATGTTTGCTGATTCTAGTACAGGGAAAGGCAAATGCTTTGGCGAAAAGTATGAAGAGATGCGGAAAATTATGAATGACATTCCCTTATGACCACCTGGTGTTTTGTTAACAATTTGAACCACAATTCATTGTGTTCATTACATTCAAACTTTTTGCAAATAATGCCTGTTGGTGAATAATGCAATGAAAAATATATATGTACGTATGTGTATTTGCATTACTCTTTGTCAAATGTTCTACAAAACCTTCTTATTTACACACCATCACTGCATACAGAGCCACAAACATCATTTTGCCCCAATGCCATGCCGATACTAATTTTCTAATATATTGCAAATACCCATAATAAAATTAAGTTAGTTTTTGGAGATTTTAAAGTTTTAATTGGGGAGAAGTGACGAAAGTTGATTGGCAATACCGATTCGTGGTGAGAGCGCAGAGAGTAATAAGTAATACAATCGCAAAATGTAATAGTATAGGTTGCCTTTCCCTGTTCTAGAGTATGTTTGGCCAATGCTGTTGTTTCTTTTTTCTTTAAAATATCATTGCTATGCTCTCTCATTCTCGTCTCTAACCCTCCGTTGTCACATGCCAGTAATTACTCGCAAGTAGTGTATATGTATTATAAATGAAAATAAGGAGATATGTAAAAAAAAAAACACAAAAATTTTTTGAGTGGCTACATTGCACAGTGCAAGTTCATTTTAAAAATGTCGGTAAAAAGTAAGGTTCTAGCAAAAATTACTGTCTTAATTCTTAATCCAGTATTGCCAATTTGTCAATACTGATCTTTACCTGTAAATATATATCTTTTTAACGCATTTTTTTTATAAAAACATGAATTTGATGGTCAAACTTACCTCTAAAATGAGCATTTGTGTAATTTCTTGACATCCTTTTTATATAAATAAAAAAAATATATAAAAATATTAACCAAATTAATAAAAAAATTCAGCACTTGGCAACACTTTTTTTCGTTTTTCCATTTTACTTGCACCGATTGTCAAAAATTTACTTGCTACAAAATTTCATTGCAAGCTTACTCGCAAGTGGCAAAAGTGTGGCAGTGTTAGTAAAAAAATGTAAGTGTATTGAGTTTTTTTCACTTGCACTTGCATGTGACAACGGGGGGTAAAGCTCTTTTTGTTATTCCAATGTATATTAAGTTGCAGTTTTGTTTATCATTCACTTTACATTTAATTTCATAAACTACATTGCTTCATTGTTTTATGTTTAATTTGTCTTTGATTTTCGTAAATATTGTGTTCAATGTAGAGTTAGGTTTAAATGCAAATTGTACATTATTTGTTGTTGTTGTTTTTAATATTGTTTTTAAGCTTTGATTGTCTGTTAAACCTGGTATGAAAGTTACACTGTGAAAGTTTTTTGTTGCTGTTGTGTCTTTTTCATTGCTGTTATTTACTTTTACTTTTTTTGACCCGTGTATTAATTTTTTGATGAGTCTAAGTGGAAAACTATTGTTTCTAAGTATTGTTATGATTTTGTTGATGTTGGTCAGTAATATTTAGAACTCTAAAAATAAAACTTCGAGCTGTGTTAATTATTTGCGACTTTGGTTGTGTAGCATAAAAATTCATAAGTCTGCCGATGCAATGTCCTTGGTGTACCAATCTAATACGATTCCGTCATTTTTTCTTACTAGTAGTGTGTACAAGTAAGCAATCTTTTTGTTGTTTTCTATCTCAACTGTGAATTGGATTTTGGGATGGTAATTGTTGAGAGCTGTAGAATTTCATCTTTGTCGCCAGATTTAATAATGGCTAATACGTCATCTACATATTTGACCATGTATTTCAATTTAATGTTCTTACTATTTAATTCCGCTAACACTTCGTCCAATAAACTATCGAAAACTACGTCAGCAATGGTAGGTGACAGTGGATTACCCATTGGCATAATAAATATCTGTTTGTAAATCTTTCCATCATGCATGAAGAAGTTGTTATCTATTAGGCAAAACTGGAGAATTTTTTTAAACTGCGACTTAGGAATCTTGGTAACTGCCTGAAGTTTGTTCCAATGTTTCATTATATTATTTATAGTGATGTGTACTGGAATGTTCGTGAACAATTTTATTACATCAAAAGATACTATAATCTCATCTTCTTGAAGTTTTATACTTTGTATTTGTTCCTTTAAATGACTAGAATTCTGGCGACAAAGATGAAATTCTAAAGGCTCTCAACAATTACTATCCCAAACTCCAATTCACAGTTGAGATAGAAAGCAACAAAAAGATTGCTTACTTGGACACACTACTAGTAAGAAACAAGTAAAAACGTTATATTCGACCGGGTCGAATCTTAAATACCCTCCAAATATTTAGTAAGTGAATTTGAAATGTTTAACTTGGTGGGACAGAGTTCCTTTATATAATATCGTACGTCAACGCCCACTAAATGGGGCGGGGTTCAAAAATATACAATATCATGTTTTCCACAGACGAACGTATGGGCATTGCTAGACCGTCTTAGACTTCATCACAATTCTCTTAGGAGGCTATAAAAACTGTATTTTGGCGGGGTCGCTCTGGCAAGGGCTGTGGGGGAAACATTTCACCTTTGTCATAAAACTCTAAAAATAAATGCTTGGGATAATTATATACAAAATTAAAATTTCTTTTTTTTTATAAGGTCATGTAGAGGGCAAAGGGGGAGAGGGGGTAGGGCAGAAACAGATACACATAAAACTGTAAAAATAAATGCTTGGGATGATTATACACAAAATAAAAAAAAAAATTTTTTTTTGGTAGGGTCATTTAGGGGCAAAGGAAGAGGTGGGGGGGGGGGAGGTAGGGCAGAAATCGGCAGTCATAAAACTCTAAAGATAAATGCTTGGGATGATTATATACAAAATTTAAAAAAAAAAATTTTTTTTTGGTAGGGTCATTTAGGGGCAAAGGAAGAGGTGGGGGGGGGAGGTAGGGCAGAAATCGGCAGTCATAAAACTCTAAAGATAAATGCTTGGGATGATTATATACAAAATTTAAAAAAAATTTTTTTTGGTAGGGTCATTTAGGGGCAAAGGAAGAGGTGGGGGGGGGGGAGGTAGGGCAGAAATCGGCAGTCATAAAACTCTAAAGATAAATGCTTGGGATGATTATATACAAAATTTAAAAAAAAATTTTTTTTTTTGGTAGGGTCATTTAGGGGGCGAAGGGGAAGGAGGGGGTAGGGCAGAGTAGTACCAGGTTTCGTTTCAGCTTCGTCATTAAAGCTTAAAAGTGTTATTTTTAAGGAATGCAGGCTTAAGTAAAACAATTTGTTAAATTTTTATGCTATTTTTGCCTATAATAACGCCCACTGAAGTGGGCGGGGTCAAAAAATATTTTTATTTTATTTAATGGCTCCAAGTTTAAGGCGTTGGACCGTATTTGACATAAAAATATATCATTTGCTTAACAAAATAACCAAAAAACTTTAAAAATTACGTTGTTTTTTCTGGGTTGGTTTAGTTCTTCTTAGGGGAACTTTTTTCCCCCTTGCCCGATTTAGCCCATCTTCGAACTTAACCTGCTCTAAGTTTTAGAATATATTTATGCCAAATTTCAGGAGTCTAGCTCTTTTCGTTTGGACTGTATCGTGATTTCCACAGACGGACGGACGGACGGACATGCTCAGTTCGTCTTAGATTTCATCACTGATCAAGAATATATATACTTTATGGGGTCTGAGATGGATATTTCGATGCGTTACAAACGGAATGACAAAGTGAATATACCCTCCAAATTCTTTTTTGGAGGGTATAAAAATGACGGAATCGTATTAGATTGGTACACCAAGGACATTGCATCGGGCAAACTTATGAATTTTTATGCTACACAACCAAAGTCGCAAATAATTAACACAGCTCGAAGTTTTATTTTTAGAGTTCTAAATATTACTGACGAACAATTTCACACCAACAACATCAACAAAATCATAACAATACTTAAAAACAATAGTTTTCCACTTAGACTCATCAAAAAATTAATACACGGGTCAAAAAAAGTAAAAGTAAATAACAGCAATGAAAAAGACACAACAGCAACAAAAAACTTTCACAGTATAACTTTCATACCAGGTTTAACAGACAATCAAAGCTTAAAAACAACAACAACAAATAATGTACAATTTGCATTTAAACCTAACTCTACATTGAACACAATATTTACGAAAATCAAAGACAAATTAAACATAAAACAATAAAGCAATGTAGTTTATGAAATTAAATGTAAAGGGAATGATAAACAAAACTGCAACTTAATATACATTGGAACAACAAAAAGAGCTTTAGAGACGAGAATGAGAGAGCATAGCAATGATATTTTAAAGAAAAAAGAAACAACAGCATTGGCCAAACACACTCTAGAAAGTGGTCATATACCTACGGTGACCATATTTTTCAACCCAAAAAAGAGGACATTTAGAAATGTAATAAAAATTGTTTTTACTATTTATAGTCAATTGCATATATTCTAGGCATGGCCGACTTACATACATACATTAATGTTTTTTAAACAAAATATGCCCAGAACTTAAAACATGTCCAGAAATATCACAGTCATTTGAGAAAAAGATTTTAATTTGTGCACAATGATTATAATTTCTATTGTATTGGTGATTTTGACTTTTATTGTATTGAAAATATAAAACTTTTAATTTTGGAGTTTAAACAAATAAGTATTATTAATAAAAAAAAGGACAATAAAGGAGATTTCAATTAAAATAAGGACACTTTAATTTTTGTTTATCTAAGCGGATATCATGTAAAAAAATAGGACTGTCCTCTTAAAAAAGGACGAATGGTCACCGTACATATACCTGCTTTTAAACAATGTTAAGATATTGGATAAAGAAGAAAAGGGAAGAAAGAGATGCACCATAGAGAGTCTTCGTATACAACAGAATATCAACAACACTATGAACTTGAAATAGGACACAGATAACATCAGCACAGTTACAGAGTAGCTTTAAGTAACAAATAAATGTTAAAAATGTTGCGTATTCGGTGAAAATTTAATTCTGATCATCTTTAATTTTGAATTTTAATTATGTTTTTAATATATTTTTGAATAATTGTAAGTATCAATGTAAAATTACTTTGGTGTGTATGTATTGTAATTATTTAAGTTTTAATTTCAATTTCAAATAGACAAACCCTTGAAAAAGTCAACAAAAAATTGACGAAACGTCGGGTAAAATATATAATAAAAGGAATTTTTATTGACATAAAGAAAAAGTTAGGCCGCAATTAGCTAAAGACATTTAGTCAACAACCATTAAACGTCAATTGCCTTTTTGGTTACTTTTATGTATAAAAAATATTTCAATTTCCCAACCCTGGAAGCGAAATTTTAATTTTTAAAGTTTTTTTTATCAATGCGAATCTTCATGCGGTATAAAGTAGTTTTGTTTAAGAAAAACACAAATATTTTAACCATTTTGACTGTTACATGTACTACAAAATATTGCATGCACCAAAAAAAAATCCGTTTTCCCAACCATGGATTCGAAATTAAATTTTTTATTTTTGAATATTTTATACCAATTTTGTTCTTCCTAAATTATAAAACAGTATTAGTTAGCATAAAATAACAACGTCAGTTGCGTTCTTGATTACTTTTATGTTCTAAAAAATTTTCAATTTCCCACCCCTGGGAGCGAAATTTTAATTGAAAAAATTTTTTTTCGACCAATGCATATCTTCATGATGTATAAAGAGGTTTTATTAAAGAGAAACATAAAATTTTTAACAATTTTAGTTATCACATGTACCACAAAATACTGAATGTGCAAAAAAAAATTACATTCCCATCCCTGGAACTTTTTTTTTTAGTTTTGGATAGACCATTTAATTTCAATTCCACTCTATTTAGGTCCATTTCCAATACAGCGGTCCAAGAACGAAGTCTCTAGCTCTTCTAGAGGCTTGGGAAAACCGGACAGACAGACGGACATCGCTCAATCGTCATCGCTATTCATAAGGATCCAGAATATATATACTTTATGGGGTCCCATATTGATATCGAAGAAATTACAGACGGAATGACTAACCTATATATACCCTTTCACTTTTTTGTGAAGGGTATAAAAAGATAAATCGGTTTCATGTACCAAAAAAAGTTCTAATTGCCCAACTCTTGAATCGTCTTAGATTTTTTTGGTTTTTAATACCAATTTACATATTACTGATATATAAAGAAAGTGTAATTCATCATAAAATTCAAAAATAGCATATTATATGGTTACTTTTATGTAGCAAAAAATTTCGATTTGCCAACCCTGGAACCATATTTTTAATTTTTTAATACCAATCTAAAATTCGGAATATATGTGGTTACTTTTATGTACCAAAAAGATTTCGATTTTCCAACTCTGGAGACGAATTTTAAATTTTTTTCATTAATGCAATTCTTAGTGAGCTATAACATAGTCTTACTTGATAAAAGATTACAATTTTTAACCTTTTTGGTCACTTTCATGTCATTTGTCCAACCGTGGAATCGAAATTTTGAATTTTTAAGATTTTAATACCATGTTTGTCCTTCGTGAATTATAAAATAGTTTTAATTAGCAAAAACAATAGCGTCAGAACTTTGGTAACTTTTATGTTTAAAAGTAAATTTCAATTTCCCAACCCTGCAAGCAACATCTTTTTTTTTGCTTTTCTCACCAATGCAACTCTAAATGAGGCATGAAATAGTTTTATGTAAGAAAAACTTTAAATTTCTGACCAAAATGTCAATTTAATGTACCGCAAAATATTGCAGTTGTCCAACCCTGGAATCGAAATTTTGATTTTATTTAATTATATTGTAAAATAGTTTTATAATTATAAAATAGTTTTAATTAATAAAAAACAGTCAGTTGTCTTTTTGATTTGTTTTATTTATTAAAAAAAGTTCAATTTCTCAACACTGGTTTGGGGTATAAAATAGTTTTGTTTGAGACAAATACTTTCAATTTCCCATCCCTGGAAATTTTTTTTATTTTGTTAGTTTTTAATACATATTTGAGGCTTCCCAAAGTATGAAATAAGTTTAATTAACAAACAAAAAATAATATAATTGGTTTTTGGTTAATTTTGCGTCGAGAAATAGCTGTAAGCTTCCCAGATCTGAAACCATATTTTGGATTTTTCAGAATTTCAATACCACTCTAGTTAAGTTCATTTACAATTTATCAGGCCAAGAAAGAAGTCTCTAGCTTTTCTGGGGGCTTGGGAAAACCGACAGACAGACGGACATCGCTCAATCGTCATCGCTATTCACAAGGATCCAGAATATATATATACTTTATGGGATCCCGTATTAACATCAAAGAAATTACACACGGAATGACAAGCCTATATATACCCTTCCACTTTTTTGTGAAGGGTATAAAAAGACACATTTAACATAATTTGGCTTCTCAAATGTGGCAATTGAATAAAACCAAGCCGATTTAGTTAAAATAGCAATCTCACAATAGGGTACTATCCTTGAACACTAAGACAGAATAGCAAAAACTGACCTTGAAAAGATTCATTTTTGTTAGAATGAACGTGGTATAGGGGATCAAATACGACAGATCCGTATTCAAATATAGACTGAGCCAAAGTAGTAAATAGCTGCTTCGTTATGTATGAATCAGAAAACTTTTTAGCTCATATTTTGATGAATCCAAGAAAACCAGTTGCTTTGTCCGTTGTTAAGCAAATATGTTTTCAGAAGACCAATTTAGCATTTCAGATCGTTGTTATAATCAACCATATAAGACAATTAATTGGCATTTATTTAATAAAGCCCACCCCTGGGGTTGTCTAGAAAATCATATAACTATGATTGCATTTATTAGCATTCAATTAAATTAAACTAAAACCACACCGCTATAACTAAGCATTAGTATCGTTTTGTAGAAGAACATATTGCGAAGTACTTTTAAATGAAAATAATATTTTTATATCATCAGCATACATCAACGTGTTAGACATTAATAAATATAGTAAACAAAAGATGCCGGAGATGACTTCCTTGTGGCACACCTGAAATTACATCAATATAGAGTTCGAATTTAACACACTATATCCTCTCTTCTAAGTAAGATTTAATCCAGTTCATAAGCGATGTTTCAATGACAATGCAATCTAATTTATATAGCAGAAGATTGTCATTTACTTTATAAACGCCTTACAGAAATGAAAATAAACAATCCTTCATATATCAAAGTTGTAACCTCAAGCAAATTTGTAAACGTAGATCGAAATTCGCAAAATTCATGTTGTTTGGAAGAAAAAATTTTGGAAGTATGATGCGACAATATATCATATACAAATTTTCCGAATAATTTCGGTATAATACTTATAACCATATGATTTGAAATAAGTGGTTTAGATCTAGTCTTGAATAAAGGTATAATGTATGATTTTTTTCCAAAGTGATGGAAAACAATCGTTATTTAGGGATATTTTGTATAAGTAAGTTAACGGGATACATAGAAACTGAAAATGGTTCTTCAATATACAACCGCAAAATACGAAAACTTGAGGATGATGACTAATAAGTCGAAGTAAAAAGTATATTTTATAGCGAGGCTTTTAGATTATTCGATGTAACCAATCTTCATAATGGAAGGAAAATCTCATGCTCGTCGTTTGTAGTTAGCAAATTTATAAAATGCGAAAAGTTCGCCGGACACCTGTAGTATTTCCATATCTTTTTATCAACATGAAAAAAACATTGTTTAATTTTGTTGTGATAGGTCAGCGACGAACTCAATTGCTTCACGTTTTAGCAATTAAAAATTATTGCTAGAAGCCATTTGATATTAATATGGTCATTGCCTGCTTATACATTAATAAGTTCAACGTACAATAGTTATTTTGCTGAGCTTGCAACTTTACAATTTATTTCATTTTTGACTCAAAATATAAAACAAAAGCAATAACAAAAACAAACTGACTGCCTGATACAATATTCTAATTTTAAGTAGGGTGCTGTTGGAGTAGTAGAACACGAGACTATGAAGCGGAGGGTCGTGAGTTCGAGCCCGCTCTGAGTCATGAAATATTGTGTTGAATTCTTCTGTTCAGCATTAGTGCGTGGTTGTGTTAGTTGTTGCCAGCCTGTTTCAATGATGAAGGCATAGTCACTGGTCACTGAACATAAATGGCAGCGACTGACACTATCATGTACTAAAAGCAGAGTAACAACACCCACCTTCGTCGGCCCTGTAGCAAAAATTAGCCGGCGAAGTAAAAGGATGAAATAGCTACAAAAAACTGTCTATCTTCTCATCTTTCCTAATCTGTCCCCTCAATACTATCCCCTCGTTTTCAGTTCCGGCGCAATGCATTGCATATATAGGGTTCATCCCCTGAGTGCTGGTCCTACTCCTAAAAAAAAAAAAAATATAGATCTTTATAATAGAAGCTCAATTGAGTGACAAGTAGTGTCACTCAATACTAGAGAAGTTAAGGCTTCTCATAAGTAGTATATAAAGAAAGTATTTGTAAAATACTTTCATGCTTTATTTTTGCATTTCGCAAAACAAAGCATGACAATCTGCTTTTTAATATAGGCATATAAACCTGCCTGAAGATCAAATCTTGCCAGTGGCGTGTTAAATCCTCTTGCAATAGTGCTTTATACTCGGTGGTGTACGGCGAACTTTTTTTTCGAGACGCCCTAATGTACATACTTCAGCTTGTTCAAAACAAACAATAAATGGAGTATGAACACAAAACATACTTAGGATCACGTTCTGCTCTATAACTCTGACACCAATCGAGTCTTCACCTTTAAATTTTCTGGAAATGTAGAAGAGGGTCTGGTATTTGACATATATTTTTTTAAGAATTTTAAAAATTATACTTTTTCAGATATAGACCTTTGAACTCAAGACCCCAAAAAATTACCTTTGACCTTTTAAAAAAAAAACGTAATATGCATATAATTTTAAAGGGTGCACTTTAAGGATACCAAAAAAACTAAATTATCTTGCATAGTTCAAAAGTTCTATCGCTTTTTGTAAGGAGACTTTTGTGATTTTTTTTTAAATTTTTACAACTTTTATGACGTTATATTTCGGAACCCGAATGAATCTGGGGTCAAGTTTTTTTGTTTAATAATACTCTTATAGTGTATGACATTTGTGTTGAATTTCATTGAAATCGGAGGTGATGATGCCGAAAATGCCATTTTTTTCGTGATGGTTTGACGTGTTTTATCTCATATGCCTTTTGATTAGGATCCTGAGTACTTTAGCTAGTTAATACGAGATGAATTCCTTTTAAATTCTTAAATATTTTATTCCTGTTGTTCTTAATTGTTTCCAGATACTGTGTGTTCCAAGCCATTTAGCGAGTAATGCTTTAATTATAGTAGTCAAAAGAAAATCGTTTAGAATACTGTAAAATTGTTTTATACACAGATCGAAATCTCCTTTACGGAAAACCCGTTTAACGAGTCAATCTGTGACAGTTGAAGTAGTAATTCGTCATAACTTGTGAGATTATATGTATTTTCTGAATTAGAAATCAGTGAAAAGTGAGATGTAGCTTCCTGTTCATATTATTATTTATGTATGTAATTTATTTGAAATAGACAATGTCAGATAATCCAGTAATAAGTATTTCTGTGCTGTTTGAAGAGTTGGATGAAACTAAACAATTATTACCTGTGCATGCACTCGAAGAAACCAATGGCTAAATCAGATGACTTAAATTGCTCAATACTCCAATAGCGTCTAAATAAGCATCATAAACTGCATCTGATGATTTAGGAGGCATATATAATAAAAAAAATCAGAAAAAGGGACAAGAAAAACACAACCTCTTATCTTATGTTTTTAATTTTTCAAAGCTGTGGTTAAAGTGTACTGACGATTTGGTAAAGCACCAATGAAATGCATATAGACATTGCTTAACCACCAACAAATAAATTTCATTTATATATAATAGTATTGTGACAACAATGTGTCAAATAAAAAATTTCTTAACAAAAAAACTTTAAAAATTATGTTGTTTTTTAGAGGTTGGTTTAGTTCTTCTTAGGAGAACTTTTTTCCTCAGGCCCGATTCCGATCGACTTGGATTTCATTACTGATCAAGAATACATATACTTTATGGGATTTCAGATAGATATTTCCCTGCGTTACACACGGAATGATTAAGTGAATATACCCTTCAATTCTTTTTTGGAGGGTATAAAAAAACACGCCTGGGTATAACTAAATACGCCAGTAGATATTTTGACCTTCATGTAAAGTGACCATAGTTGTTTTGTTGGCCGCAGGCATAACAATCTTACGCACTTTTTTGAAGAATAGTATTAATTAATGATTTTAGCGATTTTTTAAGCAGATTTAAACCCAACCGATGAAACCGAAACATTCTTTTTGCCGCCTTTTGCAGTTCTCATTCCATATAACTCATCACTTTCACTTCCAATGCTTCATAATTGTTATTGACCAATACTAACATTTTTACATACGCATTGTAAAAATAAAAATGTCACATTCTAAAGGAGTTACTCCACTTCGCAAAATCAAATGCCGAAACTGCAATTGCGAGGAACTAAAGCAGAAAATAAAAACGCTAAAAGTTAATTACTGATTTTTTTGTTTGACCATTTTTAAATTTGAATATGAACTAAGTTTTCCAGCTTCAGGTTTTTAATGCAATTTTGTTTTGTTTATACAAACCTCTTTCAGACAACATTAAACAAAAAAATAAAATAATTCAAGGTAAAAACATAACTTTTTCACTCAAAGTTGATACTTTACTAATTGAAAATTTGTTATATTTTAGAGATACTAAAATTTCTTACTGAGGCTGTTGACAAACAACAAATACTTTTAAAAAGACTTCCTTGCAAGCAATCGGACAAAGAATGCTTAGCGAAGAAGTATTACAACTGAAAACAGAAATAAATATGTCAGTATATATCATATTTGAAAGATATTATTTATATTTCATTACTAACATTTTCAGGTTGATAGCATAAAATTCCTAATTTTTCCTACAGGTGTTATTAAGAATTTTAAAAATATATTATCATCCGCAGTCGCAAAGAAGCTCTGAGTCAGTCAACTTCAAGCATCGTTGGCAATTATTTTTTAACTGCAGCCAGACCAGTAATCGTTTACTCTCTTTCAAGAGTTTTGCGTCTCACTCGCACTAGTTAATTTTAAAACCACAGAAAAATGTATAGGGCCCGCCAAATAACTTTTTTTTCTTTGAAAATGCTATAAAAAAACTACTGAATATTTTCTCAAATTTCTTTTTTTATTTGAAAGTACAATCCTTCCGGTTAATAATGGAAAATAATTTCATTCAAATGGTCTGATAACGATCGCCATTGACTGTAACGGCCACTCCTTGCCCATTTTCGAAAAAAAATGGCCCAATTATGCCTCTGGACCAAAATCCGCACCAAACAGTGACTCGTTTTTATACCCTCCAAAAAAGAATTTGGAGGGTATATTCACTTTGTCATTCCGTTTGTAACGCATCGAAATATCCATCTCAGACCTCATAAAGTATATATATTCTTGATCAGTGATGAAATCTAAGACGAACTGAGCATGTCCGTCCGTCCGTCCGTCCGTCTGTGGAAATCACGATTCAGTCCAAACGAAAAGAGCTAGACTCTTGAAATTTGGCATAAATATATTTTAAAGCTTAGAGCAGGCTAAGTTCGAAGATGGGCTAAATCGGGCAAGAGGGAAAAAAGTTCCCCTAAGAAGAACTAAACCAACCCAGAAAAAACAACATAATTTTTAAAGTTTTTTGGTTATTTTGTTAAGCAAATGATATATTTTTATGTCAAATACGGTCCAACGACTTAAACTTGGAGCCATTAAATAAAATAAAAATATTTTTTGACCCCGCCCACTTCAGTGGGCGTTTTTATAGGCAAAAATAGCATAAAAATTTAACAAATTGTTTTACTTAAGCCTACATTCCTTAAAAATAACACTTTTAAGCTTTAATGACGAAGCTGAGACGAAACCTGGTACTACTCTGCCCTACCCCCTCCTTTTCCTTTGCCCCCTAAATGACCCTACCAAAAAAAAAATTTTTTTTTAAATTTTGTGTATAACCATCCCAAGCATTTATCTCTAGAGTTTTATGACTGCCGATTTCTGCCCTACCTCCCCCCCCCCCCCCTCTTCCTTTGCCACCTAAATGATCCTGCCAAAAAAAGTTTTTTTAAATTTTGTATATAATCATCCCAAGCATCTTTAGAGTTTTGTGACTGCCTGTTGCTGCCCTACCCCCTCCTCCCCCTTTGCCCGCTAAATGACCCTATTAAAAATAAATAAAATTTTTTTTTTATTTTGTGTATAATCATCCCAAGCATTTATTTTTAGAGTTTTATGTCTACCTGTTTCTGCCCTACCCCCTCTCCCCCTTTGCCCTCTAAATGACCCTATAAAAAAAAGAAATTTTAATTTTGTATATAATTATCTAAAGCATTTATTTTTAGAGTTTTATGACAAAGGTGAAATGTTTCCCCCACAGCCCTTGCCAGAGCGACCCCGCCAAAATACAGTTTTTATACCCTCCAAAGAGAATTGTGATGAAGTCTAAGACGGTCTAGCAATGCCCATACGTTCGTCTGTGTAAAACATGATATTGTATATTTTTGAACCCCGCCCCCTTTAGTGGGCGTTGACGTACGATATTATATAAAGGAACTCTGTCCCACCAAGTTAAACATTTCAAATTCACTTACTAAATATTTGGAGGGTATTTAAGATTCGACCCGGTCGAATATAACGTTTTTACTTGTTCTTTTTTTTGGCAAAATCGGCATCTTCTGTAAATCGATCGCAGGCCCACTTAGCGAAGCGAAAACGAATTGGATGGTTAACCATATTCGTTCAGCGGAAGGATAAAACTAATTATCTGTCAAATCAGACATGAGCTAAGTGTTACCATTCACGAAATAAGCACTAGTTGACAAAAAAACGTTAGATTGCGGACCCTATATAAATTTAAAATTCTTTTGGGGAATTTTCCGTTGTTTTACGTTGCTACTTCCTATGTGAACGCCGAAGTCGTGCACAATCAGTCATAATAACGGATCAAATTCGCTCTAACAACATTGCGGACATATGGTGTCAGTCACCGGTCACCATCTGTGCACCGATACTTTTCAAAATTTACTTTGCAAAGTATTTTTTATACAAACACAAATATTATCATCCGCTGTTTCTCATATTGCATTAGTAAAGGGCTAATAATGGTACAACAAAACGGTTCTAGAGAAATAACTACTAAGTGAGAGTGTTTGGAAGTTTTTCTCCAAACTGTTAGTCTTAAAAATGCTGGAAGATCTAGAGTTCAAGTTCAAAACTTTTAAAAATGGTCATGAACAAATATTGGATGTTGTTTGAGAGAGTTCCATAGCTGAACGTGATGTTCCCTGCATAAGCGATAGTATAAGTGTTTTGATATTAACTTTAATTTAAAAACAAATCTCCTCGATTTAATATTTGAATTTTAGTAACCACAGATTCCAACCGTTCATGCAATTACCTTCGCCACGTCGAGCCGAAATGAAAATTTCAGTGGTGGTGCCAGGCTGCCAAAAATCTATCTCCCTAAATTTTGAGGAGATTATCTCGAATGGATTTCTTATCGAGATATTTTTTTTGTCGCTGGTTCAACAAAACAATTCTTTATCTAAGGTGCAAAAATATTTTTATTTAAAGGCCTCTTGTGAAGGAATTCCACTCAACTTAGTCAATGATTATCCTGCTGCCAATACGAGTTATGATTTAGCTTGGGAAGCTTTGGAAAAGGGATTTCACAATGAAATAAAGCTAGTCGCTCATTTCAGATTCTACTAGAAACTGCCTAGCCCAGCTTAAATCTCCGAATATTGACATCTCTTCTTGGGACCCCATCCTAATTTACTTGACTTCACAAAAACTTGATCTACAAACACTTAAGGAGTAGGAGCAATCCTTGAAGAATGCTTCCACTGTACCTCCCATAGCAGATATGTTTAGCTTTCTGGAAACTACTCTTAAAGCACTGGAATCTGTTGAAGATGCTACTCAACCCATCCCTAACAATTCTTTTAAGGAGAAATCATCTGAATTTCGGCGGAAGCCTATGCGACCTACACGCAACCATACTACAACAGCATTATCGAATGACAATTGCCCCTGCTGCGCCAAGCGTCACCCTCTCTACAAATGCTTCAGGTTGGCAACTTTAACTTCTACGGATAAGAATAATATTGTCAACCAACAACGTTTATGCAGAAACAGCCTCCGCTCTGGACATCTGCAATCATCTCGCAAACTGAATACGAAGTTTCATCTAAGTGCTGAGTCACATCATATTATCGTGCATAATGAATTCTCGTCTGCAGGTAATTCTCAGTTCTCTTGCAGTACTACTGATCAAACCGCATCCAACCAAACTTTTCAAAATCCATCCTCGACATCTACGCCTAATGCTACAGCTTTAGTAATTCCTTCTATGTCGTCTTATATTCCTACCAAAAATTCCTTCAAATAGCCTTCCAGACCTTTCAGAGTATTATCTTTCTACTCCTTGGAAATGATGTCTATGGCGAGCTACTTTTATCTGTAATGAAAAATTACAAAAACAGTCTCCATTACAGGAAATCTATGCTCATTAGAAAAACAATTACGCCGATTGTGGAAAGAAGAGGAACTGATGGAATGCAAGTCTTTATCTAACGAAGAAGAGCTTTGTGAAAAACTATTTCTAGAAGCTCATACTAGAGATTAATCTGGTAGATATTCCGTTCATCTGCTTTTTATGAGGTTACTTCAAGGTCAACAGTTACCTTCTTTCGCTTTTACTGATTATAATGCAATCAAACGACTAAAGCAACTAGAATCTTCATTCAAAGTCAAACCACAGTTTGCTGATTTATATAAATCTACTTTCTTTAATTCTATTTTCAGAAGCACACCACAAAACTCTTCATTGTAGCTTCCAGCTAATGCAGTCATTACTGGATACTATCTGCTCGAGATTTGGCTAAAGAAATTCAGGGCAAGTGCATTGTGCGATTCAAGTACAAAACGCAGACGTGTTAACAACTCATGGGAAACCAGCCAGCAGCTCGTGTTCAACCCACACGCGCTTTTAAACATAGTGGATTAGAGTACGCAGGCCCCATCTCCTACATCTGTCTATTTGTTTGATGTGCACAAAGGCCATACACTTGAAAGCTATGACGAGCCTAAATGTTGATGCCTTCTTAGCAGCTTTCCGACGTTTCACCTCAAGGAGATGCCAATGTACCGACATGTACTCGGATTGTGGTACAAATTTTGTAGGAGCTAACAAGGACCTCCAGGTACTCTACCAGCGCAACAAAACGTCGCTACCCGATCATCTTCAAGAAACCATGGCTAATCAAGGCACGAAATGGCATTTCATACCACCAGCTTCCCCACGTTTCAGTGGGCTATGGGAAGCAGGAGTGAAGTCTACCAAACATCGTCTACGTCGCATTATGAAAGATCGACTCTTAACCTATGAAGAACTAAGTACCCTATTGGCACAAATTGAAAGCTGTCTCAATTCGATGTCCAGCAATTATCCCAAGTCAGCAATATTCAAGAATAAATAAAAAACTGACGTTCTTGGCGGGGGGAGAATATTTGGAGGTTTTTTCCCAAATTGCGAATCTTAAAAATATCTTAACGGCGAATCCTACCTAATGTCTTCAACGACTTATTAATTATTGTCTCATTTTTGTATTTTGTTTTAATAGTTAATTTGTTTACAAAATTATTGAAATATTTTAAGACCCATAACGGTCAATTTTTTATTCTTTTAAAATATTATTTTTGTCCTTATATTTTTCATGTACATAGATTTGCCTGATATGAGAAATATGTATACAAGAAAGTAGAAAATAAGATCATCGTTCCTCTTAAGACCCCCCAAAAAAGAATTTGGAGGGTATATTCTCAGACCCCATAAGGTATATATATTCTTGATCAGTGATGAAATCTAAGATAATCTGAGCATGTCAGTCCGTCCGTCTGTGAAAATCACGATTCAGTCCAAACGAAAACAGCTTGACTCTTAGAATTTAATATAAATATATTCTGAAGCTTAGAGCAGTTTAAGTTTGGTGATGGGCAAAATCGGGCAAGAGGGAAAAAATTTCCCCTAAGAAGAACTAAATCAACCCAGAAAAAACAACACAATTTTTAAAGTTTTTTGGTTATTTTGTTAAGCAAATGATATATTTTTATATCAAATACGGTCCAACGCCTTCAACTTGGAGCCATAAAATAAAATATTTTTGGACCCCGCCCAGTTTATATATAACTTTTTTTTTGCGTTATAATACGCAAAAATAGCATAAAAATTTAACAAATATTTTTACTTAAGCCTACATTCCTTAAAAATAACATTTTTAAGCTTTAACGACTAAGCTGAGACAAAACCCGGTACTACTCTGCCCTGCCCCCTCCTCCCCTTTACCACCTAAATGACCCTATAAAAAAAAGTAATAATAATTTTGTATACATTTATCCCAAGCATTTATTTTTAGAGTTTTATGACTGCCGATTTCTGCCCCACCCCCTCCTCCCCCTTTGCCCCCTAAATGACCCTACCAAAAAAAAAATTATTTTGTGTACAATTATCCCATGCATATATTTTTATAGTTTTATGACTGTCTGTTTCTGCCTTACCCCCACCTCACCCTTTGTCACCTAATTGACCCTATTTCTGCTCTACCCTCTTCTCCCCCTTTGCCCTATAAATGACACTATAACAAATATGTCTTTGATTTACGTCATTTCCTGCCTTTCGGCCTGACCTGACGATGCTCTTAACATCGGGTGAAAATTGAGTGTTACCAGCACCCCTCTTAACACCCAAGACCACACGAAGGCGACCTCGGGTCGCCCAGGTGGCAATTTCTAGAACATGATTTGGTAAGCCCCATGATCTAACACCTTCCTTAAGGGCCGATCCTATCTAGATGATCTTTTATTTGTTGATTCACAACAACACATAGATGTTGCTACTATCAGCCGGACCGAAGTCCAACCGCAAGGATTGAAGATCAATCCTTATCTGACAAACCTTCCACCAAATTGGTGACCACAACCACCACCTGTACTCCCGAGGGAGACATCACCAATATCCAGCCGCAGTAAACTGCGAGGCTTGTACTGAATCCCGTGGTACCAGTTCCAACTACTGGTAAAGCTTCGACAGTCAAACCAGTGGAGGTTCTATAAACTTTCTATCGACTTCGGTTTCTTTTTTACCCAAACCTAGGTGTCGCCTCACCTATTATTTCTTACTCAGGCACGTAGGCGAACCTACTACTTTTATATTCTTATATGCACATCCGTTACACTGTAACAGAGGTTGGGCAGTAACATATAAGTTTTACGGGGGTACATGCAAAAGTACTGCCTGAAAACATCGTAACCCCTCGAAAGCCAACCATTATAGGTTTCAACTTTCTATTGACTTTTGAAGTCTTAATTAGATCGAGGCGTCCTTGGACCTCCTTCCTTATTTCAAACTTACGTAGGGGTCAAGGCAATCCTCTACTACTTTAATTCTTTTTACTGTTGCCAGCTTTGTTTCCCTAGTGAGACCTGTCCCTAACGTCCCAGTCGGTAACGCGCAGGCACTTATAAGTTCTATGGGTTACCAACAAAAGTTCTGTTTGAGAAAATTGTGTAACCCCCGAGAGCAAAACCAGTCAAGGTTTTCAACTCTCTATTGACCTCGGCCCTCTTACGGTACCAGGCGTCCTTAACCTTCTTTCTTACAGCAGACTACATAGGAACAATCTTTTTACCAAATTTCAATGCGTATCTTCGGATGTGTTTCAGCAAAAGATGCACCTACTACTTTTTGTATTCTTATATGCCCTCCCGTTGCACTGCAACTTCAGGGATTGGGCAGATAATATATGAGTTTTTATGGGTTATCAGCAAAAGCAACGTCTGTAAAAACTGCATAACCCTTTCCCTGGATCTGTGCTGGAGCAAGGCCTGACATCATACCAAGCTCCCCAACGGCACCCCCGGGGGAATGGCCCTATAACAAAAAAAATAAATTTTAATTTTGTATACAATTATCCCAAACATTTATTTTTAGAGTTTTATGACAAAGGTGAAATGTTTTCCCCACAGCCGTTGCCAGAGCGACCCCGCCAAAATACAGTTTTTATACCCTTCAAAGAGAATTGGACCCCATAAAGTAAATATATTCTTGATTAGTGATGAAGTCTAAGACTGTCTAGCAATGCCCATACGTTCGTCTGTGGAAACATGATATTGTCCATTTTGGAACCCCGACCCTTTAATGGGGGTTGACGTACGATATTATATAAAGGAACTGTGTCCCACCAAGTTAAACATTTTAAATATTTGGAGGGTATTTAAGATTCGACGTTTTTACTTGTTTTTCATTTGTTTGTTTAAAATTAAAAAGGGCTAGTTACTTACACTCTGCGAGAAGAAGACGTATTCTTTGATCAGTCGTCGACCATAGTGCTATCGCCGTGGGTAGCTGAAGGTAATGCAGTGGGTGTAAATTTCTATCTCGTAGGACATCGCTATTCAAAAGCATGTCGTGTTAATTGCGGTGGGACTAGCGCTAGTTCAAAAAGAACTAGCGAATATACAGTAGAATCGATAGGACGCCATACCACTGGTAAGTAAAGCACGAAACATACATATATGTACACATATGTAGCTATCAGTGTAGCAATCAGTGTATTTCTGAACCTAGATGCGGCTAATTAGAAGAACACTAGAACGTTTTCGGACCTTATTTACTGTTACTGATAATAATGTGCATCCCGTGAGACGTCGAACAGTGCGCACTGAACAAGCTGTAGTCGCTGTACAGGAAAGCATTGAAGATGATCCTAATCAATCAATCCGTCGCCGTTCTCAGCAATTGGGGTTGTGGCCACTTTATAAACTTTTGTTGTTGTTGTTGAAAATTGGTTTTCCTGATTGCCCCTTCTAGCTGCCTGCTGTGGCAGCCACATGGCAGAAATCATATTTATACATTACTTTCATAATGGTTTCTTTCTGATAAAGTTTCATTGATATAATAAAAACATATTTCCTTGTTTTATTATGATTTACTCTTGTGCCACTCTATAAAAAACACCCCTTGTAACGATAATTTTAATAACGATATAGAATCTGATGAAGAATATTCGTTTGATGATGTGTTTAATATGTAACAATTCATAAATTTATATATAATTTATGTATGTATACAAACGATTTTGAACATTTTACATTATTATTTTGTAACGATAGAAAATGTAAGTAAAATGTAGTATATGTGTCCAAATATTCACTTATGTGCATTTGATACTTAATTTCGTGTTTTCTTTAACATAAATATAATAATATCAAAACATTTGTGTAAATTAAAGACTGGATTGCAATTTTTGTTTTTAAAACATTTCATGCTTAATATGTAATTATTTTTTAAGAGATTTTGTATCATTCAATGGAAATAATAGTTTGTAAGGCTATATAAGCAGAAATGGATATCTAAGCACATTTACTTACAAGGACGAATTTAATTTTAGCACTAAAAGATTTTTAGCAATTTTTAGCTCTTTTTAGTGACAGCACCTCCATTCGAGTGTTTTTACGATAAGTTAAAAAACTTAACTAACGGTGTCCGAAGTGAAATAGCAAAATACAAGGGACTGAAATCATAAAAAGGACATTATGTTTAAAATATCATAATCATGAAAGGATATTATATGGAAAAGGCATTTTAATGATGAAAATGATTTTTTATTATTGGAATTGGGTTGTGGTCTACTGCGTAAAAGCCTTTGCAATGCGGGCATAGAGAAATACTTAAGGTGCAATAAACAAAGCCTATATTTAATATGAACATTATAATTAAATATGTAAAGCACACTTTAATTAAAAATAAAAACTATATCAAATATTAAAACAGATGATATTTAAATTTTTAAAAAGGATATAATCAAATAAACAATAAGATATAAATTGAATTAAAATTTGTAGGCTAATTGTTCGAAATTCGTTTTAAATCTCAGAGAGACATGATAAATATTCCAAGGCACAAAGGAAAGTTAACATCAGTTTTTAGTTATTCAACTTACACAGCAGAGCAGAACAGCTGTTCTCGAAAGCCGCAACAATTTCATCATCAGTGCTCATGTGTATTGTGTTTGTCACCACTTATTAGGTGGCTTAGTTGAATGTGATAACAGTTCTTATTTAAACAAATTTTATTAGGAAATAGAATCCGAGAACTGTATCAACCTGATGTTAACATATTAATACCCGTGTTACCGTTTGATTATTTCCTTCAAGTTCCATTTTTCTGAATTTTTTGTTCCATCATACCAAAGCCAAACCTTTTTGGTTTGAATTTTATGCTTAAGTACATGTGAACGTTTTCCAATTTGTATGCCCTTCACAAAAAAGTGAAAGGGTATATATAGGTTTGTCAGTCTTCAATATCAATATAGGACCCCATAAAGTATATATATTCTGGATCCTTACGAATAGCGATGACGATTGAGTGATGTCAGTCTGTCCGTCCGCCTGTATGTGAAATCGGTTTTCCCAAGACCCCAGAAGAGCTAGAGACTTGGTTTTTGGACCGTTGGATTGGAAATGAGCTTAAATAGAGTGGTATTGAAATTCAGGAAGATCCGAAGTACGGTTACAGAGCTGAGAAGCTTACACCTATCTCTCGACGCAAAATTAGAACCAAAAACCATTATATATTTTGGTTGCTTGTAAATTAAACCTATTTCATGCTTTGGAAAGCCCCAATAGTCCTTTAAAAACTAAAACAATTTCCGGGGGATGGGAATGTACATTTTTTTGCACATTCAGTATTTTGTAATACATGTGGTAACTAAAATTGTTAAAAATTTTAGGTTTCTCTTAAATAAAACTTTTTATACATTATGAAGATTTGCATTGTTCGAAAAACAATTTTTGTAATTAAAATTTCGCTTCCAGGGGTTTGAAATTGAAAATTTGTTTGTACATAAAAGTAACCAAAAAGGCAACTGACATTGTTTTTTTCTGCTAACTAAAACTTTTTTATAATTTAGGAAGAACAAAATTGGTATAAAATATTCAAAAATAAAATTTTATGGTACATGAATGTGACCAATATGGTTAAAAATTTGAAATTTTTCTTAAATAACAATACTTTATACCTCATGAAGCGTTGCACTGATAAAAAAAAACAAAAAAATTAAAATTGCACTTCCATGGTTGGGAACATGGAAATTTTTTTTAAACATGCAATATTTTGTAACATGTAACAACCAAAATGGTTAAAATATTTGAGTTTTTCTTAAACAAAACTACTTTATACCTCATGAAGATTTGCATTGATAAAAAACTTTAAAAATTAAAATTTCGCTTCCAGGGTTGGGAAATTCTAATATATTTTATACATAAAAGTAACCAAAAAGGCAATTGACGTTGTTTTTTGTTTTTTTGCTAACTAAAACTATTTTATATTTTAGGAAGAACAAAATTGGCATACAAAGTTAAAAAAAATCAAAATTTCGAATCCTGGGTTGGACAAGTGCAATATTTTATGGTTCATGAAGGTGACGAAAATATTTCAAAATTGTAATTTTTTCTTAAATAACACTACTTTATACCTCACGAAGACTAGCATTGGTAAAAACAAATTAAAATTTCGATTCCAGGGCTGGGAAATTGAAATTTTTTATACATTAAAGTAACTAAAAAGGCAACCAACTTCGGAAAAACAAAATTGGTATCAAAAATTAAAAACAAATCAAAGTTTATATTCCAGAGTTGGATAACTGCAATATATTGTAGTACATGAAACTGACCAAAATGGTTACAAATATTAAGTTTTTTTTAAATAAAACTATTTCATGCCCTCTTAAAAGTTGCGTTGGAAAAAAACAGAAAAAATTAAAATTTCGTTTCCAGGGTTGGGAAATTGAAATATTTTTTATGCATAAAAGTAACCCAAGAGGCAATTAATGTTATTGCTTTTGCTAACTATTTTATAATTCAATTTAACATATCAATATAAATGTTCGTTAAAAGACTTACTACAGAAAAAGATATAAAGTTTGAAGATTTCAAAGCGGAACAGAGTAACCTGGAGCTTCCAACAAAAAGCAATACAACTGAAATTCATAAGAGGCTGACAGATGAGCTCAAGGCAGATTTACCAGGTACTCTCACAAGTACAACAATTAACAACACCAAAAACCACACGTATATTGTTGGTAGAAAATTTAGAGCTAATGTCAAAATCAAGGAAGAAGAAGCATCATTAACAAGGAAGATTTTAGAAAAAAAAATTTATGTGGCCTATACATAAACTTTTGACAGTAGTTCAACACGCACCAACGAAAATTCAATACAAAGCTGCGCTACTGAGAGTACCTGGTAAATCTGCCTTGGATGAGCTCACGTACCGTGGCATCGACATCAGTACATACAAATTGGAGGATAAGGGAGAGATGGAGATATGTCCTCGTGCTATGAGAAGCTGCATGGATATAAAATAATAATTTCAATCATCAAAGGAAATTTATCTTCTTCAAAACAATGATGCAGCACAATTGCGTCTGGATACATCAGCGGGGAAAAACTTATATTTGCCATTAACGCGGGACCGATCAATAGTTAGACCCGATATAGTAAGTGAGAAATGCGAGCCTTTAAGCCATATAAGAATTTTTATAGTTTCTAACACTGTTTATGATAATGTGGAACCAAAGCTGACCATAGCGAATATCAACGCGAAGTGCATGCTTATTGTTGACGAAGTTATTATTGGAAGTCGATTTAATAATAAACCACGCCATTAACTTGCATATGGCAACAGCTAATGATTTGGAATAATGTGGAAATACCATTGAGAACCAGATATTACCAACATAGTCTGAAACAGTTATGGATTGTGGAACCATCAAACATTAAAAAAGTCCTATTAACAGCAAAAGCGTTTGTAAAAATCTGCAAAGAAGGAAAAATCTATATAAGAGAACTTTATTTGTTAGGCCACGAAAAAGTTATCAAAGGAGTTTCCGATAGAGGTCAATGTACTCCAACAGATGCAAAAATAAACTGCAAGAAAAAGGCAGAACTTAACAATATGTCAGCAAAACAGTTAGTAAAAATGCATGCCATCATCTTCGGATTAAAAGGCCAAAACCAACACCTAGAACTGTACCTCTGGCTAAGCGCCATGAAGTAAAAGAACTTGTAAATTAAATGAATCGAAATCTTGAGCACAAATGGATGGACTCAGAGTAATGTGCGTGTAGCTAGTAAAGAAAATAGATTTTAGGGTATAAAATTCCCTAACATCACATGAGTACATTCAATTGTAGTAGCGATAAAACCATAAAACACACCTATCGAGTAACTTCAAAATAGGCATTGAAGCACCAGCTCATACTGAGGTACTGGAATGCATTATTGTAAGACACAACACATTATGTTGTACTTTCATGCCATGAACATCGTAAGGTGCTACATTAAATACGGATAGGGCATCACCATATACCAAAAGCCTATGCGTGAGCACTCAACATTATGTCTTAATTGGGCTAAAAATTTATGATAAATGCTGCTGTCATCCGTGAAAGAGTAGATACATAGGGTAGACATTTTGACATAGGAGTTCATTTATATATATAAGAAAAGAAAGATATGAAACATAGAGTTGAGGTACTCCTGAATTCATATATAACTCGTTTCAAAAGATCCCATGTATAAAAACTCGTATAGTGCGGTTTCTAAAGAAAATCGATATAAACCGAGACAAGTCATCACAGTCAGTTCGGAAAGAAGTGCCATAGGTACTCTGTCAAATGTTTTGGAGATATCGAACTAAGAGGATTTCAATAGAAGACTTACTTGGTATGCTTAGCTGCCATAATCCTGATGGGAAAGGCTTTTGATGAAAACGTCAAACCTTGGTGGAAGTTGTTTAACGCATATAACTAGCAAGCCTGAAGAAATTTGCATTCTTCCAGAAAGAGTTAATATATTAGCGGCAACGTATTACAGCAGATGGAATCTCTGTAATTGAAGATAGAACTCGAGCAAAAGGACTGGCATCGTCCGAAAGTTTTTTATATATTGCGCGGGTTTCTGAAGCTTTGCAGTTACTACAGACGCTTTGTACTAAATTATGCTAGTATAGCTGTCAGTATGCATGAACTAACCAAGAAGGCGAAACCATTGGAGCGACCAATAGAAAAATGCATTCCAGAAACCAAACGATTTATTGTATACGTCACCACCATTAGCATACCCCATACCTGGGGAAAGATATGTATTAGACTGTGATGAGAGCTGATACAGTGTAGAGGTTGTACTATCTAAAATATTTACTTACACAGGCAAATACATAGAAAATTATAGCCGTTTGCTCTCAAAGCCCTAAAAAAATACTGTGTGGCACGATGTGAACTTCTGACAATGCAAGAATCCATACAACTCAACTATACCTATACCTTTATGGTCAAAACTCTACTCTAAGGCTGCAAAAATTGAAACATTTTTGGTAGTATATACATAAACTGTATATGACTCAACATCCCGGACACGTGTTAAAATTATCTTCGGAATTCGGTGTTAAGGCTCTTCCGTAAAGTTACAGACAGTTACTGAAACCGTATAAAGTGATCAAAAGGATTAACGACGTTTTTACCAGATACAGAAGTACACTACTCTAAAATCTAAAATGAAAATACTGCAATAAGGTGTATAAACAAAATCATTGATGAGTCACATTTAAGTAGTTAATTGATTTATCAGTACTGATAAATCAGTTGATAAGCAGTAACTGTCTACTTACCGATTACAAAATATCACTAGAGTGAGATATATTTCCTATGGTCGATAGAATTAAGAAGTATGTGATGAGCAAAAGTCTTACGCCTCGTTTTTGCGTCAATGGAGAATTCCCCAGTGAATTAGCATTTATTTTAGTATTGGAATTGCTCGTAGTTTGTATTATTGACATAATCCGATATGTTTACGCACCGCGAAGTCGCCGTTAAGTTAAATTGATAAATTCTTTCATATAATGTAATTCTAGTTGATTATCAGTTTTGTCATATTTTATACCGGTCTTCCTTAAAGCATGAAGAAAACAAGTAAAAACGTTATATTCGACCGGGTCGAATCTTAAATACCCTCCAAATATTTAGTAAATAAATTTAATATGTTTAACTTGGTGGGACAAAGTTCCTTTATATAATATCGTACGTCAACGACCACTAAAAAGGGCGTGACGAACCAGACGAACGTATGGGCATTGCCAGACCGTCTTAGACTTCATCACTGATCAAGAATATATATATATACTTTATGGGGTCCAGTTCTCTTTGGAGGGTATTAAAACTGTATTTTGGCGGGGTCGCTCTGGCAAGGGATGTGGGGGAGACATTTCAATTTTGTCATAAACCTAAAAATAAATGTTTGGGATAATTATATACAAAATTAAAAAAAAAAATTTTTTGATAGGGTCATTTAGGGGACAAAGGGGGAGGAGGGGGTAGGGCAGAGTAGTGCCAGGTTACGTCTCAGCTTCGTCATTAAGGCTTAAAAATGTTATTTTTAAGGAATGTAGGCTTAAGTAAAACAATTTGTTAAATTTTTACACTATTTTTGCATATAATAACGCCCACTAAAGGGGCGTGGTTTAAAAATGGAAAATATCATGTTTTCCGCAGACAAACGTATGGCCAGACCGTCTTAGACTTCATCTCTGATCAAGAATACTTATATATACTTTATGGGGTTCAATTCTCTTTGGAGGGAATAAAAATGTAATTTGGCGAGGTCGCTCTGGCAAGGGCTGTGGGGGAGACATTTCAATTTTGTCATAAAACTCTAAAAATAAATGTTTGGGATAATTATATACAAAATTAAAAAAACAATTTTGATAGGGTCAATTAGGGGGGCAAAAGGGAAGGAGGGGGTAGGGCAGAGTAGGGCCAGGTTACGTCTCAACTTCATGATTAAAGCTTAAACATGTTATTTTTAAGGAATGTTAGATTTTTACACTATTTTTGCATATAATAATGCCCACGATAGGGGGTGGGTTATGTTGTTTTTTAGAGGTTGGTTTAGTTCTTCCTAGCCCATCTCCGAACTTAACCTGTGCTATCCTTCAAGATATATTTATACCAAATTTCAAGAGTCTAGCTCTTTTCGTTTGAACCGAATCGTGATTTCCACAGACGGACGGATATGCTCAGTTCGTCTTAGATTTCATCACTGATCAAGAATATATATGTATACTTTATGGGGTCTCAGATGGATATTTCGCTGCGTTACAAACGAATTGACAAAGTGAATATACCCTCCAAATTCCTTCTTTGAAGGGTATAAAAAAATACAAAAAACTCTGTCCTAGCTGCTGTACTCGTACGTCTATCATACATAAATATATACACATATATGTACGTACATGCCGGTTTTGAATAAACACGCACATCACTTGCTGCAGTCGACGCGATCCTATTGTTTGCATGCATTTACATACAACCATACCTACATATGTATGTACGTATGGAATTGAAAGAATTTTTGTGTTGACCTTTATTATTGATTTTCTGAATTGTTTCGTTTGCTCTGTATATTTACCAAAGGTACTTTATAATTGTTATAGTTGCTAAATTTATATGCCAAACATTGTAATATTTTATGGCACCATACACGCATTAGGGCTCATGTGTGTCTGCCGCGCACAAGTACAAAAGGCGAAACTTTGTTGAACAATAATCAGTTCCTGAGCAGCCGGCGAGTAGGTAAGTCGTTTAATATTAAATAATTTAGTAGTCTTAGCTTCTAGTAGCATCGTACAACCTCGGTTGGTTTCATCCTGTGGAGAAAGCCACATCGGAGTTTGCTTACCAACAGAAGAATACCTTATAACTGGTACGCCAACTGCAGGACAGTGGTATTCTGAAACCGTGAAGTGTGTTAGGGAGGAACTGCCATTCACAGAAAAGTACGTTCTACCGTATGGAACGCTCATTTCTCACTCAATGTGCTCGTTTGATTACATTGCTAGCACCTACCCCGAAGCTAAGACTCCTGTGTTGACACGGCACATTGTTCCCCGTATGTAAACCGTTTGGGAAATTCTAATAAATCGGTGTCATCAGCAAACCACAGCCAACCGTGTTTTCCTACTGCCCCTATAAAATGATATTATTGTACGACCTTGCACGCCGCTAAGCCCTAGCTCAGCAACCAGCGGAAAGGTGTCGTTAAAAGCTTAAAATTATACAATTGTTTACATTGTTTCTTATTGCCCTTAAGAAAATTATATGAATTTTTATATAGGAAAAGAGGTATGAAGCTATCAGAACTAGCAATCAAATGACTTGTTCTTGTATGAAAACAATCAAAACAAGGTTCTTCAATCTATCTATCGTAGTGTTCCTTGCCATATCGAATGTAGAGTTGTGCTTTTCAGCTCAGTGAGCAGACCGCTCATTTTAGCTTAGTTCACTAGCTAGTTCATTTAATAGCTCAGTGGCTTAGTGACTCAGTTATAATGAAACAACAAGGGTGATTACAAACGTTCTAACTATATTTATTAAAACCCCTTGGTCATATATAAAGACGGCAGAAACTACAATATAAGAATAATATCGTGGAGTTTCAGACACAAATATCACCCAATATCTCCTTTAACATATTAAAAATCAATCGGAAATATTGTGACTTTTTGAAGAGGTGTAGTATGAACCAAATATATATATATATATATATATATATATATATATATTTATATATATATATATATATATATATATATATATATATCTATATATATTTATATATATATATATATATATATATATATATATATATATATATATATTATATATATATATATATATATATATATATATATATAAATTTATATATATATATATATATATATATATATAAATTTATATATATATATATATATATATATATAAATATATATATAAATATATATATCTATATATATATATATAATTATATATCCGCAAGGATATTCGTATATAAAATCCATAAGGATATTTGTACGAATAACGGGGAGAAACGACTCCCCGGTCCTGAGTTATTATAACGGGTTGGAGGGCTTGAACAAAGATGCCCCAAGAAGACCTGTTATTCAGTGTGGCCCTTTATTTGGCACACTGACATGGGGCTTTGAAGTTCCTGGCATTAAGACCAAGTCCAGTACGGTCTTAATTATGGCATTCCTGGGAGAACGATTTGAAATGGCAGAACCCTCGGCTGGTAGATGTGGTATTCTGGGACTTAAGTATGTATGAGTGAATTTGTACAGAAATGGCTGTCAGGCTAATGCCACAACTGCCTCCGTCCTATTAAAACTTGGCAGGTCTCAAAGTACGTTTGAAGTTCGTCATCATTAAGTTGGTGGTGTAGGTCCGGATGTTGATTCCCGGTTAGCACGGAGCTGGCTCTGGCGGATTGATCCATAAGGTCTCTTCGTCAACCCTCGCATGGACCTCACTGCTTGCAAAGACACCCATGGAATCTAACCGTGACTGCACAACGAACGGAGACAGCGGCTGCGAGTTTGGACCCTAATAAATAGAAATGCAGAAAAGCAATAGAATTAATTTAAAAGCGAGAGCGAAAAGCTCAGGAAATGGTGAAATTGAGAATCCATTTCTGAAGAGGCCGGTGATCGCGAGATGGCCCCCTACGGCGGTGGCGAGGTTTTGGCACCGCAGCTGGTGGTGGTCAGGAACCAAAAGGCAAGATTGAGAAACTAGGAGAGAGGATAGCAAAGCTATTAGACTTTCTCAAGACAAGATCGAATGTCCACAAGGATATAGCATCGATGTCTCGAAAAATACAGGCACTGTATATGCAGGTGCCAGATGAGCTGAGCAGTGGAACTGCTAGCAATTCCAAGGTACACTGCAATAAGCAGACGCAGACAGGGGTTATGGTAAGACCATCTCCCCCTGTCCCTGAAGGTGCGAGCCCGAAGCGTAGGAGAGATGAGCGTACTCTTGGGCCAAGGGAGAATAAGGCTAAGAAGAAGGGTAAGGATGCAGTAAATGCCATCAGGAGTAGTGAAGGTAGCTCTGTGGGATCGGCGGCAGCGAATTGTGCTGCTTTGCCAAACCCAGGCACTAATTACCCTGGGTGGATAAAGGCCCATCCCAGGGAAGGGAATAGAAATAGGATTAGGAGTAAGCAGGGTTCACGTCCGGATGCCCTGGTTATTAAACCATGTGAGAACGCTTCCTATGCTGAGATTATCAGGCAAGTGAAAAAGGATCCTAAACTTAGTAATCTGCGGGAGAATGTGAAGGGCATTCGGAAGACCGAGAGGGGTGAGCTGCTACTGGAGGTCACTAAACCCACTCACCAGAACAAAGGTGTGTTTAGGTCGGAGGTGGAAGCGGTACTGGGTGGAACTGCCGAAGTACTGGCACTATTCCAAGAGGTTAGGATTGAAATTAGGGACATAGACGAGGTGACTTCCAAGGAGGACATCTATGACGCCATAGTTAGTAAATCCAACGATTTTAAGGTACTGCAGTTGACTGCAATTAGATCACTGAGGAGAGCGTATGGGGGAACACAAACTGCTAGGATTTGCCTGAGTGGCTAGACGTCTTCCAGAGATGTCCAAGATACGCATCGGCTGGGTCGTGTGTCGAATACGGGAAAAAATAGCACCGAAGAGGTGCTACAACTGTCTCGATTTTGGACATAGGGCGACGAATTGTAGCGGCCAGGATCTATCCGGAAATTGCTTGCGTTGTGGGGAAGCTGGCCCCAAGATTGCAACATGTTTCAACAGACCTTCGTGCATGCTCTGTAGAAAGGGTGGAAATACTGATGGTGACCATGTCACCGGATGCGTAGTTTGCCCGTACTACAAGAGGGCGCTACAAAAGCTTAAGGGTTAAACAGTACTTAATAATCAGGATGCTTAGGCAAACCATACGAGATTTAAAGGTAGACTCAGCAAGCCATATAAGAAGATTGTACCTGCAAATTGGGTTACTGATGATACAGATACAGCAGCTATATGGACTACCGGATCTTTGATATTGAGGGAAAGGTAATCCCCGCAATGTGGGTACACGTGGACCACTGTTTCCGGAATATGTTTGTACAGCTGTTATGTTCCTCCTAGGTATTCTATTGATGACTTTCGTGTTATTATAGACAACATAGTGATGGACGCTGCAGCCAGGAGTCCTGTTATAATAGCAGGGGATTTCAATCCGTGGGCTGTTGAATGGGGCTGCCCCTTGACAAATGCAAGGGGAAGGATGCTATTAGAGGCCCTTTCTGCGCTGAATGTTGTGCTCTTGAATTCTGGAGATGAGGAAACATTTAGAGGAGGAAATGGTGGATCAATTATTGATATTACGTTTGCCAGCGATACCATTATAAACCGTGTAAACTGGAGAGTATCTGATGTTTATACTCACAGCGATCACAGTGCCATTATTATGGATATACAGGATGATATCCGGCATGTGACTCCCTGTGCACAAATTTTGTCGAGATGGAAAGTGAATACCTTTGATAAGGATAGTTTTGCCATCTGTATGGAAAGTATGGAATTAAATGGTTCAGCTGAGGATATGGCAGAACAATTGGTAAACCATATCACGCGGTCGTGCGATGCATCTATGGTAAGGCGGAAAGGGGCCATCGGTTTATTGGTATTGAGGGCGGAGTGTATACGTGCCAGATACAGATGCAGTATACAAGAACTCGAGGTAGGTTAGAGAATAGCGTATACCAAGAGAATTACAGGAATAGGAGGAGGACCCTAAAGGATGCAATTCGTAGGAGCAAGCGGCAGTGTTTTCTTAATATCTGTGATGAGGTGGATGATAATCCTTGGGGTCTCGCATATAAGCTGGTCACCAAAAAACTTAAATGCCTGACCCCGTTGCAACCGAGTGAGGGGCCAATCCTGGAGGAAATTGTAGACCATCTCTTTCCCCAGCAGGAAGCACCACCTTGGGAGCACAACCCTCCAATTGGGACATTAAATTTTCCCTCGGTTACAATAACTGAGATTGAGGATGTTGTCTCTAGGTTTAGAGACAAAAAGGCACCGGGCCTCGACTGTATTCCAAATATAAGGAGGCCGTCAGGCTTCGTCCCAAGCAGTTCTTAAGAATGGTGAATACATGCTTAAGTAAGGTAATTTTTCCAACAAGATGGAAGAGGCAGAAGTTAGTATTAATACAAAAAGCCAATAAACCCCTGGATGATCCCTCATCTTATCGGAAACTTTGTATGATAGATACATGTGGG
>OX637532.1:62753781-62996281 GCA_951800035.1 Linnaemya tessellans
TATTGGCATTAGTGGCATGGTTGTGTTATGCTATCTTCATACTGCAAAGTGAAACATTTCGCTCTCTGAATCACACTCGTAACCTTGATGTTCAAGCGATTGCTCTTGTATCACTTTGATATTTATATACTTTCTGCAAATTTATTTCACAAATTTGTTCGACATTTCTTTATTAATATAATATATTTGCGAATGTTCAGTTATTTAAAATAAAAACTCTGTTTTATTCCCATGTTTCGACATTTCTTTGTGTGGCTTCTTCAGGGATATATAATGTTATGTAGTTGTCGTTTTCGTTTTTCAATTCAACACATAAAAACAAAAAATATTTAAAACAAAAAGTTTTCAATATACAAATAAAATACTTTTGTCGAAATGAAAAAATTAACAATTTTAAAAGCAAACAAAAATTTTGATGTACCCTAAAACTTAATTTTCGTTTTTATCTAATATATATTCATACTATATGTGAGCAACATTAGATGTATTTGATGCTACAGATTATTCATGTTTCAATAGATGAGAAAGTTAATATTAGTGCAGCTGTATCTGCTCATACATTAATTGAGGGATTCACACTGTAGTCATAAATCATAAAATAATAGCACGAAAAATATGACTAGTGTAAACAACCCTTCATAACTTAGTATGCTATTTCAAACATCGATCAGCTGATAACAAAACAACACATTTGTAATTAGATGTTATCAAAGCAAAAGATAATTAAGATAATTGTAATAAAGTTGTTTGAATATGAGAAAAACTCCATTTCTATATAAAATTATTAAATTTGTCTTCTGGTGCACAAGAATATATAAATGAATTTGTATGTATAAACTAAAACAGCTGCTGCCTTGATATGAGCTGAATAAATTTTTCTAGCGGCGCCATACGGAAAAACGTTCAGTAGCTGCCAGCTCGTAAGTTAAACCAGAAAAATTTTTCACTTGTATGTATTTAGTTTTTGCGATTTAGGTCTCTTTTAATTTTTTTTTATGTTATAAAAATGCGATTTAATGTGCAGACATATACATAAGTATGAAAAATTTTTTAGCCGTTTTTTAGTCGTGAATCATATGTAAGTAACGGCGGCAAACATATACTTTCGCCGTCTCGCCTAGAGATTTTCAGCCGTTCCACTCAGATCTGTAGAGCTATTTTATGACAAAACAAAAACATACCTGAAAGAGTGCTATTATTTTATGACGTTTTTGTATGCAGCACAACAACAACTTTTTTAAACTGGTCTAAAATATTATGACTTTATGACAATATGACTAAATAGCACGAAGTGTGAATACCCCAAATATATACATATGTGGTATTTGTTAAATATTTTTATGTATTTATTGTACACATTAATATTTTGGTTTTTCTTTATTATATATGGGTTTGGCAGTTAGTTCAGATAAATTTACGGTAATTTGTTATAAAAATTGGAGATGATATTAAATTTATAGAAGTTTGTTTCGTAATGAACCATGGTGGTTCACTCTCAAAAGTTTGTATGGAGAACCGTGTTAGTTCAACCATAATTGAAGCGCGAAATAGACTTGCCTAACTCGATCATTCCTTCGATTTTGATAAGAACCTGTAACCAGCAATGTAATTTAAATGGGTTTGAGCGCCAACGAAGTATTAAACAAAGTGGCTACAACTAATTCTCTACCTCTTCATCATTCTTCATCTCCTCTCACGACTATCCTCCTCATTCAAGTTCTGGCACAATGCAATGTATATATTTATATTTAGACGTCATTCCCTAAGTGATGCTCCTACTAAAAACTCTGCATTATTTTAAAACATCTTTTTTTACACATTTTTATACCCTTCACAAAAAACTGAAAGGGTATATGTATATAGGTTTGTCATTCCGTGTGTAATTTCTTCGATATCAATATGGAACCCCATAAAGTATATATATTCTGGATCCTTATGAATAGCGATGACGATTGAGCGATGCCCGTCTGCCCATCTGTATGTACGTGAAATCGGGTTTCCCAAGCCCCAGAAGAGCTAAAGACTTCTTTCTTGGACCGTTGGATTTGGATTAGAAATGAACTTTAATAGATTGGTATTGAAATTCAGAAAAATACGCAATACGGTTCCAGAGCTGTTAAGCTTACATTACAATTTCTCGACGCAAAATTAATTCCAAAAACCAAATATTTTTTTAATTGTATGAATTAAAAAAATATTATTTTCCGACAGTGGCATCTTTTTTTTGACAACTCATGTTGTCAATTGAATTAATTAGACTTTCTTATTTCAAATATTCACTATTATGTTTAATAAACTTAATAAAGAAATTTCTAGCTGATCAAAATTGCATTTTTTGCTATATTGCTCAAATGCAAAATGATAAAGTGATAATATTACAAAGTGTCATCAAACCTATTTCATCAAAACAGTAATAACTCAATAAAGAAACTGAATTATTTCACGAAAACAGTAACAACTCAAAGAAAAAGTTAAGCATTATTTCATGAAAACAGTCATATTTCGAATTAAAACAAAAAATTTGCTTAGCCTGAATCAATTAAACAGTTGCAACTCAAATTACTACCTGACTAAAAAAAATTTTTATTATTAGAATAACAACTCAACTCAAAATACTACTTTTTATACGAAAAAACAATGACCAAACACTTCAAACAACTAAAATAATTTTGTTTTCTTGATTCACAGAAATAACCCATTTCAGCAGGAAAAAGGTCATAACATGTAATTTTATTAAGAAAGAGTAGTCAGAACTATGGGAAATTTTAACCATAGGTAGACATAAGTGTTATGTATTGTTTTTTGCCAAAAAGATAATGGAACAAATATACATCCCGTATCATGCTCCGATTTTTATGAAACTTTTGTCATGGGTAGTACTCTTAAATCTAAGAATTATGGTAAAAAAATTTTGGAGCGGACTCACTTAGTTTGGGAGTTATATGCCTCTAAAGTTCAAACATATATGTGTCTATTACTTCCTTCATATTATTGCTACATAGTTGATATAAATATCTCTGGATAGGACTTGTAAATACCTTTCAAACGATATATAACAAACGAAGGTTCTACAGAGTTGGAAAGGCTAGCGGTTCAAAAATCATTTTTTTGTATTACCTTTTTTTACAAAAGTACCGTTAAATCGAAAAGGGGTCTATATAACGGTTTTTTATTATATAATAAAATAAATAGAAGACATTCACACCTTTCATTTGACACCTATATCATAAATGTTTAATAAGGAATGAAGACACTACAAAGGAATTAAAACTTAAAAGTTGAAGATAGTTACTTTTTCATAGAACTACACGTATTAAGTATACAAAAATATACAATGAGTGTAACACCAAAATTTGTTTAATTTTTCTTGTGATAATAGTGGACTGAAAATGTAGTACGGCCGCGCTCTAAGATTTTATTCTTCATGGTATTTCGTAACACAACGAGCTGTAATAAATATTTTTATCTAAAATAATTTTTATGTTTTACTATTTTATATTACTGCAAGGTTTTCCGCATTGCCGGCCTCTGGCCGAGCTTAAGGATTTTCTCCTCTATGTATGTCGAACAGTGGCTTCGCTGAGTAAAGATTTTCTGCATTGCCGGCCTCCGGCCGGGCTTAAGGATTTTCTCCTCTATGTATGTCGAGCAGTGGCTTCGCTGAGTAAAGATTTTCTGCATTGCCGGCCTCCGGCCGGACTTAAGGATTTTCTCCTCTATGTATGTCGAACAGTGGCTTCGCTGAGGAAAGATTTTTTGCATTGCCCGTTTTCGGCCGTGCTTAAGGATTTTCTCCTCTATGTATGTCGAGCAGTGGCTTCGCTGAGTAAGGATTTTCTGCATTGCCGGCCTCCGACCGGGATTAAGGATTTTCTCCTCTATGTATGTCGAACAGTGGCTTCGCTGAGTAAAGATTTTCTGCATTGCCGGCCTCCGGCCGGACTTAAGAATTTTCTCCTCTATGTATGTCGAACAGTGGCTTCGCTGAGGAAAGATTTTCTGCATTGCCGGTCTTCGGCCGTGCTTAAGGACTTTCTCCTCTATGTATGTCGAACAGTGGCTTCGCTGAGTAAAGATTTTCTGCATTGCCGGCCTCCGGCCGGGCTTAAGGATTTTCTCCTCTATGTATGTCGAGCAGTGGCTTCGCTGAGTAAAGATTTTCTGCATTGCCGGCCTCCGGCCGGACTTAAAGATTTTCTCCTCTATGTATGTCGAACAGTGGCTTCGCTGAGGAAAGATTTTTTGCATTGCCCGTTTTCGGCCGTGCTTAAGGATTTTCTCCTCTATGTATGTCGAGCAGTGGCTTCGCCGAGTAAGGATTTTCTGCATTGCCGGCCTCCGACCGGGATTAAGGATTTTCTCCTCTATGTATGTCGAACAGTGGCTTCGCTGAGTAAAGATTTTCTGCATTGCCGGCCTCCGGCCGGACTTAAGAATTTTCTCCTCTATGTATGTCGAACAGTGGCTTCGCTGAGGAAAGATTTTCTGCATTGCCGGTCTTCGGCCGTGCTTAAGGACTTTCTCCTCTATGTATGTCGAGCAGTGGCTTCGCAGAGTAAAGATTTTCTGCATTGCCGGCCTCCGGCAGGGCTTAAGGATTTTCTCCTCTTCGTATGTCGAAAACTATATTATATTTAGAATATTTAGTATATTAAACTAGAATTTTTATCGAGCTATCCAATTAGTTTGGCGGATTTAAGGGGTTATAAAGCATGCCCGCAAAATTTAAGGAATGGGTCTTGCTTGCTAGCTCTACACCACCTTAAAAATATAAATTTTTGGATATATCCATTGTAAAAGGCCTTCCTCCGGTTGTATTCCGGAATGGACCTTTTTAAATGCCGCCATAACCCCTCTACTGTATTGGTGTGTTGCCCGGATTGCTCATCTCTGAAGGATACACTGTGATTCACCTTGTGGTGAATGTATCCTTCTTCTGATAAAGTATCGTACGCCTAATAATAGATAACAGTTATTCAAAACGATAAATGGAAAAAGGTATACTTATACAAACAAATATGTTCATACCTTCCAGCAATCGGAAACGATTATGGACCCCGGTCTGATATATCTTTTTTTTAGGGGTACCAAAATTTCACGGGATCTACTATCTACGGGAATCATAAATGATCTTCCTGTCTCCCGTTCTACTCCACCAAATATCCATTGACCATCAACATGATGTCCTCTATGGTATTTCCTTTTCCCTAATTTGGTCTCATCGATTTCTACGGCTATATTTGGTCCTCCAATCACCAAATTGGTTTGGAACGATCCAAAAACACATACCTCTCGACAAAATGAATTAAAATCGACCGCGGTTTTTAACGAAATGGATATTTCCGCCTTTATAAAGTTTAATGGACTGTTTTTTGTCCAAAAATATACAATTAGTATTATTTGGAAAACAGTCAACCTTGATTTTTCAAAAAATTTCCCGGTTCGAAAACTTACAACAGCGCGGCATAACGATCGTTTCTTATTATTTTTTTTAAACTTCTCAAAACACCTATTTTCGCGTACAAATATTTAGATTTATTTTATTATATAATTTACTTTAAAATTATAAACAAATTAGACTCACTTCCACTTCCATCCGTCTTTACAGTCACTTTTAATTAGTTTTAGCACATGGCCATTTCTACATTTGTAGTCGCCCTCCTTGGGAACAAGACCCCATTCCATTAATTTTTGGATAACTTCTTCCGAAAGTTTTCCATCTTCCACACAATTAAATAACTTGAATATATCCAACACACGCATGTTGACACTTTGAAATGCAGTTTACTTGTAATGTACTCATACTTCTTTACATTTTCTCATATTTAAAGTAACGGTATTTTTTTAAATTGCTTTAATTTTTAATTTTTTATTAATAATAAGAAAACCTTGAAAATGTAAAAAATGAAAACATACACACATATAAGCATATTAATATATTGCAAAAACTAATATACAAACATACTTACATATGTCCAAGAACAAATATGCAAGTAGCAAAAAAATTAAAAACTAAACCTATTATACATTTGTATGTGTACGTACACTCCTAATAAGTAGCTTGTTTTTACATCTATATCAAATGTTTCAACGTACAGTAAAATCATATCTGGCCTTATTTGAAGTTTTAATTCCTCTGTAGTGTCTTCATTCCTTATCAGATATTTATGATATAGGTGTCAAATGAAAGGTGTGAATGTCTTCTATTTATTTTACTAGATAATAAAAAACCGTTATATAAACCCTTTTTCTATTTAACGGTATTTTTGTAAAAAAAGTCAATACGAAAAACTGATTTTTTAAGCGCTAACCTTTCCAAATCAGTAGAAGTAGGTTGTTATATATCGTTTGAAAGGTATTTATAAGACGATATCCATATGAACTATGTAGCAATAATATGAAGGAAGTTATAGACACATATATGTTTGAAATTTAGAGGATTATAACTCCCAAACCAAGTGAGTCCGCTCCAAAATTTTTTTACCATAATTCTTAGATTTAAGAGTACTACCCATGACAAAAGTTTCATAAAAATCGGAGAATGATACGGGATGTAAATTTAAGCCAAGATAATATAAAAAAATTTTGAGTTATTACAGTATTGTTGAACGAGTGCGATATGTATTTCATAAATTAACTGAGAAAATATCTCCAATAAATAACGTTAAACAAGGTATATTATTCTAAAACAATTTTAGATAGTGAAGTATTAAAAAGTCACAAATCAGAATTATTTCTATTCATGTGGTAAAGATAATCATCACCAGCTCTATACCAAATGATAATTTTTATATATTTGTTTTACATTATATATTAAAAAACGGGTAAAAATTAAAAAATGGTTGTGGTAATATCTATTCTAATTCTTCCATTTTCCTTCCATGCATTATCACTGAGCTACTGAGTTAACTGAGCTAATGAATTAACTGAATGAGTTAATTCAGTAAATTGAGCTGAACGGAAAAGAGAGCTCACTCAAAAGATCTGTTTTGCACAACTCTACTACAATATAAAAGTTTCATTAACCGAATTCAGATCTGCACTCAACTCGTGGCAATGTAAGAATCGAAATGACAAAAAATGTGAACGAAAGATCCTTGCAATATATTTTCAATATTTACAATATTATCTGGACAAAGCAGTTATTTCAAAGAAAGTAGAAAAAAGCTTTAGTCATAGTCATCCCTGTCTTCAAACACTGTAAAGATTGGACAAACAAAAACAATTACATACACATATCGGCTCTGCAAACTTTTAGAAAGAATTAAAAACATTAGGTTAACTTGGAATTTTTAAAAATATAATAAATCAATCCTGTTTTAGAAATAACAGAGGATACTTATTAATTTAGCCATACTGCACTCTGACATGATGGAAAAATTGTGCTTTAATAGAATTATAGAGATTAATTAATGTCTTTTTGGATAGTTAAAAAACATATGACTCAGTTTGGAAACAACTACACGCAGGAGGAGTTAGAGGAAATATGATAACGTTTATTTCTAATTTTTTATTAGGAAGATAATTTTGGTGCATGATCGCACACATAATAACAGATTTAAATATCCTTGAAAATGGTCTGAATGCAATGGGGGCTTGCTTTGAATGCAAAACTTTCTCTTACACAATTGACGATAATTGACTTAATAGATATTAAGCTGTTAAAGCAATTATATATGAAGACGATTTTGTTTGGGTAAAACAGAATCAGCCATTATAAATAATATTCAAAAAACTATAAACAAACTTGAAAATTGGAACAATAACAGGTGTTTTCAAGTTTACAACGAAAACACTGCAGCGATTAGATCCTCGAGACGCATTTAAAAAACATCCAATAATATGAATCTTGTCCTCAACGGTCAACGAATTCGATACATCAAGGAATATAAATTCTTAGGATTAACACACTTGGTTACATTAGACCCTATATTAAGTACAGGAATCTCGCTTTCACTTGAAGTTTTTAAAACAAGTCCTGCCGAAGTATAGTCGTGTCCTCTTCTATACCTTGGAGAGTGATGCCAGATGATATTTTCAAAAAAACCTACGCGAGCAAAAAAAATCCCTTTTTTCCCTACATGGCTATAAAATTTTCCCTACAAATATGAAGATAGTTTTTTAAATTAATTATAGTATATTACATTTAAAGTTAAAGTTTGTATATTTATTAGTATTAAAGGAACACAAATTACAGTCTTTAAGTATTAAAAATCAGTCATTTAAAGTAACTAAAACAAAAATAGCAATACATATATATTATAGATTATTCTATAAAAAAATAAAAATAAACTAAAAAAAGTTTAATCATAAAGAATATTTGAATTAAACTTTTCAAAATGATTTTGATTGCACCTAAAAATCTTGCAATCAATTTCTTTGTTTTGCAAGAAGGATCTTACAATGCATATGGAATTTAAATTATCGTGGCTTAATTTGTTCGTTTTTTTTTGGTGCGAACATCGGTAACTACCGAAAATATACGTTCAGCATCCGCATTTGCATGAGGTAATGCAAACAGGTTTTTTATCAACTTTGATAAATTGGGATATATAAAATTGTCATTAAAATTTTTCGCTTGCATAATTTTGCACCAGAATTGTACGATGCCAATTTTTTCAAACGATTTTATTTAATTTTTAGAAAAACTGTACTCCAGTGATTTCCACTCTTGTGTCAATTCATTTATTTTTAAGTCAAATTTTTGGCACAAATAGAAAAATGTTAATTCCTCCTTATTTTCTCCAAATGCAGCCATAGGATTTAAAAATTCCATTTCTTTAAAAAGAGATTCTGTTTTTAATGGAAGTCGGTTTTGAATTTCTTCCAGTGCCTTGATATAAAATTTAAGGTAATCCATTTTTATTTGCAGCATATTTTTTTTCGGGCAATTGTTTCAAAAATTCTTCGCATTCAGGTCGGTAATGATACATGGGGAGAACGAACTATGCTATTTGTTTTTAACTCCGTTTTTTTAATACAATTTTGTCCAACTTTTACAAATATTTTTACTGACTCCGAATGAAGTACATGGACTAAAATTTTTTTCGATTGAAAAAGTGCATTTAGTTCGTTGAGGTAGTTTAAATCATACTTTAAAAACAATAAATATGGTTTGTTCCATACGTTACTGAATTCGGTGCAAATCCATTCAGCCGATTTTAATTTATCACTAGCGTGTGCACTTTTAAAGTGTTCTATTAGGACGTTCCAATAATGGAGTATACGTTCTATACATTTTTGACGAGACAACCAGCGAGTATCGGAAGTTCTTAAAATTCTTTGTTTTTCTTTCTTCATCATAACTTGGAACTCCTCCAACTCTGTACACTTTTTTGAGCTACCTGAAATATATGCGCCAATTTGACGAATTAACTCCTCGGGTGCTCGCGGGAGTTCCAAGCATGCTTTGTTAGCAATAAGAGCTGCAGAGTGACAAATACATTTGATTTTTATACTATGTGGATTGTCCTCCAAGAAATGGGAAACAAATGAATCGTTTTTAACAACCATGGTATTTTCTCCATGGAAACCTACTCCAACTACGTTGTCAAATGGTACAGAATAACTCAAAATTATGTTTTTAAACTGTGTGTACAATGATTTAGCAGTACCGTCAGTACCAACTGGTATGAGATCTAAAAGCTGCACAGTAATTCTTTTTAGATTCTCTTCAAAAAATTTGACCAGAACACATAGGCTTTTTTCCGTCAACTAAAGCAGAAAAATTATACTTTCTTAATTTTGAAATCAATTTGGATTTTTTCTCTTCGGCTAATATGTTTTGTATAATTTTTGTACATTTAGTTCTTGCCAATCTGCACTTTTTTAAAATTTACAATTTCTTTTAACAGGGGTATTAGGTGATCAACAACTTGGAATGCCACATTGTGATCTGCAAAAAACATACTGATTGGCATTTCAACATTTAAATGGGTTCTCCTCTTATGTTGTTTGTTGGTAAACATGCCAATCTTTTGTGCATATTTGAGTGAGACCACATTTTTCTTGTGTATTTTGCTTAAGCTATGCCTGGAAAGCTCCGACTTCCCACAGTTCAAAATTTTCCCACATGCGGAGCACCTGCATTTGTATTTGTCTTTTGTTATTTCTTCCAGCCATCCTTTAAACTCGTTTTCGTCAAGCCATATAGGGCGAAACTTTTGATTCCTATATATTTTTGGGGGCCTTCTGCGGCTATGTGCAGATGCGCATGAAGACATTTTCTGTTTAAAGATAAAACTTCAATAGTCCGACTTCAGAACATTTAAATTATGTTAATATATTGCTTACCTTATAATTTCAATTCACAATCCACATAAAACAGTTTTTCTTTACAAAGAATTCAGTTTTCGACAAAAAAAAAACAAAACAAACACGTGATATTGCCAATATGACTGGTTAAGTGATGCTAACTATAGTAAAACAATAAACGTTAAAAATTTAATAAAAAAGTTTCCGAAGGATTTAGAAAGGAAAATTATTTTAAAAATTAAAAGCGAAAAAATTCCTACTTTTGGTCGAATATGAGAAATCTGTCCCCATTTCCCTACGCTCTTGTTTTTAAGTCAAAAAAACCTACTTCTAGGGAATTTTACCTACTTCTGGCATCAATGATTCTCATACATGTATATTTTGAAAATATTTTTTTCCAAAGCCATAATTTACGTTAAAAATTTATCTGTTCCATGCAAAACCCCAAAATAATAAGTTCTGTGTGTAAAAGCTATTGAAAAATTTGAAAAGGTCAACGGCAAATATGGTACTATTGAAAATCTAACAATATTGTGTGTCAGAATGCCACACACAATATTGTTAGATTTTCAATAGTACCATATTCTATAATCAAATATCCAAGTCGATTTTTCTTTGGCTTATGCCAACAGATGGAAGGTGTACTGAGGGCAAAAGCAGAATTTGCAGTTTATGGGGAAAACGCAGTCATAGCAAAATGTATTCTCAGCCACTCTTCAAACTCTAAACACTTAGACGACAGCAGACAGCAAGCAGCAATATGTCAAAAATAAAATCCATGTGTTTCAATGAAAACCATTATTTTGAGGGCAGCACAGTAGCAGGACTGCATAACAGCATTTGCTGCTGCTGCCCACTTAGGTCGGGTTTTTGAGATGTGGTTTAAGTTTAAATCTAGTTTAACGAATTCTGAAACTCTGATCTTTCCAGCAAACTGCGATTTTTTTTTATTATTTCATTAAGGACACACATTTTAATCAAAAATAAGCTGCGTATATATATACTCAGGATCCTTATGAATAGCGATGACGATTGAGCGATGTCCGTTTGTCCGTCCGTCTGTACGTGAAATCGGTTTTCCCAAGCACCCAGAAGAGCTAGAGACTTCGTTCTTGGACCGTTGGATTGGAAATTAATTCAGAAAGATCCGAAGTACGGTTCCAGAGCTGGGAAGCTTACACCTATTTCTTGACGCAAAAATTTTCACCAAAAATCAATTAGTTTTTTTAATGTTTGTGAATTAAACCTATTTCGTACTTTGGGAAGCATCAATGGTCTATCAAAAACTAAAAAAATAAAAAAAAATTTTCCTGGGATATTAAAAATTTTTTCGGCCCATTCCGTAGTAAATGTAGTAACTAAAATTGTTAAAAATTTTAAGTATTTCTTTAACAAAACCTCTTTATACGTCATGAAGATTTGCATTGGTAAAAAAAAAATTTTTAAATTAAAATTTCGTTTCTAGGGGTGGGAAAATGGTATTTTTTTATACATAAAAGTAACCAAAGAGGCAATTGACGTTATTTTTTTGCTAACTAAAATTATTTTATATATTAAGAAGAACAAAATTGGTATCAAAAATTCAAAAATAAAAAATAAAATTTCGAATCCAGGGTTGGACAAGTGCAATGTTTTATAGTACATGAAAGTGACCAAAATGGTTAAACATTTTAAATTTTTCTTAAAAAAAATTTACTTGATACCTCATGAAGCGTTGCACTGATTAAAAAAAACAAATAAATTAAAATTTCGCTCCCAAGGTTGGGAAAATTCAAGTTTTTTTTGGCCCATTCAGTATTTTGTATTACATGTACTAACTAAAATTGTTCAAAATTTAAAATTTTTCTTAAATAAAACCTCTTTATACATCATGAAGATTTGCATTGGTCAAAAAAAAAAATTTTAAGTTAAAATTTCGTTTCCAGGGTTGGGAAATTGGAATTTTTTTGTACATAAAAGTAACCAAAGAGGCAATTGACGTTTTTCTTTTTGCTAACTAAAACTATTTTATATTTTAAGAACAAAATTAGTATAAAAAATTAAAAGAAAAATCAAAATTTCGAATCCAGGGTTCGACAAGTGCAATATTTTATAGTTCATGCAGGTGACCAAAATGGTTCAAAATTGTAAATTTTTCTTAAATAACACTACTTTATATCTCATGAAGAGTTGCATTGGTAAAAAAAAAACAAAAAAATAAAATATCACTTCCAGGGTTTGGAAACTGAAAGTTGTTTTGGTACATGCAATATATTGTTGTACATGAAAGTGACCAAAATGGTTGCAAATTTTTTTTTTTTAAATAAAATGACTTTATACCTAATGAAGACTAGCATTAGTAAAAAAAATTAAAATTTCGCTTCCAGGGCTGGGAAATAAACATTTTTTATACATAAAAGTAATCAAAAAGTCAACTAACGTCGGTTTTTTACTAATTAAAACTATTTTTGGTACTGGAAAAACAAATTTGGTATCAAATATTAAAAAAATCAAAATTTAGATTCCAGAGTTGGATAATTGCAATATTTTGTAGTACATGAAAGTGACCAAAATGGTTACAAATATTAAGTTTTTCTTAAATAAAACTATTTCATGCCTCATTAAGAGTTGCATTGGTAAAAAAATTTTAATTTCGTTTCCAGGGTTGGGAAATTGAAATATATAAAAGTAACCAAATAGGCAGTTGACGTTGTTGTTTTTGCTACTTCAAACTATTTTGTAATTCAGGAAGAACAAAATTGGTATTAAAATTTAAAAAAAATCAAAATTTAGATTCCAGGGTTGGACAAATGAAATATTTTATGACCAAAAATTTAAAAATTCACTAAGAATTGCATTGGTAAAAAATAAAAATTCGCTTCCAGTGTTGGAAAAGCGAAATATTTCTGGTACATAAAAGTACCCACATAAATTCCAAATGTTGTATTTTTAGTGGACTAAACCTATTTTATACTTCAGGAAGAATTAATTTGGTATTCAAAATTCGGTTCCAGGGTTGCAAAATCGAAATTAAAGTAGCCATATAAGTTACTTATTTTGGTTGTGTGTGAATGAAATCTTTTTTATACTTCGGGAAGAGTTAAATTGGTATTAAAAACTAAAATAATTAAAAATCCAATATCAGGGTTGGAATATCGACATTTTCTGATTCATAAAAGTAACCATATAATTTGTTATTTTTGATTCTTATGATGAATTATACCTACTTTATATATCAGGAAGAAATAAATTGGTATTAAAAACCAAAAAAATCTAAAAGGCGATTGATTCTACGGTTGAACAATTAGAACTTTTTCGGGGTACATGAAACGGATTTTTTCTTTTTGTTTGTAAATTAAACATATCTAATATTTTTGCAAGACGTCGAGAGGTATTAGTAATATGAAAAGCAAAACAGTTAGCTTCCAACCGAAAAATTTAAACGTTGTCTTTAATATAAAAGTAACTGATAACACCATTTTGTTTTTTTTTAATTATTTTTTAATTAAAGCTACTTTCTGTTTTAGCCAGAAAGAAAGAAATAAGAATTACATCTGTGAAGGGTATTTAAGATTCGGCACAGCCGAATATAGCACTTTTACTTGTTTTTTTTAAACATAAAAGAACATTGCATATACAATATAGAAATAAATTTATGTGTTTTTTATAGTTTTTCGTGTTATTATTAAATTTTCTATCAATAACTTTAATTTTATTCATTATAAAATATAAATGCGGCATCCCTGAAATTTTTATTGCTAAAATGTGTTACTGTCTTCAAAATAATTATGAAGCTGACTTCAGAGAAGCATTTGAAGTTGGCAGCATTTGAATCCGTAAAGTTGTGAAGTCTGCTGTCGTCTAAGTGTTTAGCTGCTGTATTCACAAAAAGTGATGTGTACTTCAAGTGTGCTTTAAAGTAAAAATTTCATAGAGAGTTTATTTTAAAGTGTTGATCAAGTCTACTTTATTTTTTTGTAAATACTGCTGTAGAACTTTGGTTTTTACAAGCGAACTAACTGTAATTAAAACATGTGTAAACAATCTATGACACAACTTACTAGATCATTTCTCGTATCTGATAGTAAGAGTATAATCCAACGTATCCAAAATGGTTTCAGTGACAACATGATTATACAACAGATAAGAAGCTTCCGTACAAGAAATTACTTTTGAAACTAACTTAAATACTATTACTAACATAAATTTCAATACCCATATTATCAGAACGTAATATAATAAAATAATTTAATAATAAATAAAATAATTTACAAAGAAAAACAACATACCAAGCATACCAAATCCAAAAGAAAAAATAAAATAAAATTAAAAACATGTAAAAACGTTATATTTGACCGGGTCGAATCTTAAATACCCTCCAAATATTCAGTAAGAAAATTTAAAATGTTTAGCTGTATTTTGGCGGTGTCGCTCTGGCTGTGGGGGAGACATTTCACCTTTGTCATAAAACTCTAAAAATAAATGCTTGGGATAATTATATACAAAATAAAAAAAAAATTAATTCGTCATTAAAGCTTAAAGTTTTATTTTTAAGGGATGTAGGCTTAAATAATACAATTTGTTAATTTTCTACACCATTTTTGCATATAATAACGCCCACTAAGGGGGTGGGGTCCACAAGCTATTGTTTATTTTATGGTTCCAAGTTTAATGCGTTGGACCTTCTTTAATATAAAAATATATCATTTGCTTAACAAAATTACAAAAAAAAAACCTTAGATATTATGTTGTTTTTTAGATGTTGGTTTAGTTCTTCTTAGGGGAACTTTTTTTCCCTCTCGCCCGATTTAGCCCATCTCCGAACTCAACCTGTGCTATTCTTCAAGGTATATTTGTATCAAATTTTAAGAGTCTAGATCTTTTCGGTTGGACTGAATCGTGATTTCCACAGACGGATCGTGTTAGATTTCATGACTGATCAAGAATATATATACTTTATGGGGCCTCAGATGGATATTTCGTTGCGTTACAAACGGAATGGCAAAGTGAATATACCCTCAATATGAAAACCAAAGAATCAATGCACTTTAATAACAAATAGAACAACAAACACAATAGAAATAAACTCAAGAAAAATAAACGGCAGTTTTTTTTGTTAAACAGTGATGGTCTTTTGTATCAGTGATGGCATCGTGGAACACAGTGACCAGCTCAGAGCTTTTATGTCCACTTCTTCGATTGTGCTTCTCCCCCTTCCCTCTCTAATAATAATAGCTTTGTATTGTGGAGGATGCTGTTTGGCCCCTTTTGAAAAAATAGTATTGAGGGTACAGATTAGGAAAGATGAGAAGATGACAGCTTTTTTTTTTTTGTAGCTATTTCAACTTTTTACTTCGCCGGCTAATTTTTGCTACAGGGCCGACGAAGGTAGATGCTATTGCTCTGCTTTTAGTACATGATAGTGTCAGTCGCTGCCTATGCCTTCATCATTGAAACAGGCTGGCAACAACTAACACAACCACGCACTAATGCTGATCAGAAGAATTCAACACAATATTTCATGACTCAACGCGGGCTCGAACTCACGACCCTCCGCTTCATAGTCTCCTGTTCTACTACTACTGCAGCCAACAGCACCCACATGGTGGTGAAGGTATAGCAGTGACCACCTAGCAGCCACTAAAAAGCAGTAATCACCATCGTTGCAATCAATACTTACAATACAGACGATTATTTTGGATTTTCTTAAGTTTATTTCATGGCAGGTAAATTCAAAATTGACTTCTGCGATATACGAGGCTTGAGAGCAAACTTCTTCTCAGTTTATGCTCACGTTTGTCTCTATCGGCCGGATGTTTTAGCCTTAAGTGAAACCCAGGTATCTGAGGATGCTGACCCACAGGATTTTTATGTGCCTGGTTATGAACTTCTATCTCTTTTTAACTTTAAGGGCGGTCTTGCTTTATATATACACAATGATGATGTGTACCAAAGCCAGCAATCACTAGGCTTGTATGATCCAGAATTTAGCTGCCTTTGGGCTAAATCAAAAATAAGGGCACATAGTTTGCATTTCGGATTCCTTTATAGAAGTCCAAACGCAGGAAGGGAGCAAACTCTATCTGGCTTCGATTCCCTTTCCGTTTCTCTATTACAAATCCTTGAAAGTTGTCCGGACAGTGAAATAGTTATTGCTGGTGATTTCAATGTCCACAACTCATCGTGGCTTCGCCATTCGAGCCACACAACTTCGAAGGGCCAATATGTTGAGTTATATGCATAATCACTTAACGCAGCTAGTGAAGAAACCAACATATACCGTGTGTTGAAGGGTTTGACTTGTTCCTAATTTCACACCCTCAAAAGTATGAAGTGAACGTCAATGCACCTCTCTTAGCCAATGTAACGCCGATCCCTAAGGGAGAGGAACAATACCCTGAAAATTACCGCCCAAAACGGTCTGTTCTGAACTTTCCAAAGTCATGAAAAGTATAACCAATTTCACCTGGTAAGGTATCTGAAGACCAACACCTTACTTAACGACCGGCAGTATGGTTTTCGCAGAGCTCGCTCTACGGGAGACCTGCTGGCTCTATAAACAGAAAAATGGTGCAATTCCATTCACCGTTTCGGCGAGAGCAAGGTGGTGGCTCTAGATATCTCAAAAGCATTTGATAGAGTGGTGCATGATGCACTTCTGTCAAAACTGACTGCTTTTGGTGTTGGTGATGATTTCTCTCGCTTTATAGCGAGCTTCCTCAGAGACCGCACTATACGAGTTATAGATGGAGTCTCATCAAACGAGTTCAAGGTGAATTCAGGGGTACCACAGGGCTCTGTTCTATCTCCAACTCTCTTCGTCATCTTTATAAATGTCAAACTTCAATCCCTATCTACTCTTTCGCGGATGATAGCAGCATTAACCATTCTTTCTCGTTTACCAACCGGCCAAGGCTGAAGGAGATTGACGCCAGAAGAATGAACGAGTCACTCATAAGTGATCTCGTGTCAATCTCCGAATAGGGCCTCGCGAACAGGGTTAACTTTAACACTCATAAGACGCAGTGCTGCGTGCTTACACATCGGCGGCTAGTTGAAGGTTCTGCGCCATTCGTGATTATGGATGGCATAGGTATTGGGGAATCAGAAGCTCTTGATGTTCTTGGTATGAAAATACAGAGCGACGTTCGATGGACTGATCACATCTTTCATATTTCAAAAGAAGCATTCAAGTGCCTCGGCTTTTTGAGACGCTGTAAGACATACTTCACCCCAACTGATCTCCTCACTATATATACCACCTACATCCGACCTAAAATGGAATACAACTCGCAGGTATGGGTCGGTGCTTCAAATGCTATTTTGAAGTTGCTCTAGCGCGTACAAGAGAGAGCGAAGAAGCTCATCGGTGACAGTAGGTTAGCCAACTCTATTGACGAATTCTAAAAAAAATTGCTTGGGATGATTATATACAAAATTAAAATTTCTATTTTTTGATAGGGTCATATAGGGGGCAAAGGGGAATAATTATATACAAAATAAAATTTTATATATTTTTTATAGGGTCATTTAGGGGGCAAAGGGGGAGGAGGGGGTAGGGCAGATACAGGTAGTCATAAAATTTTAAAAATAAAACCTTGGGATGATTATATACAAAATTTAAAAAATTTTTTTTTTTTTGGTAGGGTCATATAGAGGGTGAACTGGGAGGAGGGGGTAGGGCAGAGTAGTTCCAGGTTACGATTCAGCTTCGTCATTAAGGCTTTAAAATGTTATTTTTAAAGAATGTAGGCTGAAGTAAAACAATTTGTTATATTTTTATGCTATTTTTGCATATAATAACGCCCACTAAAGTGGGTGGGGTCCAAACATTTTTATTTTTTATTTTATGGCTCCAAGTTTAAGGCTTTGGACCGTATTTGACATAAAAATATATCATTTGCTTAACAAAATAACCAAAAAACAATGAAAATTATGTTGTTTTTTCTGGGTTGGTTTAGTTCTTCTTAGGAGAACTTTTTTCCCTCTTGCCCGATTTAGCCCATCTTCGAACTTAACCTGCTCTAAGCTTCAAAATATATTTACACCAAATTTTAAGGGTCCGGCTCTTTTCGATTGGACTGAATCAGGATTTCCGCAGACGGCCGGACGGACGGATATGCTCAGATCGTCTTAGATTTCATCACTGATCAAGAATATATATACTTTATGGGGTCTGAGATGGATATTTCGATGCGTTACAAACGGAATGACAAAGTGAATATACCCTCCAAATTCTTTTTTGGAGGGTATAAAAATTTAAATTGCATTTCACTCGCAATGTTTAATAGATTTTGAAAATTTATGTACCAATGGAACGCCATTTTAGGTAGCCATATCGTTCTATATTCTACTCATAGGTGTTATAATAAATAAAAAGTTTTGAACCGCGCCAGTCCGGAGACAAAAAAAAATTACACATTAATTTTTATTTTTGAAATGGCTGTTACTGCCTTACACATTTTTTATTTTCAAAATTGTCATATTCTTAACAAGTTTAACAATATTTGGATGAGACAGGAGCTTTTTCCTGACACAAAGCAAATGGTTGGATCAACTTCTTCTACCGATGTAGAAGACCGGAGCCCTTTCCTAATACAAGCAAGGGGGGTTGCATGAATTCTTCTACCGATGTAGAAGACCACGTTTCAAAGAAATAAAAATGACAAAACTGTTTGTAAATTTAAACCTTTATTTAACCTTTACTGGTTGACAAACTTTATAGGACTATATTGTTTTAGTAAAAACAAGAAAAAACAAAGGTAGAGAATGTTTAAATATTAAATGATTGCGACCGAAAGCTACACTTTTTTCATATAGATTTTAAATGAGTGTCGCAGCTAGCGGTAACAAGCAATAAAACCAGAAATACTACAGATTTCTGCACATACATCTATATGTAATCACTGATTTGCTATGTACTTAAAACCAATTGTTTATGCGTACATGCGAACATACGTGGACATTATGTGGTTGCTAAGCGTTTTGTAACAAGTTACCCTGTGGGAAATTTAACTGAACAAGTTGGTTAAACCAAGTTCAAACATTCTCCCCCTTTTGAAAGATAGCTTTCAAGTAGATTTAGTACTGCAGAGGAAGCTTACAAATTTTGGTAATTGCTCTCTTAAAGATGCCGTCAGCAGTTTTTACCGATACCACACGAACAATTCCATCATTGCCTGGGTTACATTCAATGACTCTTGCTAATGGCCATTTGAGGGGAGGGATGTTTTCTTCCTTGAGAATCACTAAATCGCCAACCTTTAAATTTGTTTTTGTTGTTGCCCATTTAGTGTTGATTTGTAGGAACTTTACATACTCATTTCGCCATCTGTCCCAGAATTGTTGTTGATTCCATTGTATGAGTTGATGTTTTTTTAGTGAAACTGTGTTATTACTAAGAACTGCTGGTTCAGGAATTGTCGTTAGGAGTTAGCCAATTAAGAAGTGTGCCGGTGTCAGTGGCCGGAGATCATTTGGATCCGATGAAAGTGGTGTAAGAGGGCGACTGTTGATTGTTGCCTCTGTCTGGCAGCACACAGTGTGCAAATCATCATAGGTCAAAACTAAATTTCCTACCATTCGTCGTATGTAATGCTTTGCTTGCTTTACAGCACTCTCCCATAACCCGCCAAAGTGTGGTGAACGTGGAGGTATAAGTTTCCAATCTATGCCTTCTTCACGACATGCTTCTTGCACGAGTTCGTTGTGCTCTTCTGAAATGAAGCCTTGCAGTAACTCTCGGAGCTCTTTGCTGGCTCCAATAAAATTTGTTGCATTATCGGAATAGATGATTGAACAACGCCCTCTTCTAGCAACAAATCTCTTCAATGCTCTTATAAACCCTAGTGACGTTAGGTCGGGAACCAGTTCCAGATGCACAGTCTTCACAGCAAAGCAGATGAATATAGCCTTATAAACCTTTCTAGGACCGCGGCCTCGAATTAATGATGAAACCAGAAATGGCCCACAGTAGTCAACTCCAGAAATATTAAACGGAAATGATTGTTCTACGCGATGAGCTGGCAGGGAACCCATTATTTGTGTTTCAGTTACTGGACGACAGCAGTAGCACAAAATACAGTTGTGAAGAACCTTTTTAATAGCGTTTCTTCCATCAATTATCCAGAATGTGTCACGTAGAATATTGTGTAGTGTTAACGGTCCAGCATGTAAATGCTTGCGATGGAAATAGTTTATTATTGTTTTAATAAATGCATGGCTGGATGGTAGTAGTATGGGGTATTTCGTTGAAAAAGGCAGCGTTGATTTTTTTAGTCTGCCGCCTACTCGTAACACGCCGTCCTGCAGAAATGGAGAAAGTTGAACTAATCTAGAGGTTTGCGCTAGAGGTGTGCCTTTGGATAGATGGATAATATCTTCACCGAATGCAGATCTTTGAATAACCCTGCATAACAATAAAATAGATTCTCGCACTTCTTCTGTGCAAAATGGCCCACGATGAATGTTATTTTTTTGACAACCGCTGATAAATCTCCTAGCGTAGGTAACTATTCTCAAGAGTTTTTCATAGTTGTTGACGTACTTGTGTTCGCTGACAATATCGTGAGTATATGCCGCAATTAAAGTGGATTGGAATTCAGTAGTCTCACAATAGGAGGCAATATGTTGTCCCTTGGGCCACGTTTTGGTATCCAGTCTTAAGTAATCTGGTCCATTTAGCCAAAACTGAGTGGAAATATTGTTAACAGTTGCTCCTCGAGACAGCATATCTGCGGGATTTAATTCTGATGGCACATGGCGCCAAATGCAATTTTTTGTGAGACGTTTTATCTTTGCTACCCTATTTGCGACAAATGTTGGCCAACGGCAAGTGTCTCCTGCTATCCATGATAATGTTATCGTTGAATCCGACCAGCAAATAATGTGTTTTGGTTGACTTGGAATTTGGTTTCGCGCAGTTCTGAGCAGCTGGCTCCCTAGCAAAGCTGCACATAATTCCAAACGCGGTAGACTCACTTCCTTAGCGGGAGCTACCCTTGATTTAGCGCATACTAAATTTGAGTTGGTTTCAATGACATCCTTAGAAACGACATAGACGCACGCACCGTATGCCTTTGGACTTGCATCTACAAATACATGTACATAAGTTGAAGTGTTAAATTTAACGTACCTTGGTATTTTAATTTGACCAATGAGGTTTAATTCATTGCAAATTTGCTTCCACTCATGAAAGACTTCATATGGAACGCTTTCGTCCCATTGTAGTTTTAGTTTCCACAGCACTTGCATTAAAATTTTGCCCCTTACAATGAGAGGATTTATAAATCCCAACGGATCAAAGAAGCTTGCGATATGAGAAAGAATTGATCTTTTCGAAATAGTATTTGTTCGTTGTATAGGTGGAGACGCAAAATGAAATACATCTTCAGTTGGAGACCATTTAAGCCCTAAGGTTTTCACATACTGTGTGTTGTTCACCGTAATTATAGTTTCTCGTTCTGACTGTGGTACATCACGTAACACAGTTTCACTATTGGATGCAAACTTCCTCAAGGGAAAGCCACCGTTTTTCAAAAGAGCGGTCACTTGATGCTTTATTTCGATCACCTCCTCCTCCGTGTTGCCACCCGTCATCAGGTTATCGACATAGAGGTCTCGAAGTGCAACACCGGATCCAATTGGATAATCGTCTGCCTCTTCCTTTGCTAGTTGTTGAAGACACTTAACCGCGAGGTAAGGGGCGCAACTAGTGCCATATGTAACAGTTTGCAGCTCGTAGGTGAGTAATGCTTCATTTATACTTTTTCTCCATAAAATACGCTGCCATTTTTTATCATCGTCATGCACTAAAACTTGCCTGTACATTTTAGCGATGTCGGCAACTAAAACAAATTTGTAGAATCGGAAACGGAACAAAATAGTGAATAAATCATCTTGAAGATTAGGACCAATGTGAAACATTTCGTTTAGCGAATTACTATTTGTTGTTGCACAGGATGCATCGAATACCACCCTAAGGCGAGTAGTGCTACTGTCTGGCTTAACAACGCAATGATGAGGAATGTAATATTGCGCATTACTTGGGTTCGCAGGCACCATGTGACCTAATGAACGATACTCGTCAAGAAATTCAATATATTCCCTTTGAACTAGCTTATCTCGGGCTAGTCTGGCTTCTAGGTAAGTAAATCGCCGAAGTGCGATTCCTTGCGAATCACCTAAATCTGGAGGATGCATTTTAAATGGAAGGCGAACAACGAATTTGTGTGTCTTAGAACATCTTTTAGTTGTACTATTAAAAAACTGTTCACAGACTTCTTCGTCCTCTGTCAGCACCACATTTTCGACACCGTCGCCGCTCTCAATTTTCCAAAATGATTGCAATAAAGATTCCAACAGGGGCTCATTTAATGATAGAGAAGGTTTATTGTAATTCGTTGCAAATTTGGTATCTCCGATGCTGCTATCATTTTCTGTAACAAGAACCACTGTTTTTTTGCCTTTTTGTTTTTCGGTCAACACTTGGGGTGAAAGCAATTGATATCCAGCAATCTCCCACGCTCCTGACACAATCCACCCCAATTTGGTCTTTATAAGGTTCGGATGATTTTCGGCCTTAATTTTTCCGTCCATAAGGATATCCCAAAACAAATCTGCTCCGATAAGTAAATCTACCGATGCTGGTACGTTAAAGTTCTTATCAGCCAACCTTATATTTTCCGGCAACTTCCAGCCAGAGATGTTAATGTGTTGTTGAGGATGATATGATGATATTGATGATATAATGATTGCATCTAGCGTAGGCGCAAATTCACATGTTAATGATTTTGCTATAACTGTGCAGGAGTACTTGGCACAGACGGAACTTGCTCCGCCTACACCACAAATAGATATGTTGACTGGTTTGCGTGGAAGTTTTAGATGTTGTGCTATATGTTCTGTAATAAAGTTTGATTGAGAGCATGAGTCAAGTAACGCTCTCACCAACATTGATGGGCCATTTGGGGAATGCAGCTCAACTATTGCTGTAGCCAAGATGACCCCACCTTTTCCTTTAGCTACGTGCAGGCATGCAGTAGGAGACGAATCATCACCAGATGTAATACCTCGCGACACTTCTTTTGGATCTAACTTTTCTTTGTGCAGTAAAGTATGGTGAGTAGCATTGCACCTTTGGCACCTGTTCAACGAGGGGCAGGAATTCGTAATGTGGTTTGTTCCTAGACAATTAAGGCATAATTTCAGCCGTTTTGCAATATTAAAACGGTCCGAGATATTCATATCTACAAATTTTGGACAGCGAAATACACTGTGGGTTGGAGAGTTCTGGCAAATGATGCATTTCAGTGAATGGTTCGACGATATATAGGTTGTTGTTTGAGTCTTAGATGTGAACGAACGATTATTTCTCTGTGGTTTTTACTGCAGTTCTCTATAAGGTGCGGTGTGGTAAGTTTCATAAAGTTCTAACGACTTACATCTGCTTTCTAGAAAATTTGCTAATTTATCCCAATTAGACAAGCAGAGTGTTGAAGATGTTATGTTGAGAGACTGAGCGTCTTCCCATTTAGTTTGCAGATAATGTTTTCTGCAATTTGTTCCTTTGATGCAATTGATTCTAACGCACGCATATTACCGTTGACATTGTCAATAAATAACCGAAGTGACGATACATTCGGTTTATTTATTCTCGAAATATTAAAAAGCTCAAGTAAGTGAGACTGAAAGAGTTGGGTTTTGTTATTGTACCTAGCCGTTAGCAAATTAAAAGCGACTTCGTAGTTGTCGGATGTAACTTCAAGTGACTGAATAAGTCGGGCGGCAGTTCCTGTTAAGCAATACTTTAAATACTGAAATTTTGAAACCAGGGACAGTTCGTAGTTTTCGTGCACGAGTTGGCAAAAAACATTATAAAATTCCATCCAGTCTTTGTTATTGCCACAGAATTTTGACAACTGCAGCGTCGGCAAAACAGGGCGCTGTAAAGTTGAATATTGACCTCCAACTCGAGTACTAGACAATGGGGTTTCAACATTACTCCCACGAAGACAGGCCATCCTTTCAAATATAGTTGACTTAATTGTATAATAGGCCTCTTCAACTATTGCCCGATTATCTTTTATTATTTCTGATTCATCAAGTGATTCCAAATCAGACTGAACCCTTTCAAACGAACCCAACAACCGTTCTAATGAAGACAGCTTTACTTCGAGTTGAAATACCGACATTTGGCAAAAACTGGTTATGTCGTTACACATTTTCGTAAAGGTGGACACAATCTGATCACGCTGTAGTGACTTGGTGCGAATATTCCCACTGCAACCAATAGTGTTGTCAAGTCGTAAAGTACACGGACTTGATGCATCATTCTCCTCTGCCATTATCGATTTCAATTTAAGCACTTAGACCAGTATTATATCCGGCTCGAAGGACCTTGGATGAGCCAGGAGCTTTTTCCTGACACAAAGCAAATGGTTGGATCAACTTCTTCTACCGATGTAGAAGACCGGAGCCCTTTCCTAATACAAGCAAGGGGGGTTGCATGAATTCTTCTACCGATGTAGAAGATCACGTTTCAAAGAAATAAAAATGACAAAACTGTTTGTAAATTTAAACCTTTATTTAACCTTTACTGGTTGACAAACTTTATAGGACTATATTGTTTTAGTAAAAACAAGAAAAAACAAAGGTAGACAATGTTTAAATATTAAATGATTGCGACCGAAAGCTACACTTTTTTCATATAGATTTTAAATGAGTGTCGCAGCTAGCGGTAACAAGCAATAAAACCAGAAATACTACAGATTTCTGCACATACATCTATATGTAATCACTGATTTGCTATGTACTTAAAACCAATTGTTTATGCGTACATGCGAACATACGTGGACATTATGTGGTTGCTAAGCGTTTTGTAACAAGTTACCCTGTGGGAAATTTAACTGAACAAATTGGTTAAACCAAGTTCAAACAACATTTTTTAATCTCTTATATTTTAAGGCTTTTTGTAGAAATTAGTTTAATTTGACTACAATCACAAAAGTAGCACGGACAACAACCTGCCGTGTAACTGTGAAAATAATCGTTCCCAAATAAACACATGTATTCCATTTCTGACAAGTTGTAGTCGGTAGCCTGCTGTCGTGAACTAGTTTAATGCATAAGTGTTTAGAGCATTAAACTATGATCTCATATTTTTGAAGCGTTCTGTTTTTCTTGTTTTTTTTTTTATTGTTATTGAATTAGTTCTCTTAATAACTCAGTAAGTTGTGGCTGATTGGTAGCGATGCTAGCCTATTACTGCAGAGGTCGTGGGTTCGATTCCCACCAAGGACCTTGGGTGTGTTTGTGATGTTTTCGGGTAACACAAAGGGACCCAAGTGTACTGGATTTGTTAATCAAAACTTGCAGTCTGTTAAAAAAAAGTTTTTGTTTAAAAAAATTTACTGTTTTTCTTTTAATTATACTGCAGTTTTTTCGTTGGCATACAGATTTTTCTACTTTAAAATCTGGTTATCTTACCCTAGATAAAGTTGGAGAGTATTAACGTTTGGAGTTTAGATAGGACAGCATGAAATTACCTCAGTGACATATTTCCCTGCCTAAGGCTTCCTTGTTTTTTTTTCTACTTCTAATGGCCTCTAAGTCTGATTTATCGCTAATTTTGGCGTGTTTCACTTGTGACGCCACGACTTTTATATATTTTGAGAATGTGCCGTCAAATCGTAGTAATGTCTCAAAAAATTCAAGGTCTATTTCACTCGCATTTTTAGGAATGATTATTCTGAAATCGCAAAGTTTTACATTCGGCTGTGGAACTATCTGCACTCATAGTGTATTGTTTTCTACTTGTACTATAAATAACATTTTTATTCCTTATTCTCCAAGATTAGTCGAATAATTTTTTAGATCAACCATTTTATCAACGAACGATCAAAAACAAATTGTCTACAAGGAAATTGCGATATAGGATAATGTACTGCACAAATGCAATTAACAGCAAAAACCATCCTAAAAGCTTTTAATAGAGCAAAAGTGTGACCATGAAAAAGTCATCCAAGGACATTGCCAATGTACTGAATATATGCAATAATAAACTGCGAGAAGAGGCAAAATCTACCAATAGTTCACTCTTCTTTTCGGCCATAACCTCTACATTAAGTACCTTGCACAACAGCGGTGTGAAAACCGCCCTAACAGTTTCTTGAGGAGGTGCATATGAAATTGTTTGTAAGTTTGATGTCAGGACCACGTATATCGCATCCGTTTTATAGTAATCTAGGAAAGGGTAAGGATGCCCAGTGGTACGCTGTCAAGGAACCAAGGCATCTTTATTCTGCTAGCAGTATCTGATTAAGAACTTCAGTTTCTAAATCATAAAAGCTTAAATCAAAATTATTTAGATACTGGTGTCTTCCACCTTTGAAAATTTTTTGTCGAATTCACTATTTATTGTATGACACATTCGTGTCTCTAGCTATTTCTTCCACTTGATTTTTAAATTCTTGCAATTCAGTTTTAACTGAATTTATGTCGAACATTATACTATATTTTCGAATATTAGATCTAAATTTAAGCACATCGTTTTATATTTTCTTTATACTCGAACTCGTATGTCTCGATGCCGATGTCGTGATGCGTGAATTCATCTATCAGCCTCTTTTGAAGTATAGATTTGTTGCCTATTGTTGGCAGTTCAACTCCTTTTGCAGCTGCCCCAATTTTAAACCGTCAAATTCCATGTCTATTTATTTATAATGTTTTTTCATAATTAAATATCGCTTTATATTTATAAATATTCTTTATATTTTTATGCCATTTTTATTTTTAGTCATAATGTCGTTCTATAATTAAAATGTTTTGTATTTTCAATTATAATAACGTTTTATAATTATTTTGAAATTTTATTTCTGACATCAATTGTTACGTTTTTACACATATTCGTAAAAACACTCTTTTTATGTAAGTATTTTATTAACGAACATTCATAATGCTTTTTGTTATTTTCCAGAATTCATTGAATTGCAAATAAAACCAAGTAAAAGTGCTATATTCGGCTGTGCCGAATCTTAAATATCCTTCACAGATGTAATTATTCTTTCTTGCCAAAACAGAAAGTAGGTTTAATTAAAAAATCAAAATGATGTTATCGGTTAATTTAATATTTAAGAAAACGTTTAAATTTTTCGGCTAGGAAGCTAAATGTTTGGCTTTTCTTTTGTCTTTCAAAAATATTATATAAATATATATATTTAAAAACAAAATAAAAAATCCGTTTCATGTACCCCAAAAAGTTCTAATTGTCCAACCGTAGAATCGTCTTTTTGCTTTTGTTGGTTTTTAATCCAGTTACTTCTTTCTGATATATAAAGTAGGTATAATTCATCAAAAAAACCAAAATAACAAATAAAATGGCTGCTCTTATGAATCAGAAAATGTCGATTTTCCAACCCTAGAACCGAATTTTTAATTTTTTAATACTAATTAAATTTTTTCTGATATATAAAATAGGTTTAATTCACTAAAAACACAAAATTTGGAATCTATGTATGTTCTTTTATGTACAAAAAATATTTCGATTTTCCAACCCTGGAACCAAATTTTTAGTTTTTAAAATTTTTAATACCAATTTAATTCTTAGCGAAATATAAAATAGGTTTAAGTCACTGAAAAAACCCAAAATTGGGAACTTATATGGTTACTTTTATGTACCAAAAATTTCGATTTTCCAACCCTGGATCCGAAATTATAATTTTTCGATACTAGTTTAATTTTTTCTGAAATATCTAATAGGTTTAATTCACTAAAAGCACAAAATTTAGAATTTATGTATGTACTATTATGTACGAAAAATATTTGGATTTTCCAACTCTGAAAGCGAATTTTTATTTTTCCCAATGCAATTCTTAGTGAGGTGTAACATAGTTTTACTTGACAAAAAAATTTAAATTTTTAAACTTTTTGGTCACTTTCATGTACCATAAAATATTTCATTTGTCCAACCCTGGAGCCGAAATTTTGATTTTTTAAGATTTTAATACCATTTTTGTTCTTCCTGAATTATAAAATAGTTTTAACTAGCAAAAGCAACAACGTCAATTGCCTATTTGGTAACTTTTATATATATCAAATTCCCAACCCTGGAAACGAAATTTAAATCTTTTTACCAATGCAACTCTTAATGAGGAATGAAATAGTTTTATTTAAGAAAAACTTAATATTTGTAACCATTTAGGTCATTTTTATGTACCACAAAATATTGCAGTTATCCAACTCTGGAATCTAAATTTTGATTCTTTTCTTAATTTTTGATACAAATTTTGTTTTTCCTGAACTAAAAAATAGTTTCAATTAGTAAAATAACGTCAATTGCCTTTTTGGACACTTTTATGTAAAAGAAAATTTCAATTTCCCAACCCTGGAAGTGAAATTTAAATTTTTTAAAACTTTCTTTATTAATGCAAATCTTCATGAGGTATAAAGTAGCTTTGTTTAAGAAAAACTCGAATTTTGCAACCATTTTGGTTATAACATGTACTACAAAATATTGCATGTACCAAAAAAAAATTTAATTTTTCCAACCCTGAAAACGAACTTTTAATTTTTTTTTTTTTTTATCAGTGCAACGCTTCTTGAGGTATAAAGTAGTTTTATTTAAGAAAAATTGCAAATTTTTTACCATGTTCGTAACTTTCATGTACCATGAAATATTACACTTGTCCATCCCTGGATTCGAAATTTTATTTTTGAATTTTTTATACCAATTTTGTTCTTCCTAAATTATAAGACAGTTTTATTTAGCAAAAACAAAAAACATCAGTTGCCTGTTTGATTACTTTCATGTATAAAAAAAATTCAATTTCCCACCCCTGGAAGTACAATTTTAATTTAAAAACAATTTTTTTTGTTTGCCAATGCAAATCTTCATGACGTATAAAGTGGTTTTGTTAAAGAAAAACTTGAAATTTTTAACAATTTTAGTTACTACATGTACTACAAAATACGGAATAGGCCGAAAAAAAATTTTTAATTTCCCATCCCTGGAAAAAATTTTTTATTTTTTTTTGTTTTTAATAGACTTTTGTTTACTTTTTAACTGACACAAATATTCGTACTTCCAAACATGAAGTAACTTCTTGGCGATGTTAACTTGCTAGATTTACAAATACAGCGTCATATAGGGAAAAATAGTACTCGTGTCTTGTGGTAACTTCGTGAAACATCATTGGTCATTGTGTTGCTGGCTGTGTGTTTTACTTAACTGATAGCTGTATAAGTTGTAGGTATGTTTTGTTTCGTGATAAACTTAGCTTTGTGGCTACATACATACACTAAGAGAATTTAGAATTCTGAAATTTGGAACAAATTGATCCTGCAAAACACTAATATTAATAATTACGTTCTAAAATCAAGATTGAAACCAACATCACTTGAAACATCAAGAATAATATTTTTTTAAATCTAAAAATACTTGAAACAAGCATCAGATTCTTAATTTAATCTGAAATGATTTTAAATAAAACAAGTAAAAGTGCTATATTCGGCTGTGCCGAATCTTAAATACCCTTCACAGATGTCATTCTTTTCGTTTAAATTTTTCGGCTTGGAAGCTAAATGTTTGGCTTTTCTTATTACTAATACCTCTGAACGTCTTTCCGTTTCATGTACCCCCAAAAAGTTCTAATTGTTCAACCGTAGAATCAATCGTGTTTTAGATTTTTTTGGTATTTAATACCAATTTATTTCTTCGTGATATATAGAGTAGGTATAATTCATCATAAAAATAAAAAATAACAAATAATATGGTTACTTTTGTGAATCAGAAAATGTCGATTTTCCAACCCTGGAACCGAATTTTTAGTTTTTAATATTTTTAATACCAATTTAATTCTGAGAGAAGTATAAAATAGGTTTAAGTCACTGAAAAAAACCAAAATTGAGAACTTATATGGTTGCTTTTATGTATCGAAAAATTTCGATTTTCCAACCCTGGAATCGAATTTTTAGTTTTTAAAATTTTTAATACCAATTTAATTCTTAGCAAAGTATAAAATATGTTTAATTCACTGAAAAAAAAACAAAATCGGGAATTTATATGGGTACCAAATGCACCAAAAAAATTTCGATTTTCCAACCCTGGAACCGAATTTTTAATTTTTTGATACTAATTTAATTTTTGCTGATATAAAAAATGGGTTTTATCATTAAAAACACAAAATTTGGAATTTATGTATGTACATTTATGTACCAAAATTATTTCGATTTTTCAACTCTGGAAGCGAATTTTTATTTTTTTACCAATACAATTCTTAGTGACGTATAACATAGTCTTACTTGACAAAAAATAAATATTTGTATTTGTGTACCATGTTCGTAACTTTCATGTACCATAAAATATATCATTTGTCCAACCCCTGCAGTCGGAATTTTGATTTTTTAAGATTGTAATACCAATTTTGATCTTCCTGAATTATAAAACATTTTTAATTAGCAAAAAAAACCACGTCAATTGCCTTTTTGGTTACTTTTATGCAGAATAAATATTTCAATTTCCCAACCCTGAAAACGAAATTTAAATTTTTTTACCAATGCAACTCTCAATGCGGCATGAAATAGTTTTATTTAAGAAAAACTTAATATATGTAACCTTTTTTGTCACTCTTATGTACTACAAAATATTGCAGTTATCCAACTCTGGAATCTAAATTTTGATTTTTTTTTTAATTTTTGATACCAATTTTGTTTTTCCTGAACTAAAAAATAGTTTTAATTAGTAAAAAAAACGACGTTCGTTCCCTTTTTGGTTACTTTTATGTATAAAAAAAAATTAAACTTCCCGGCCTTGGAAGCGAAATTTTAATTTTTTTAACCAATGCTAGTCTTTATTAAGCATAAAGTCGTTTTATTTAAGGAAAACTTAAAATTTGCAACCATTTTAGTCACATTCATGTACTACAATATATTCCATGTACCAAAAAAAATTTCAATTTCCCAACCCTGGAAGCGAAATTTAAATTTTTTAAAATTTTCTTTATCAATGGAAATCCTCATGAAGTATAAAGTAGTTTTGTTTAAGAAAAACTAAAATTTTTTAAGCAATTTGGTTATTACATGTACTACAATATATTCAAGGATCAAAAAAAAACTTCAATTTTCCCAACCCTGGAAGCGAAATTTTAATTTTTTTGTTTATCAGTTCAACGCTTCGTGAGGTATAAAGTATTTTTTTTTTAAGATATACATATTTCTAATTTTTAAAAATTTTGGTAATTTTTATGTACTATAAAATATTGCACTTGTCCAACCCTGGATTCGAAATTTTATTTTTTATTTTTGAATTTTTGATACCAATTTTGTTCTTCCTAAAATATAAAATAGTTTTAATTAACAAAAAATAAACAACGTCAATTGCCTTTTTGGTTACTTTTACGTATAAAAAGACAGTTCAATTTCCCAAAAAATTTTAATTTAAAAAATTCTTTTTGGCCAATGCAAATCTTCTTGACGTATAAAAGGTTTTGTTAAAGATAAACTTGAAATTTTTAACAATTTTAGTTACTACATGTACTACGAAATACGGAATGGGCCGAAAAAAAAATTTTAATTTTCCATGCCTGGAAAAAAATGTTTATATTTTTAGTATTAATAGACCATTAAGGCTTCCCAAAGTTTGTTTAATTTACAAACATAAAAAAATAACTGATTTTTGGTATAAATTTTGCGTCGAGAAATAGGTGTAAGCTTCCCAGCTCTGGAACCATACTTCGGATCTATCTGCACTCTAGTTAAGTTCATTTCCAATCCAACGGTCCAAGAACGAAATCTCTAGCTCTTCTGGGGGCTTGGGAAACCGATTTCACCTACAGACGGATGGACAGATGGACACCGCTCAATCGTCATCGCTATTCATAAGGATCCAGAATATATATACTTTATGGGGTCCCATGTAAATACCGAAGAAATTACACACGGAATGACAAACCTATACATATTGTTACAAATTTTAAAAATAGATTCAAATATAACGACAATGTGGATATATGTACTTGGCAGCACTGCCAAATCATCTCAAATTGTCACAATGTTACAACCCTGGTAAACACAAAGCAGATAATATTTGAATTAACGGAAGTGGAATATTCCGGATACATCTTCGAGAATATACAAGATCATTTGAGGCTGTGCAATAATAAGTGTAAATAACAACAACGAAAAACCTAGCAACATCAATGCTAAGAGATGATGCTGTTATTCTTAATGATCTTGTACGCAAGTATTCGCTGCTAACAAAAGCTAAACATGTACACCAATATATACAGCAACATACACACAAATATGCACATAAACATACCCACATAGTACAAGAAGAAACAAAACTACGCAACACACAGAACACTCATACATACAACCACACATAGTTACAATAAACAAAACACACAAGACAGCATTGTCATATAAACAAACACACGTATATAGCTACATGTTAAGTAAAGCACAACCAACAACAACCATGACCAGATGCTTCGCGAAGTTACCAGACGATGTCATTTTGCTATATAAAGTCGCTGCCAGTAATCAGCGGAATCAGAGTGATTTTAAATCTAGACGTGTTTACATCGCTAAGTCTTTAGTAGTACAAATACTCGTGTTAACAAAGTAGTAAATAAAGTGTTGCCGCATTATAATTCTAAAATTAATTGTCTGTGTTTTAATTTGATGCAATTAAACGAATCCTTGAAGGATAAGTAAAAAGCGTTTTTACGAAAAGGTCTAAAAACGTAACAATTGGTGTCAGAAGTGGGATTGCAAAAATAATTAAAAAGGACATTGCAATTTAAGGAAAAAAAGGACATTAAAAAAAATAAATAATTATGAAATTTGATGAGCTAAAAGTTGAACAGCTAAAAAAGGAGCTTAGTAAGCGGGAACTGCCAACAGCAGGTAACAAGGCTGAACTGCAGAAGAGGCTGATAGATGAGTTTAAGAATCGTGGCATGGACATCGGGACATACGAGTTTGAGGACAAAGACGATGTAGAGGTATGTCCTCCTGCCACGACCAGCAGCATGGACATAAATTCAATGTTTGCTGCTATGATGATTCAGATAAAAGGAATCAATGATGCACAAGTTGAAATTAAACAGAACTCTCGGCAGATGCAAGAAGCATCAAGGATCAGCACTGAAAAGCTTGTAGCCGAAATAACTGAAATTAAACAGAACTCTCAGCAGATGCATGAAGCATCAAGGATCAGCACTGAAAAGCTTGTAGCCGAAATAACTGAAATTAAACAGAACTCTCAGCAGATGCATGAAGCATGAAGGATCAGCACTGAAAAGCTTGTAGCAGAAATACAGGAGTCAAATAGAGCCACGAACGAGACTCTGGTAGAGGTTTCTGAGGCCATTAATAGGAGGGTGGATTCTATTGAGAACAAATTCTCAGAGCTGGCAGAGAGAGTCCAACATCTAGAAAGCGGTGGCCTAGAACAGCATGCAAAAGAGTTCGAAGAAAAATTTCATGCTCTAGAGGACAAAGTGCATAACCTCGAGCGTAGTGGCGGGACAGTACGAGCAGTTGCGGAGGTTTCTGCGCGAATAAAAGCACCATGCTTTGACGGCAGCGCACCATTGGGCATCTTTAGATTCCAGTTCGAGACGGTTGCTAGCAGAAATGGATGGGATGCTGAAGAAAAAGCCATAGAGTTGATTTTGTCCTTAAAGGGTACAGCCGCAGAGGTACTTGAGACCGTGCCAGTAAGCAGCAGAAACAACTATAATGAAATAATGGCAGCATTGCAGCGCAAGTATGGTGGTGAGCACAAGCGCGATTTATACAGAATGGAATTGCGATGTAGAGTTCAAAAGCCTAACGTGTCTCTACAAGATTTCGCAATGGAAATCGAGCGTTTAGTGCAGCTCACATATCCAGGCGAGAGTCACCCGTTTCTGGACCACTTTAAAACTGAGGCGTTCGTTAATGGCATTCGCGACTCTGATGTTAAACTAGCTGTGTGCGCAACGCAGAAATCCACTTTCGCTGAGACTGTTTCATTTGCGCTGGCTCAAGAGACTGCAAGGATGGTTTTCAAACCGCAGATATGCAAGGTGCGGAATGTGGAGGTTTTGTCTGAGGAGGATAAGAGCCTAGTTGCTAGTGTTAAGGAAGCAATGCGACAATTGTTGGCGGAAAGTGCTATCAAAGAAAAGCCTAAGTGCTTTAACTGCGGAAAAATCGGTCATTTTCAGCGCAGCTGCAAAGCACCAAGGAAAAGAGGTAGATCTGTTTCGCCACCAAGAAACAGCAAACGGGTGAACCAAACAACATCACAAGAGTCCCCGTTAAACTAAAACGAGCTAGCGCTAAGGGGCAAGAGCTAGCTCCCACAAACGAGGGCCCCACAATCTTCATATCAGTGATGCAGCAGAAAAATAGCAACCTTACTGCGTCTGGACACATCAACGGGGAAAAGCACGTACTTACCATAGACACAGGGGCGTCGCAGTCAATAATAAGGCCCGATATAATAAAGGGGAAATGCGATCGTTTAAGCAATATACGGCTACGTACAGCTACTGGAGAGCCTGCCACTGTCTATGGTAAGATTGAATTGAAGGTGACTATAGCCAACATCAACGTGAGGCATGTGTTTATTGTTGCCGATATTGTCGATGAGGTAATTATTGCAGCCGATTTTATGATTAACCAAGGCATTAATCTACACATGGGGCAACAGCTGATGATTTGGCGGAATGTGGAAATACCCCTTGATGTTGGGTATGACAGCAAGCCGCAAGTAAGAAAAGTATTTGCTATTGAGAGTCAGACGTTACCGCCGCAGTCTGAAACAGTTATATGGGCGCGTATGAAGGGAGATTGTGAGGACAATCGGTTGTGGGTTGTAGAACCAGCAGATTTAAAGAGAGAGCTTATAACAGCAAAATCTCTAGTAAAAACTAGTAAAGGATGAATAGTCCCTATAAGAGTACTTAACTTGACTGACCATGAAAAAGTCATCAAAGAAAATTGCGATATTGGCCAGTGTACTCCAGCAGAGGCAATAATAAACTGCGAGAGGAAGATAGAGCCTACCAATTTGTCCGCCAAAGAACGTGAACAATTTGAGGAATACGTAGGAAAATGGGTAGCAGGACTGTCAGCGACAGACAGAAATAAAGCCAAACAGTTGCTAAAAAGGCATGCCAGTATCTTCGCCATGGTAAACCAAAGCCAGGGTAGAACTGCATTGGTTTAACATGAAATTAACACAGGCGAAGCTAGGCCGATTAAACAGCCACCCAGAAGTGTACCCCTAGCAAAGCGAGATGAAGTCAAAGAGCTTGTAAGAGAAATGGAGCGTGAAGGCGTAATTGAGGCATCTTCTGGTCCTTGGAGTTCGCCAGTAGTCTTAGTTAAAAAGAAAGATGGCAGTACTAGATTCTGCGTAGACTACAGGAAGTTCAATGACATAACCAAGAAGGACAGCTATCCGCTCCACAGAATCGATGACACTTTGGACACGCTAGCTGGTACGAGATGGTTCTCTACGCTAGACTTGGGAAGCGGATATTGGCAAGTGGAGATTGCAGAGAAAGACAAGGAGAAAGCTGCCTTCAGTGTCGGTAACGGATTATGGCAGTTCAAAGTTATGCCATTTGGTCTCTGCAATGCTCCGGCCACATTTGAACGCCTAATGGAGAAGGTACTGAAAGGACTCCACTGGAAGACATGCTTGGTATATCTGGATGACATAATCGTGATGGGGAAAACTTTTGATGAACACCCCAAAAACATGGCAGAAGTTCTTCAACGGATATCATCAGCTGGATTGAAACTCAGCCTGAAGAAATGTGCATTGTTCCAGAAAGAAGTGAAGTATTTGGGGCATCGTGTTACAGCAGACGGAATCTCAACAGATGAAGATAAAATACAAGCAGTAAGGGACTGGCATCAACCTAAAAATCTTCATGAATTGCGCAGCTTTTTGGGCCTTTGTACATACTACAGACGCTTTGTGCCAAATTTTGCCAGTGTAGCTGCAAGCCTGCATGAGTTGACAAAGAAGTCGAGACCATACCATTGGGGTGAGCCACAGGAAAAGGCATTCCAGAAACTTAAAGGATTATTGTGTACGTCGCCAGTACTAGCGTATCCCACACCTGGAGAAAAATTTGTACTGGATACTGATACGAGCGGCTATGGCATAGGGGGCGTGCTATCCCAAGTATTTAATGGCACTGAGAAAGTCATAGGATACTATAGCCGCGTACTCTCAAAACCTGAGAGGAACTACTGTGTGACACGACGTGAGCTTCTGGCAGTATTGGAATGCATTAAACATTACCATAAGTACCTGTATGGTCAACACTTTACATTAAGAACTGACCATTCTGCACTGAGATGGTTATTGCAGTTTAAAAATCCTGAAGGGCAACTGGCAAGGTGGATTGAGCGCCTGCAGAGCTACGACTTCAGTATTAAGCATAGAAGGGGCACAAAACATAGCAATGCGGATGCTCTTTCAAGAAGACCCTGCTGTTTAGAGTGTAAACATTGCGTTAGAACCGAACAAAAGGAAGGCGTTGTTGATGTTCGGCTAATGCACATCGACTCTGATGAAGACTGGTCAGCGGCACAGAGGGACGACAGTATACTGGGGAAAATTATAGCAGCCAAAGAGGAGGACAGAAGACCGTCGCGGAATGAAATTTCGGCTGAGAGTCCACTCGCCAAATCTTATTGAGCTCAGTGGAACAGCCTCAAGGTAATAAAAGGGTGCCTATACCGCGTATGGGAAAGTGTAGATGGCAAAACAACTTCAAATTTGATAGTTGTGCCATGTTCCAAGATAAGTAAAGTTCTGCAAGAATTTCAGAATGGACCTAGTGGCGGTCATCTTGGAGTAACAAAAACACTTGAGAAACTGAAGCAGCGTTTTTATTGGGTTGGATGTCAACAAGCCGTAGCCGACTGGATAGCAAACTGCCCACAGTGCATAGCAGCCAAAGGGCCAGTAAGATGAAGCCGGGGACAGCTACAGCAATACAACTCAGGAGCACCATTCGAGCGGATCGCACTGGATGTAGCAGAACCTTTTCCCGTCACTGAAGCCGGAAATCGTTATGTTCTTGTGGTAATGGACTATTTCAGTAAATGGCCAGAGGTATATGCTATACCTAACCAAGAAGCAAAGACAGTTGTAAATGCATTTGTCAACAACTGGGTATGTCGCTATGGTGTCCCAATAGAATTACATTCCGACCAAGGAAGGAATTTCGAGTCTGCCATATTCAGGGAAATGTGCGAATTATATGGGATAAAGAAAACCAGAACAACGCCGTTGCATCCACAGTCTGATGGCATGGTAGAGAGGTTCAATCGCACCTTAGAAGAGTACCTGCGAAAAGTGGTAAACAACCATCAGAGGGATTGGGACGAGCACATTCCCAAATTTTTGATGGCATATAGGTCAGCTGTACACGACTCCATATCGAGAACGCCAGCTAAAATTATCTTCGGGACGGAATTAAAACTGCCTGGTGACTTGGAATTTGGTGTTAAGCCAGCTGTAGAAGAAGAAGCCACTTCGTCCCAAGAGCAGGAGAACTTAAACGAACTGCATGATTTCGTGCTTAATAGAATCAAGATGGTCAGTGACAAGATGAAGGCTAGATATGACCGCGCAGCAAATTCGGAGGGATTTATGGAAGGTCAATTGGTTCTACTTTATAACCCGCAACGGAAAAAAGGATTGTCCCCAAAATTACAGACTCACTGGGATGGCCCGTATAAAGTGATTACGAGAGTGAATGACGTTGTGTACCGGATACAGAAGCACAATAGCCCAAGGTCGAAAATGAAGATAGTGCATCTCGAACGATTGGCGCGCTATGGAAGAGGTGATTGTATGCCTATTGGGGTCGAACAGTGGGCGGCAGTGTTACAAAGTTTAAAAATAGATTCAAATATAACGACAATGTGGATATATGTACTTGGCAGCACTGCCAAATCATCTCAAGTTGTCACAATGTTACAACCCTGGTAAACACAAAGCAGATAATATTTGAATTAACGGAAGTGGAATATTCCGGATACATCTTCGAGAATATACAAGATCATTTGAGGCTGTGCAATATTAAGTGTAAATAACAACAACGAAAAACCTAGCAACATCAATGCTAAGAGATGATGCTATTATTCTTAATGATCTTGTACGCAAGTATTCGCTGCTAACAAAAGCTAAACATGTACACCAATATATACAGCAACATACACACAAATATGCACATAAACATACCCACATAGTACAAGAAGAAACAAAACTGCGCAACACACAGAACACTCATACATACAACCACACATAGTTACAATAAACAAAACACACAAGACAGCATTGTCATATAAACAAACACACGTATATAGCTACATGTTGAGTAAAGCACAGCCAACAACAACCATGACCAGATGCTTCGCGAAGTTACCAGACGATGTCATTTTGCTATATAAAGTCGCTGCCAGTAATCAGCGGGATCAGAGTGATTTTAAATCTAGACGTGTTTACATCGCTATGTGTTTAGTAGTACAAATACTCGTGTTAATTAAGTAGTAAATAAGTGTTGCCGCATTATAATTCTAAAATTAATTGTCTGTGTTTTAATTTGATGCAATTAAACGAACCCTTGAAGGATAAATAAAAAGCGTTTTTACGAAAAGGTCTAAAAACGTAACAATATATACCCTTTCACTTTTTTGTGAAGGGTATAAAAAAACACTTTCTGTATGCGGTAATTTCTTTAGTTGTGCCTTTCTTTCAGTCTACTGATGATTTGGTAAAGCACCAATGAAATGCATATAGACATTGCTTGACCACCAACAAATAAATTTCATTTAAAATTATATTTTTATTTTATTTTTACTATATGGCAACATTCGAGCCAGAATTTTATGAAATTATGGAGTCTATTTCACGCCTAGATTTTAGACAAGTTACTTTCAAGTTACTGTGGGTATCAGTTCCGAGTTTTGTGTTAATTTCAGAACTGATTAATTAGCTTTTGATCATCTAGAGTTGTCTTAGAGCACTCATTTTGGCGATTATTTTTAAAAACTGACTGAGTGGGACTATTTTTGCCTATGTATTCTTTAACTGTATGACTTTGTCATTGCAATAAATATTTTTTAGTTATTTTTAAAGTAACAGAAATTGTATATTTGAATGTTTAAATTAGTGCTTTTTGTTTGTTATGTGGTCAAATATGTCTATATGCCTGCATTTCATTGGTTCTTACACCAAATCATCAGTAGACTTTAACCTAATTCCAAAATAACAAAACCTCTCAGCTGATACATAAACTCCCAAAAATGAATTGAAAATTACACAAGCAAAACCATAGGATTTGAATTTCAAGAAAACACAACCAACAAATTTTATTCGATATAAATCTATTTTGTTTTTCCACCTTCATACAATTAGTCTGCCGTTGGCAATATATAATAGTTTGTTTATGTTGCACATATTTCCTTCGTAAATTCCGTGCCTTTGTCGCACTTAAATATTGAAAATTTACCATATCATATAGTGTTTGCATACTGACATGGTTTTAATAAATTCTGGTTTTAACGTTAAAACCTGGTTTTACTATATAAAACGATTTTGTTAAAACCCTTTCGAATTGGTTTTAAGTAGGTTTTATGAAATGCAACCTTGTTTTTGCTTGCTTTGGGCTTTTATGCTAATAACAATACATATGTGACGCACAAAATAAAAAGGGACCTAAGGGTAAAAACCGGTTTTGTTCAGGAGAGCCATTTTAAAGATTTAAATACGTATATCTTTGGTATACCATCACTTCATAAAACGCGCATATCTCTGGGAGGGAACACTTTTGGGGCATGGGATCGGTCTCATTCGGTGCTCAGATGTTGTCCACATCAAAAAAAAAAACTGAAAATTGATTTTTTTTTATCCTTAGGTCCCTTTCTCTATGCGCTGTCACATATATGTATGCATATTTATATACAACAACTCAATTTTCAAGAGCTCTTCACTTTGTACAAGTAGTTCTATAATTTTAAAATATTCATTTACAAAATTTTAAATAATTTAAATTTAATTTTTCATGAGCGTTTAGTGGTTACACTTTTTTGGGCAAATATTTTATAAGTGTGTGTAATAAAGAACAAGTGCAGCAACAAATTCACACATTTCTATGAACGATTTGATTTATTTTGAACAAATTTATTATACAGCCCGTATGTTAAAACCACAATTTGAGTTGTGAACGCAAAATCAGCTGTTTATGGTTTTAACTTTAATTTTGAAAACATTATGAGATAATCTTATTATTGACAAAAAATACAGTTCAAAGGAAACGACTCATGTTCAGAAATGAAGCATTGTCTTTGAGTGGTAGCGTATTACAATGTATTTCTTCTGATACCGAGTATTTACAAAACATCTGAAGAACACATTACGATTGTGAAAGAGCCTAGTTCAGTTTTTCTCGGATACACATCCCCCTTAACTTGTACTGGTATTGCAATTCAGAAGGCTTTAGTTAATTTTTTATGTTCTGAAGGTTATTCGCTGAGTGTAATGTCTGCCTATTTCATTTTAATGAACTTCTACTTAAAACACTATTGGAAAACTTAGTGGGAAAGCAAATTTGGGCGAAAATGTAGGCTAGAGAGTTTGTAAATAAATTAATAGCATGTCAGGTGTATCCTGTAAGTGAAATTTCATATTTTCCCACTGTAATCAATCATATATTTTAAACACATGCCTAAAAATTTAAATGCACTACTTAAGAAATATAAAACTCCCTTTTTCGACAGAAATTGTCAAGAATCATTTGAATAACTAAAAAGCAAGCTAAGGATACACCTGGTTTTCAACATCCAAACTCTTCTAAACCATTGGTATAAGCTTGAGATGCTTCAAATTCTGCATTCCGAGCAGTTTAGTTGGGTCTGACTTACCAGTAAAATTATTTCGTGATTTAAGCAAGCTAGTGGTAGAAAAAGAATTTTAAGCATACATGAACTTTTTGTGCCCATACGTATATACATACTTACTGCCATACCTAAATACGGGCGGCAAGCGTTTTTTAATTGTCAAAAGTTCTCATGTCCATACATTTTGTATGGAGCATACCGAAATAACGCGGCGGCAACGCTTTGCTATTGGAAAATCCGATTTTGACAGAGCGTTTTCTAATGAAGTTGGTTGCAAAAGAAGAGAATTGTAACCAGAGAAAAAGAGCAAAGATTTACAAAAGTGAAATATATAATAAAAGAAAGAATTTGTGCACTTCGTATTAGAAAATGGTGGTAAGAAAATATTTACAATATGATTATATACATACATATTTGTATTTGTATGTTGAAATACTTTACAAAGTAAATTTGCAAAGTATTTGGTGCACAGATGCCGACGGAGTGACTTAGACTATATGCCGGCGATGTTATTAACCCGTATTTTCTTCCGTTACTGTGACTGACTGTACACGACCTATGCCTTCACATAGGAAGTAGCAACGTAGTTAACCACGGAATATTCCTCAGAAGAACTGTAAAACTATACAGTTATCTGAGGTGTTGAAATTAACTAGTGCGAGTGAGACGCAAAACTCTCGAAAGAGAGTAAACAATCAGTGGTCTGGCTGCACTTAAAAGATAATTGCCAACGAGGCTTGATGTTAACTGACTCAGAGCTGCTTTGCGACTGATACATACATATGTATGCACGTTTGTAATTTGTACAAAATTTCAATAACAAAATCACAAATTTCGTCCGTCCAGCTGTTAAAATAATCAGGGTTGTTTAATTTGTTTGTTTGATTACCCTGTTTTTATTGTTTTTTGACATAACGTTGCCGCTTTTGTTTAGGTATGGCATTTCAGCGTTAACGCTCAGCGGAAAAAAACGTTCCGCTTTCCGCCCGTATTTAGGTATGGGTGTTATGTGGAAAATTCTACGTAGTAAGCAACCACAGTCCCTTAGTGTACTTATTCTCTTATAAAAGCCTGTCATCCAAGATGACTCCTATTAGATTTTGAATTATGAAGAATAATTTTAAATTGCAATATATTAACAACTATGATACCTACAGGAAGAGATAACAGCACAACAGAAATTTTAGCAACAACTCGATATATGAAAAGTCAAATTTAAAACAGAATTTGGGAGTATACGTCAATTTCTGACGTAAAAAGGCTTAATTTTGAGATAGACCATAATTTATAGAAACCATAGGTTGTAATAAAAGACACATAAGTGATTGATTTAATAAAGAAATATATAAGGTAGTACCAAAAGAAAGATTAAAGGAAATAGTTAATAAATTGAAAGGAAAATAATAAAGAATTAATAATTTAGCTGTACAACAAGCAAGCAAAGCATACAAAAAGAAAATAGTTAAAGCTGATAATACAAGAGGCACTTTGAAGTTATTCCAACAGATACAATAGGACCTCTTCGATATTCTAACCGATTTAGATATGTGTTGACTATACACTCTAAAGGTAGGATCACACGATTGCCGCAATGCATCAATTATTGGTATATTTCATATGCCAATCGTATGATATCATAATTTATTGTCCCATGCGACAATCGAGAACAAAATTTTGCTGATTTGCCGCAATCAAATGCAACTGTGGTGTAGCAATCGTGTGAACGGTTTATAGGTAACCATACGTACATTAAAATATCAAAAATGCACCAATGTTGATTGTTTTCTCGAGTGTCAATCAAAGAAGACAATTCGCGTCAATAGTTAGATTTTTTATAATCAAATTTTTCGTGTGATTCTACGGCCAACATTTCTTTGCGTAGGTAAAACGAATTTTCATTATTGTACGTGTTATAATTATGTACATTTTAATTGCAGTTTTAATATGGAATTCGATGACTGCATTGATGATGCTACTCAACACAACCACAAACACTTTTTCCCATAAAAAAAAAAGAAAAAAGCCAAGTGTGCTTTCATCTTGGACCTACAGCAGGGATGGAAAAGGGCTATTTTGATTTTGTACCAATTAACTAAATAAAATGTACTTTTCATACCATGACGGTACCATTTTTTTATATTTCTATAAATAGAAATTCAAAAACTTCTCTACACAAGCATACAACAACAAAATATTATATACATAAAAATCTATGAATTAGTTGATTAAACTTTATTCAAAAAGTCATACAATCTAAGATAATAAATTTTCTGGTAGTTTAAAATTGAGACAACGAGACATTGATTGAAAACTTTTTCGGTATTTGGAAATCAATTATTATACCCTTTTTCAACGTGATTGTTTTTGAATCAAATATAAGGCAGCCTAACGATGAAAAATGTTTCTATTGCGAAAAATTATAGCAAATAATTGTAAGTCCGCTACTTAAATGAGCCATAATTTAGCAGAAATATGAGACATAAGACACTATTTTGAAAGATACGGGTCTAGAGAACGGTTTTCTCTCGAAAGAACAATCATTTTCAAAAAGAAACAACAAAATAAATATATAGAACAAGCAGAGGAGTAAGAAACGATCCGAAAATTTCATGAAGTGCTGACTGGAATACTGTATGTAATAAAAAGTTGACACAAAATCTTTGATTATGTAACCGTATAATTCACAGAAATATTTTATGTTTATTAATTTATTCACCGAGAAATTAATAAAAAATTTCAAGCATAAAACGTTTTTATGAACTAGGTGTAAGCTTTTGATTAAGATATTTAAATTGTACCAAATTAGTCGTGGTAGTACCACGGTACCAACAAAGTCGTAATTGTACCAAAAAAAGTACAATTGTATCATGTGTTCCATCCGTGACCTACAGTGATAGACTTGATAGAAGCCGTGGAACAGCATCCATGTGTTTCTGGGTATTCTTCCTCAGACTACAAAGATCGATATAAACGGGATCAAGCAAGGCGGGAAATTGAAACAATTTGTGCAGGCCACACGGTGGAAGATTTCAAAGCCAAATGGGGTAATGTCAAAACGGCATTTCAAAATTTAAAAAAACACTTAAGGCAAAATCTGGCCAGGGAGCAGAAAACAACAAGCCACATTGGTCGCATTTTATAATCGCCATTCGACATCAAAAAGCTCATGTACTGTGTCCACGGAAGAAACTTAGTTTGAGTGCAGTACGTCGCAAAATTCTACCCTACCTGAGACAGCAAATTCTTCCCTCCCTGAGATAGGCAAGCTAGGCAAAACTGACATGTTGCAGCGTGCAGTTAAGTGTTTAGAGGCGGAAGAATACAATTGGCATGCGGTTGCGATGTATTTGGCATCACACCTTCGTCGGCCCTGTAGCAAAAATTAGCCGGCGAAGTAAAAGGTTGAAATAGCTACAAAGAAACACCTGCCTATCTTCTCATCTTTCCTAATCTGTTCCCTCAATACTATCCCCTCGTTTTCAGTTCCGGCGCAATGCATTGCATACATAGGGGTCATCCCCTGAGTGCTGGTCCAAGATTAAAAAAAAAAAAAAAAATGCGAGAAATTGGAAAAAAAAAATAAGAAGATTGCCAACAAATTACATTTGCAGCTTGTTAAAGCCGTAATGGAAGCAAATTTGGAAGCAGAAGAAGAAACTTAAGCCCTCATGCATAAATGTGTTTCGTGCTTTTTTTTTTATTTTTAATATTGAAGTGTTTGTTTTGCTATTTTTGTTTGTGTGATATTAAAAGTACCTATAATCCTCACAAAAATATAAATGTGAATGTGTACCAAACTAGAACTTGGTTAAAATTTTGATCTCAGTACTTTTTATGGCAGAGGTCTTGTATAGCAACTTTGCCTGTTTACACATTTATATATTTATGAAGATCTCACTCCTTTTTAAGTTATATTTTATAAAAACTGTGCTAAAATTAAAGTTTCTAGTATGTATTTTCTAAAGGGTTTCCATAAGTGCAACTAGTATGCAAATTTTAATAAAATCGCTTGAGTTAAAAATAAAGTGAATTTTTTTATATAAAATTAAAAGTTTAAATTTTATTTTATATATTTCATTATTTATATATATAATTATATTGCCAGGGTAATTCTCCAGTTGGAGACATAAAATAATTTTCTATTTCTTCACGAACAGCCTTTGCTTCACTACTTATGTATGTATACTTATGAACTTGGAGCATTTTCTGTTCGATTCACAGCAGCCAGTGGAAAGTCATTTCTCCATGTGCCTGGAATAAAAGCACCATTATCATCATAGCGATCAGTAAGCAACGACGTGGTATAATTTAACTTTTTCTTTAACAAAAAATTGTGCAGGGCACAGCAAGCTAGAGTTGTAGAGGTTGTTTTTTCCGCATTTAGCTTGGAAGGTCATGAAAATATTTTGAAGCGCTTCGCCATAATACCAAATGCATTTTCTACGATACGTCGTGCTCTGGATAGCCTGTAATTAAATATTCTCTGTCCTGCAGATAAACTTTTACCGGGGTATGGTTTCAGCAAATGTTTCTGCATGCGGAAAGCATCAACTACAACCAAAACAAATAAAACGTTTGCTTGACGACCTGGCAGAGGTTTTGGTAGTGGTAAATTTAGGTCATTATTATTCAAAGCACGTTGAAAAGAACATGTTCCGGAAACTCCACCATCTGACACACGACCATTACAGCCAACATCAACATAAAAGAAGTTGTATTCGGCATCAACAATAGCCATTAGCACTATACTGTGTGTACCTTTGTAGTTGTAGAATGTGCTTCCCGAATTCGGTGGTGCTACCATTTGAACAAGTTTGCCGTCAACCGCCCCTATGAAATTTGGAAAATTCCACAGCTTGTTAAATTTGAAAGCTACTTCATTCCATTCTTCTTGCGTGGATGGTACCTACATACATATAAAAAGAAACAAGTAGTGCAACTAAGAAACATACATATGCATATACTTAAAATTATCATACCTTTAAGTATGCACCTTTCAATGATTTATAAATTGCATCAACACTTGACACGAAAAATGATATAGTGTTAGGAGCAATGCGGAAGAAGACCGAAAGACTTTTGTAACTATCACCAGAAGCAAGGAATCCAAGTGTCACAGCATAGCGTTCTTGTTCTGGAATTGCCTGACGCATATTTGTGTCTTGTTTCTTAATATATGGTGATACTAGTTGCAACAATTCTGTAAACCTTTCGTCATTCATCCGAATAAAGTTTTTGAACAAAAAGTTTTGGTTTTCTATTTCACGAAACTCCATCAATGTTCTTATATATGTATGCGCCGTCAGTGCTTCTTTGTTTAAGCCACTCTCTGACCCACGTACTTCTGTTAACTTTTTTTCTTTTCTTTTCTTCAGTTTTTATATCATCAAGTACACACATGATAATTAAAGCTGATGAAATTTTCTTTTTCTTTAGAGAACAAATCATGTTTACATAAAAAATATATTAAATGTTTTACAATTTACGTTAATAAAAACAAACAAAATTTGGTATCTAGCACAACAGCTGTTTCTCAGAGTTGTCGTGCAATAGAACAATCGTGTGACTGGAGTGCGACAATTATTTCCACTTAATGATTTTGCGTCAATTCGTGTCAATCAAGTTTATGTAAAATAAGACAATCATGTGACCGCAGAGAATTTGATTGGGATAATTTATTTATTGCGCAAAAAATCAGCCCAATAAAAATTGTGTAAAATTGGTGCTTTGCGACAAACGTGTGATTCTACCTTAAAACACTTCTGTTGAAATTCACGTCAATAATAGTCGGCAACACTTTACCGAATATAATTGACCTAAAATTACACAACATATAATTTCAAACAATTTGTGGATTTTTGAACAAAATATGTTTAATATTGAACAAAAGATGTTTAATACATATTCTGTCTAGTTTCCCCCTATTTTAGGTATACATATCTTTAATTTTAATCCTATATAATTAAATAAAATGGTCTTGTACAATTATTATTTAAAATTATATTTATTTTAAAAAAGATATAAAAACTTACATTAAAAAACACACTTGCTTAAAAAGGGACAATTTTGACATAATAATTAGTACTTTGTTTAAAATAGGACATATTATGTTTATTTCTCATTAATTTTTTTACTGTACGACCAAAATTCACGTAATTTTAAACAACAAGATTTTTTCAACAGGAATTTATGCAAAATATGAACGTAAATTCCAGAAAAAGTTTTAGAGTGTATACGTAACGAAGTACGTAATAGTGGACATCCCATTGAGACAATATAAGCAAAATCAATTGCAAGAGCGTTAGTTGAAAATTTGTTATTTTTATGGGAATTTCAAGATTCCTAACTCTGATAAAGGCACAGAAGATATAAATGAGTTAATATCAGCGTCCTAACAATATAGTAAAACAGGAGTAAACTCTATCTTAGAAATTCACATTAATAGTTTAAACAAGTAAAAACGTTATATTAAATACTCTCCAAATATTTAGTTAGTAAATTTAAAATCTTTAACTTGGTGGGACAGAGTTCCTTTAAGACATCTGTGTAACTAATTTTAAATCTCTATTTTGACATTTTGATTATTAAAAAATAAAGGAATTCCCACAGATATTTTAAGATTGGAAAAAATTTTTGGTTGGTCGAGCCTTGATCACTTACGAGAACAAGAATGTTCATGCACATGCTTTTCAGAATATTAATATCTTATTTAACAATTTCACTTGAAAGTATTTGCAGATAAACTGTCGTGTGAAATAAAATAGTTAAGAATATGTAGCGACAAAATAAGAGAAAATAGATTTAATCATGAAAACACACATTGAGAACTAAACAAACCTCTAAAAAACAACATAAGTTTTTTTTGTAATTTTGTTAAGCAAATGATATAATTTTTACGTCAACGAAGGTCCAACGCGTTAAACTTGGAGCCATAAAGAAAATAATTTTTGCCCCATCCCCTTTAGTGGGCGTTATTATATGCAAAAATAATGTAAAAATTTAACAAATTGTTTTATGTAAGCTGAGACGTAATCTGGTACTACTCTGCCCTACCCCCTCCTCCCCCTTTGCCACCAAAATTTACTTACCATATATTTGGGGGTTTTAAGATTCGACCCGGTCGAATATAACATTTTTACTTATTTTAAAATAATACTGTCTAAAGCGTTCAGTCTAGTAACGAACATTTTCAATTTAAAATTCGCTATCATTTGCTAAAATCTTTACTCTTAACTTATTTTCTCCTTCAGGAATGAAACAATCATATTTTTGTGTATCTGGAAGAACTCTCCATGATCATCTTAAGAAAGATATGTATATGAAACATAAATTTTTAAGGTTTGTTTGGCACCAATCGAACAAGACTTGGGGCGTTGTGATCTGGATGTCTAGTGGTCGTTGGAATCTAACTTTACATACCTCTCTTTTGACTGTGCCTCCAAGGTCGTCGCTAGGGCCTTTTACATGACTAGTAGCGAAAAAGTGTCATTCAGCATCGCATCCAAAATCAAAGTCACAAAATTATTTTATTCTTAAATTATCCACAGTACCTCGTTTCTATAACTCTCACATCGACAATTTTTTCACATAAACGGGCAGAATTGCGACAGAAACGATGAGAGTCTAACCAATTATTACATTTTCTCACTCAGATGTTTCTGAAACTTGACTTTGTGAAAACTACCTGTCATTTGAGATATTTTCCAACTCTTATTGGAAAGATGAGAGTCAATGTGTTTCTGTATGAATATTATGTGAAAAACTTTGCATTAGAGCTGCCAAAACAATTCGCATTTAAAATCGGCGAAAAAATAAATTTTATTTGTGTTGATGTGTTATAATTTGTATGAAAATATGGAGCCTAAATCAACAGAAAAGGTATATAATACATTTTCCAACCATTTATGATTGTATTTTCATTGCCTTATTCTAGAAAGTAGAAAGAATCTCCAAAATGCAGAAAGAGAAGCTGATGGAGTACATGTCCTCCCATTTAGAGTTTGCTAGAGAACAATTTACCGGCATTAACTCTAATGCAAGTTTTAAAGAGCAGAGGAATTCACTCAGAGTGATTCTAAATTCTTTGGGTGGAAGCGAAAACACCGTAGAGCAGTGGAAAAAGGTAAGATTTTATTATATACTTATTCCCGTTGTGTATTAAACGTTGTTATTTTTAGTGTTGGATAGATTTAAAATGTGGAGTCAAGAAGACTATAGATATTAGAAGAACATTTATGAATAAAATCGGTGGTGGTAGCTGGCTCGAAGCACCACGTGCTTTAAATCCACTAGAAGAAGAAATTCTTCAAATTATATCTACTGATGCTGTTGATGGTGATTCGTGTACACCGGAATCTGGAATTTTAATTGAAGAATCATTTGAGGCAAACATTTGTTTTTAAATGTAAGTCTATAGATAAATACTAATGTCCTTACTAATAAAAATGTAGGAATTCGTACATGTTGAATTTTTGGAGTGCGAAGAGTTGTACAATCCGCCACCCAAAAAAGCAAAGGAAACCCCATCCAAATCTTCGCAAGCTAAAATGCTGACATCATCATCAAAATATATCAACGCCTTAGATGAAACAAAGGCAATGCAAGAAGTTGTAATGGCCAAGTTAAATAGAATAGAAAAACAAAGCCAAACTATTTTAGATAAACTAGAATAAATTTTGAATAGGGATTGTACATGCACTCAAATTTTATAGATACCTCTATTTCATTCGCAATTATTTAATCAAACATTAAACTTTATTTAGTAATTTTATTTTACAATTAAATATTAATAACGTTATATTATTTGAAGTACCTGAAGTAAACTTCAATTTTTTTTTCTGTAATAGTTATTTATTTTTTAAGCGTTGAAATTGTTAATGAAAATAATAAAATAAAATTTTTATTTTCACATAAATAAAAAGTTTTATTGACTAATATCTGCACCCAAAAATGACTTTTCAAAATCAATAACTAACAAGATTAAATTAGAACTGAATTTGTTTATGTTTATTATAAAAATTGTCATTCTCATTTTTAGATCGAAGGATTTTTAAGACCAACATTACTCCTTTATTTCAAAAATAATTTGTAAGATGATACATCAAAAATAAGAATGAAAATTCTTATTTTTGACATAAAAACAATTTTGATATATAATAAATTATTGCTTTAAATACAAATAAAAATATATGTTTGAAATAAAGGAGTACATATTGGGCTTAAAAATCCTTCGATCTAAAAATGTGAATGAAAATTTTTAAAATAAACATAAATAAATTCAGTTCTAATTTAATCTTGTTCGTTCTTGATTTTAAATAATATTTTGAGTTTAGAAACAATATCTTGTAAGATATCTAGTGAGAAATTGAATTTTTGAAAGTAAAAAAGTTGTTCCTTTTATATTTTTGAATAACAAATTGGCTTTTATTATTTTATAAAGAACATACAATGTTTTATGGAATATATTTTATTATACATATTTATGTGTTATTATGCTACATGTCTGAATTTCATTGCTGGTAGTGCTAACATCCATACAAGAACACTACCGAACATTTGACTAGTCAGGGCTGAGGGCTTAATACCTCATTGCCCATACAAAACTTGCTATCATTTTCTTAAGGGAAATATGAAAAAACTGATGTATACAATTGTATACATGTGAGCTTGTATCTCTGTCGTACTTATTAATTCTGCGGCCATTATAAAATATTGCTCACCTGCTCACTCTAGTGCTTTTTTGTATCAGTATCAGAGAACTTCACTTGTTGATTAAAAAACCGTTCAACAATAACAAAGGCACAAAAAATTTGTCTTTTATTTGCAAATGATCAAACTTGCCCGCACACTCTCTTTTGTTGTTGATTTTAAATCAACCGAACATATGCCTCTTTGCTGGTTCTGATGCTAAACACATCGGCTTACTCACAACAATAATATTTTTTACTGCCATACCTAAATACGGGCGGCAAGCATTTTTTAACGGTCAAAAGTTCTCATGTCCATACATTTTGTATGGAGCATACCGAAATAACGCGGCGGCAACGCTTTGCTATTGGAAAATCCGATTTTGACAGAGCGTTTTCTAATGAAGTTGGATGCAAAAGAAGAGAATTGTAACCAGAGAAAAAGAGCAAAGATTTATAAAAGTGAAATATATAATAAAAGAAAAAATTTGTGCACTTCGTATTAGAAAATGGTGGTAAGAAAATATTTACAATGTGATTATATACATACATATGTATGCACGTTTGTAATTTGTACAAAATTTCAATAACAAATGTCGTCCGTCCAGCTGTTAAAATAATCAGGGTTGTTTAATTTGTTTGTTTGATAACCCTGTTTTTATTGTTTTTTTACATAACGCTGCCGCTTTTGTTTAGGTATGGCATTTCAGCGTTAACGCTCAGCGGAAAAAAACGTTCCGCTTTCCGCCCGTATTTAGGTATGGGTGTTAAGCTAGGAATAAAAACATTAATCAAACTTGCTCAAGCTTTTATATGCGTTGTTCATTATAAGGCAATCGAACCACATGCAAGTTGAACACTTGCTTATTTTCATCATAGGTCGAATCAAACTTGTCAACTTCTGTACTTGTCTATTCCGCTCAACGCTCAAAAATTTGATCAACATTAAAGTACAAAAAGCAAGAAATCATTGTGTATGAATTTGTTCATTCCTATCAACAAAGGCACGCTTGTGTTTTTATTTTAATTTACAGTGGTTTATGATGTCCATTCGCGTTGTTTATGACAAAATAGGAAATTTTTTTAAGAAAATATTATTTTTATTTGCAGTTCGATATTCCAAATAATATTTATTATTATTTTTGTTTATTTTTATTTGTTCTCCTTTACAGTGGTGTTTCTTGTGTTATTTAATTTGTATTTCTTATTAAGCTAAAATTGAGAAGCACAAATTTTCTGCAGCATAAGTAGCCCTCCAGTACTTATTCGTTTTCCATAATTATTTCACTTAATATGGACCGTATTATATTTTTTCCCTTACGCCGAGGCGACAAGGTGTAAACTTTCTTGGAAATTTGACTTAAAAAATTTTTTTTCCCTTTTGTCATATTTGCATGTGTATTTCGGCGTATGTAATTCAACTAAATTTGTTCTCTTAATCGGACACATGTTTAACAATAAAAAACAAACAAATGATCAAACTTGTGCACACATTGTCATTTGTTTCAATTTTGTAAAGAAAAAAGTCCCATAAACCACCGTGCATTTGCCCATGTGTATTCCCTTTAACTTTGTTTTTGATGAACAAATTCAAATAAATACTAAACCTGTACCTCCACTCATGTATCAGTGTTGAATTGGTTATGTTGTTTGCATTGTTCGTATATCATATTGCTCAAGTCACACAGACGGTCGGTTAAAACATGTTGTGTGAATTAATGAGAATAAGAGCGTTTGGACACGATGAATTTACTGCAAGCCCTTCTCTTGCCTGTGCGATCTTGCTCATAAAATGCTTTTGTTAATTTTACTCATAATCAGAATTTGATGTATACATCAGAATGAAATGATTTTTAATCATCATTGAATTTTTCTTTAATCTTTGCAATGAACAAAAACTTGCGTGCTGAACAAAATCAAGAAAAATCGTGATTTTGAAGTACTCTGATGCCAGTGCAAAATTTGTGTCTGCTTTGACATATTAAATGTTTTTCATAAATGGCACGTGCAAGGCGTAGTTGGAAAATATAGAAATGTCGGCGAAAAAGGTAAATTTTGTCGTTATATATTTGTACTTTAGGCAGATGATTACTTTTTTTGGAGAGAATATATATCAAACTATTGATAAGCAAGCAAATTTGTGTACAAAGCTTGGTTTTTGTATCATGATGCACTAATTACACTGTTCTCGAATTTGACACTTTAACCAACAACAGGAGACCCAGGTACTAACCGCTTTTTAGCTCTAATTTTCTTAAATCTTAAAATCTTACAACCGGTCCAAAAATCTTGCTTGTGCGGTTTTTTAATTTAAATTCCTCAATTTCAATTTGTATATCACAATTTTAACTTAATAAAATATACAAATTAAATAACACAAAGAAAGTTCCACACACCACTGTAAAGGAGAACAAATAAAAATAAACAAAAATAATAATAATTATTATTTGCAATATCGAACTGCAAATAAAATTAATATTTTCTTACAAAAATTTCCTATTTTCTCATAAACAACACGCATAGACACCATAAACCACTGTATATTAAAATAAAAAACAAGCGTGCCTTAGTTGATAGGAATGAACAAATTCATACACAATGATTTCTTGCTTTAATGTTGATAAAATTTTTGAGCGTTGAATGGAAAAGGCAAGTACAAAAGTTGACAAGTTTGATTCGACCTATGATAAAAATAAGCAAGTGTTCAACCTGCATGTAGTTCGATTGCCTTAAAGTTAACAACGCATATAAAAGTTTGAGCAAGTTTGATTAATTCCTTTATTCCTAGCTTAAAAAAGATTATTGTTGTGCGTCAGCCGCTGTGTATAGCATCAGAATCAACAAAAAGGCATATGTTCGGTTGCTTTGAAATCTACAACAAAAGAGAGTGTGCGGGCAAGTTTGATCATTTGCAAATAAAAGAAAAGTTTTTTGTGCCTTTGTTATTGTTGAAGGGTTTTTTAATCAACAAGTGAAGTTCTCTGACTGGCATATAATGCTGCTATATTCTATACATATTTGACATTTCAAATGTAAAAAAAGTTTGGGCTTTGTGACAGAAAAAAAATCTATGTGGTTTAATTTTTCTTGGCCTTGCCCAGTATCGCTATATATATTTAACGTGTAGTATGTAGTATTTATGGATAACCATCCATAGCGGAGAGTAGCATAATTGTCTGAAATCCAGATCGCGGATCACGTGATAAATATTGACTGTGTAGCACTCTTCATGATATTAACTCGGATACATTGGTAAGAATTAAAAAAAAGCTAATAAAAAGCAGTGCAAAAAATTAACCATATAAAAAGTAGAATATTTTACTAAGTTTGTGTAAAGTTTATTTCAATAATATACAAAAATATAACGACAAATATAATAAGTATAATGGCAGAAGATAGTAAAAGCGATTGTATACTGTCGGTGAAATCGGCATTGTCGGAGTCGTGGGACTCATCGTCTAAAACTTATTCTGACAAAATAAAACACCACCCGCACAGCACAAAAATAACGTAAATACTGATAAGATAAATCTTGAGCATATAGCATACGCTAATCCATTAAAATGTATCGCGATCCAAATATGTATCACAATAATAAATTCGGCAGTTAGTTTTTTTTATTATGTAGGTACGAAGCAGTTTATATAGAAAACTTATTTAAATATGTCATCATATATTACACTGCTCTACAAAATTGAGCTTTTTGCATTCCCTGTGATCACCACCATTTATTTTATTTGCTATGGTCCCCTGATTATAAAAATGGTTGAAATTTAAAATTTTATTGATACGATTTTTTTTTTTAATTTTTTCTAAAATTTGCCATTTTTGGAAAGGGTGATCCATTGATTTTATTATATCTCTGGAACGGGATGACCGATTTCGTTGAAAGAAACAGCATATAACAGAAAATTTCTTTCATATACTTATTGGTTTCGGAGTTATTTGCATCGCAATGTAAAAAATCTATTTTTTATATTGGAAAATTGTGAACATATCAAATAAAGCGAGCTTTATATCATGAAAATCCATGGATAAACGGTAATTTTATTAACAATTAAGTGAATGAAGTGAAAATAAGTACTTTTTACAAAATTTGCCATATGAAGCCTATTATTAAAAGTAGAAACCACAATTTTGAAGATAATTTCATGAAATTTGGCACAGGATATTTTTTGCTACAAGGACTATAAAGTTCTTTCTTTTAGACGGGATGCAAGTAGCTCAGATTTATCTTTTGAAAGCTCTAGGTCTCTTATAAGATCGTTTAAAAAGGGCTGTGTTAGAGGCTTTGGACAAAATCCATCTGATACGTGGGAGATATTTGAAGACGAAGAAAAAGGGGATGGGAAAACTTCAGTATATGTAGGATATGGATTTTCAGGACATGGAACTCCATCTGAATCTAGCACGGGAAGTGTAAGTCCACCAGCTGAAATCGTGGGATAAGACCAAAGCATATGTATTTCAAATCCACTTTTTCTACCTAAACAAAAGCAACAGTCACCATCATGATTAAATGTTTCTCTCCACATCATAGGTTTTTCAATTTGCATGTTTCCTCTGTGAAAAATTAAAATTTTACAATGGGTATCAAAAATATTTTGATATATTATAAGCACAGTTGCCATAGTTGGTAACATTCTACCAAAATTAGTAATTTTTTTTAGGGTTGGTAACTTGGTAACTTTGTTTTTAAGGCTTTACAAACTATCAAATTATTGCTTTTCTTTTATCATTTTTCCGCATTACTCAACACTGAGAAAAAAAATCATTAAAAACAACTGTGTGAATGTGCGCCAAATTGTTCAACGGCCTAATATGCAAATGTCATTATGTTTGGTCAGCAAAAGATTATTTTAAATGACTGCAATATTAAATAATTTATTTAAATTAAATACGGAATTCGTAGGTATAATGAATTGAAATATTTATTTATGTTCTAAAATGAATTAAAACGTTTTATGTTATGTTTTTTTATTATGTTGTTTTAATTATAATAAAAATAGAAATTTTTGTTTATATAAAAAAAAATTTTGGTAACTTTTTGGTAACATTTTCGGAAAATTTTGGTAGAAATTTTTTTTACTCAGTGGCAACCGTGATTATAAGTATTACTTAGTAAGGGTAGTAACGCCATTTCTTTAAAATATATTCACAGCTACCACAAATTGAACTAGGCGTCCAATATTGGCTTAAATTTTCTACGTCTATTTTGAATTAATCCTTAAATTAATTTTGTAGTGAATGAGTGAAATTTCATCGCCTTTTTGCTGTAGTGAATACACCACACACATAACAAAATCAATTCGGGTCATTTTTGCAGAAAAATTTTCTACGTGTATTATCCATTTTTAAAAATTCACGAACTAAATAAATAGTTTGTTGTAATGACAGCTTGACTTTTCGCGATCAGGAATGTTAGTTCAATAGCAATGAATGAACTAAATGAATTACTTTAAATATGTCGCATTTTTTAAAAAGAAAATACCTACACAGAAAAAACAAAATAAGCTAAACGAAATGTTCAGAAATAGTCAAACTGAATGCCAATAGGCACATTTACTACGGCCCTTTAGAAATGCGTTCAAGTATTTTAAGACCGAACGCATATGTTGCTTTTTAATACTCAGCGTTCAGTGCGTAAATATGAATTTTGTTTCGACTGAACGTAAAATGTATGCTTCTCCATACGCGAACTAAATATTTTGTTCAGATATTTTATAACTAATCGCTTAATTTTTGGCTAAACTGTCATTCAGAAAAACTGAATGGAATATTTAGTAATTTTTGTCATAGAAAATATAAAATGTTTCGTTCAACGAAATGATTTGCTTTACATGTCATATTAGTGTTGATTTTCATCCTGATAAATTGTAGCCAAAATTTTATCTGTCATTGTTTTTTAGAAGCAGGAATAAAATACCGGCACTTTCAGTTCTTAAATGAACGCGATATTGCTGATGCAATAAAAAAGGTGTGACCAAGAGCAGAATTTCGCGGAAAACTTTTCCTGTGGAGGAGCAAAATATCTTCAAAATATGAAAAAATTTTAATAAATAAATTAAAAATATTCAAATGGTTCTTTTATTAAATTCACTGAACGAGTCTGATAAATAACCAAACTCGCGTTTAGTAATAAGGATATTGAACGCTCATAGTTTATTTTTGAACACACGTTTAGTTTACAAAAAATTGAATGTGTATTGTTATTTGTTGAATACACATTTAGTAATACTATAACTAAACGTCCATAGTATATTTTTGAACCTGCGTTTACATTTGTGTAAGCTGAACTTTAGAAAATAAAAAACTGAATGCACGTTTGTCACGAGTCTGAACGATTTATTTAGTTTTCTACTACAAGCGTTTACGGTGCAGAAAACGTAAGAAATGTTCAGAAAAACTGCACATTAGTTCGGTTTTATACTACGTAATTTTTTCTGTGTAGTTGAACAATGAAGGGACCAATTAATAATGTACCTGAAAAAAATTAAATTCTTAAACATGGAAAGCAATAGACAGGTAAGGCTTTTTGCTTACTGGTTCAATGTGCCTAAAGCCATAAAAAATTAACGTAAAGTCATAAAGAGCCGCAAAAACCACCTTTGTTTCTGCTGAGCAGAAGGGTACTTCGTTTATCAAAATATTTTCGCGGAACACATTTAAATTAATTTTAGGTATAACAGTTTCTATGACCGAGTGATAAAATTCAATTCTTTTTAATTTTTATGATTTAAAAATACAAAGTTGCGCAAAATGTCATACTTAAATAATTTTTTTGTGTCAAAAACAAGTAATTTTACTTTATAGGGCTTTTCCTCAAAATTACAATAGACATGTTTCATTTTTTCAAAAACATCACCATGACACTAAAATTTTCTTGGGATTTATGATCATTATGGTGACTTTCATACCGTTTAAGTTAATTTTAAGGATAATCCGTTCATGGTAGCTATAACACTATGCGACAAATAAAGATATTTGGAAAAACACATGGCCGTAACTCTATGAGTAGTAAAACCCTATACTCAGTTTGGCCAATTTGGTGACCGTTTCCATGATGCCCAAAAAAAGATGTCATCAGTTTCTGCCTAATAGCTAATCAGCACTTAAAAATATCGCTTAACTATGTTCAGCAAATATGTAGCCAAGAGTAGGTTGAATATTTTTTGCTAAATTTATGACAAAAATGCATTTTATCTTAGAGTTTTTTTTAAGAAAGTTAAAGAAAAAAAAATTTTTTTTTCCTGATTTCCTGATTTTTCGTACACTATATTTGAAAAAAATTGTAGCCACGGTAAAGCTGAACAACTTTTGTGAACATACCAATATAATCTGAACGTGTCTAGATACCAAAAATAGGTCATAAAGAATCAACTTTTACAATTTTATACAATAATAAAACTAAATTTTTTGTTACAAAAATAGAGCAAACTTGAAATACCTGGGACATGATATTATTTTTCTGATAGGTTTTGTCGGGCAGAACGAGACTCCGTCTTTGAAATTTGCGAAACACCTCCAAAATCTTGAGTTACGGGTAAAAAACCGGTTTTTCTACTTTGGTTTAGTTATTAGCCTGTATGTTAGTCTAGTGTCAACCGAACTTTAATTTGTCGGTGGATTTGGAAAGGCAAGACCAAGCTCTTTCAAATGGCATATACATGTACGCAGAGGCATTGAATATCATATATTTTTCGAATCAAACTCATTTTTTATGATTTTGTTTGTCATTTTTTAAATTTTGTAACGTGACGGTACAATTATGCACCAACCCAACACTTAAGGCCGAGTCAGATAGAACTTTTTCGCTTTGCGTGACGTTTCTAACTTTAACAGAAAAGCGCAAAGCAAAAGGTGTATGTCACAATAAAAGCTTTGACAATACCCGTGTATTGTTTCTTTACCATAAAAAGTGGTTGATAATTTTGTTATTATCCATATTTTTTAATATTTAATGCATAAATTGTACATATATATTTAGCTTTTATTAAAAACACATTCAGATATTTAAAACTTACATCCGAATTTGGAAAAAGAAAAAAAAAAGATTCCCGCTGATTGTCAAAGCACGCAAAAAGATGAGAGTTGCCCAACTTTGCGCTTCGCGTTACGTTAAAAATACTTTATGTGCCATGTTTCATATAGGTATGTATATTTCATCTTAAATGTCAAAGCGAAACTATAACGCAACGTGAAGCAAAGGTTTTATCTGACACGGCCTTTACTGATTATAAGCAACCGTACAGGGCGTACTAAACCAGGTGGCATCGTTAGGAATGTAAACAATTTTTTGCTATTATTGAATTTTTGTTTGTTGTGAGTTTAAACTGTCAAAGTACGGCGTAATTATATTTATGTTCAGAGCTAATAATAATAATAACAATCTAGATAAAAAACTAGTTAAACACGATAAAAGGTGTTTTATGTTTGCTACAGTCGTTTTTTCTGTTATATTCAAATTTATTTTTAAAAGTGTTTTCAATATATTTGGAACAAATTCGTTTAATATTGCAATTATCAAATTTTATAAAAATATGCCTTTTTGTGAGATGTGCAAAAAAAAATATGTTCCTGGTAACGGCAATTCATTTCTTCGTGTGCCTAAGTGCTCCATAACAATGTAAAATTGGAGTAGGTTGTGCCAAAAGCGATTCACAAAGCGTTCGCTTATATGCAGTGAACACTTTTTGAAGAATCAGATCATATCATATATAAACCCATTTCCGATTTCAGGTCACAAGAAAATATTGTGCTTTTATTAAATCTTTTTTTTACTTTTTCTTCACTTTTGTGTGTTGGCATGATGCAAGATATTTTATTTCTTAAATTTTAATTGCTTCTTTTTCTTACGCTTTTGACATTTATATCTTAACTCATTGTTTTGACAATCTCAACTTTATTATACAAACAAAAACACATATGTTGTTGTATTGTTGTACTTGTAGCCCTTACGCTGCCACCTGGTTTTATTACGCCATGCAACCGTATAAACCAGGGAAGCCCAGTTCATGAAACAATTGTTTTTAGATGGAGTTTATAAATAATTGGGTATTTTAATTTAAAATTTAAAAAATTAAATTGAATTATTTTATTTAAAAATATTTATACTAATATGCTTGTATTTTATATATGTACATATAATTATTCTGCTTTTCAATCTCTTACTAACATTATAATTTGGCTGTAAATAAACCAAATCTCTCAATTTGTTCTTTCTCTCTTACTCACTAATACACAACAAAAAATTTTTTGTGCTTCCCTGGTATAAACAAACTAACAGACCAACCTAAATTACGACGCAAAGCGTTGTATGGCTGTCAAAATTTCTCATGCCCATACAAAATGTATGAGACCAACCGAAATAACGCGGCTCCAACGCTTTGCAATTGGAAAATCCAATTTTGACAGCGCGTAAAGAAGTGAAGTTTGTTGCAGAAGCACTCTTGTTTACTTTGTTGAAGTGTTAAGTGATGTAACTTTAGCTACTTTTAGGTCAATTTAGCGTGTTCATCTCTATTTCTTATTTCTAATTAGAATTTTTATCAATCAAAGTGAGTAAACATTACTGATTATGGGGCAACGTTAACGCTCTAATTTAGGTTACTCATTTCAGCGTAAAAGCTATGCGCTAAATTACGTTGCGCTTTGCGTCGTAATTTAGGTTGGACTGTAAATAAGTAAACATCATATATATACATATATAGATCAGTGGTGTTCAGCCCAAACAACAACTGTTAAAAAAAATTTACACACATTTGTTATGCTCTTATAAAAAATTGCATCCAGTCGTCGTTGAGCAAGCGATGAGAACACATGCGGATGGTTGTTGTAATTTTATTTCAGATATTTATTAAGCATTGTTGTTGCTTCTTGTTGGGCGAAGCATAGCAAACACAAGCGATTCAATTACAATTGAACACAAAAATTAAACTCGAAATTGAATACAGTTAGTTCCGCTTAATTGAGTTTCTAAAAATGCACGACTTTTCACGCAATTAAACGGGAACTCAATTAAGCAATACTCGGTTAATTGAATCGCCGACGCAATTAAACGAAAATCGCTTAATTGAGCAATATGTACAATAAAGCGAAACACCCATGCCGTAGATGCAAAATAAAACTCATTTCTTTAGTTACATATTAAGTTGAAAAATTGTTTATGTTTATTAAAACAAAATAAAAATCAGGTACGTTCATCGTACAATGTTTATAAAGGAACAAAAATCACAAAATTCAATATAAAAGGATATCAAAACTTAAAAATTTGTATATGTATATAAATGTATGTTATATTTTATACAAAACTCTTTACATAAGTATGTACTTATGATCAACTAATGTGATTAAAAAAATCAGTCATCAACATTTGAATTTTAGATTTGTTAAGGCCATCGATAATACGTTTTTCTATATCATCAAGTTCATGTGAACAAAAATTTTGTGCTAAACAGAAATCTCGAAGTACATGGAGACAATTCAGTGCCTCTTTTGTTGAAGGAGGACTGATAATATCTTCGTTTTCTTCATCTTCGGAAGAGTCTGAGGGCGAAATATACTCAATTTCTTCAATGATCTCCTGGTCTGTAAGTGTTCCACAACATGGTACATTATCATCGCAGCGGACGAAATTTTCGAATTCCTTTTGATGTGCATCATCAATATTAAGTTCCACAATATCATTTTCTAAATCGACTTGCTCAGCAGAGGAAAAAAATTTAGCCTGAAATGTAGTGACTGTGACATTTATTGCACAAACAAGTGAGGGGAACTTACCTTGTTAAAACAGTTTGCAATTGTAGAAGGTTTCACAAGCCACCAAGAGTTTTTTATAATATGCAATGCTTTAAAAATGCTTAAGTTCTTAATAAAATCTACAATAGTTTTTCCGCTTTCAATCGCTGATATTTGTTTCCTGATAATGTTTTGCCGATAGTAAGATTTGAAGCTGTGTATTATGCCCTGATCTAAGGGTTGTGCTATTGAAGTTGTATTAGCTGGTAAATATTGCAAGTCTATATTTGATAAATTTGCTGATGTTTTATGGGAAGATGCGTTGTCAACGAACAATATTATTTTACGTCTTTGTTTTCCCATTTCAGCATCAAGGGAGAGCAAAAATTTCTGCCATAAATCTTGAGTCATCCACGCTTTGTGTTGCGAATAATATTCCAGAGGCAACACTTTGTTTTTAAAACACCTTGGATTTTTTGATTTGCCAATAATAATAACTTTTTTATAATCACCGGTAGCATTGCATACAAACAGTAGTGTTAAACGTTCCTTCGAGTTCTTAAAGCCTCGCTTTTGGTCTCCTTTTTTTGATAATGTTGAATTAGGTAATGCTCGGAAGAACAAACCGCTTTCATCAGCGTTAAATATATCTGAAGGCTCATATTTTGATATTAAAGTTGGCAAAACGGTATCAAGGAATGCGTTTGCCGCATCAATATCGGCAGATGCACCTTCTCCTTGCACTTTTTTTAGAATTATGCCTTCCCGTTTCTGCCAACGGTGAAGCCAACCACTACTCGGGTTGAAATCAACACCCATTTCCACAGCGAACTTTTTAGCCTTTTCCAAAATTATGTTGCGGGAAACTAAGGCTCCCGATTCACGCATTTGTTTAAACCATATTGTAAGGGCTTTCTCAACATTTAAACAGGCACCGCTCCGGTTTCTTTTTGTTGACAGTCTGATTGTTTTAGATTTTTCAACAATTGAATCTCTGCTTTTTAAAATTCTATTTATTGTGGCTTTAGAACACTTATATTTTTCGCAAAGAGCACTTTTGTCATATTTTTTTGAATCATCAATTAAATTTAACTTTTGTTTAATATTTAAAGTAATGTGGCTTCTCGAAGTCATTTTTGCAAGCTCTTCACCTGTTGAAAATTTTCTACTATGAATGTAAACAATTCACAAAACATATGAATTGAAGTTCCCTTTTACACGATGGACAGAAAAAGCCCTTTTACATGATGAACAGAACCATGACGTTTTTGCCGCAAAATAATTTTTTTTTACGTTTGTGGAGCAAAAAAAAAATTAAGTAGACGGAATCAATTAAGCGAAGCATTTGCTCTTGTTTTTCGCAATGCGGTCTTAATTTGCGAAACAATTAAGCGGGTGACGCATTTAAACGGAACTCAATTAAACGGGTATTTTAACATAGACAGGTATACTGAATGATTTCGTTCCATGATTTTTAGTGCAATAAAGCGGGAAACTCAATTAAGCGGGGCTCAATTAAGCGGAAATAAAAAGCGGAAGTAAAAGCATACACGTTCACGGAATGAAATGTGAAATGTATTTAATGATAAATGATGCTTTTCATAACATTCAAGTTTTAATCTTACATAAAAAACTGGTTTAAATAGTTTTATTTTTGTTTTGTTCTCAATATAACTGTTCTATTTTTTGATATTCATAACTGCTATTTACGGTCCCCGATATTTTTTTCTTAAAATTAAAATTACATTCACTTAATAAGTTGTTTATATATGGCAACAACTCTGTCTGTTTTTCTTATTTTAAGCGTTTGACAATATGTTTGCTGGGCAAAATCTCTCACCAATACATCTTCACTTTTATTTTTGAACACCACTGATATAGATCAGATACGGGCGTTTCATAGCACAATTGTGCTGAGATCATTCACACGTATTCTTACCCTCTTTAATTTAGTCGTCGATGAGACAGCGACGAATGAATATCAGGCGGATGCTTAAGAACTTTTGTATATTTTTTTCCAGCATATTTGTCCAGCAAACAATTTCAGTCATGATGATATGCGAAAAATATTTTGTCATCAACAATTATTTCGATAACATACAATGCCTTTTATAAAATGTTTCTCCAATAACGGACTATACTAATTCTCCTAATTTAGTAATACACTTAGTCTGTGTAAAATCTTATCAAAAATATTTTGAATATGTTTCCCATATGAAAATTATCTTCCATGCCGACATATATCAAAGCTTATTAAGTTTGATACATCCAACCGCGTATTTTTTTTTTGTCGCATATTCAGTGTTATGCTCCAGGAAGCAACCATTCTTTTATATATATTTTTTTCTTGAATGGAAAACATAACAATTTATTGTCCTATCTTTTTTAATATTTTTCATTTGACTTTTTATATATAAAAAGTTTTATTTTTAATTAATAATTTTACGTAATCAAATTTTTTTTCCACTTAGAAAATATTGCTACTTATGTATATATATATATATATATATATATATATATATATATATATATATATATATATATAAATATATATATATATATATATATATATATATATATATATATATATATATATATATATATATATAATGCACCATTATCTTTCAAACGCTTGGCTTTTTGTTTGGTGGGTAGCTCGCAAGCTCAACCCATACACAATTTAGCAATACATTGACGGTGGCCACCACTGTTTTAAAATTTAAATTAGTGTGGGCACCGTCAATGTTTTGGTAAATTGTGTATGTGTTAAGCTTGCGAGCTACCCACCAAACAAAAAGCCAAGCGTTTGAGAGATAATGGTGCATTATATATTCATACATAAGTAGCATTATTTTCTAAGTTGGAAAAAAACGTTGTTTAGGTAAAATTGTTAATTAAAAATAAAACTTTTTCTAAGTAAAGAGTCAAATGAAAAAAATTAAAAAAGATAGGGCAATAATTTGTTATATTTTCCGTTTAAGAAAAAAATAAAAAAATGATTGCTTGCTGGAGCATATAACTGAATATTCGCCAAAAAACAATACGCGGTTGGATGTATCAAACTTAATAAGCTTTCATATTTGTCGACATGGAAGATCATTTTCATATGGGAAACATATTCAAAATATTTTTGATAAGATTTTACACAGACTAATTAATAATACTAAGTGTATTACTAAATTAGGAGAATTAGTATAGTCCGTTGTTGGAGAAAAATTTTATAAAAGGCATTGTATGTTATCGAAAGCATTGTTTATGACAAAATATTTTTCGCATATTATCATGACTGAAATTGTTTACTGGGCAAGTATTCTGGAAAAAAATATAAAAAAATTCGTAAGCATCCGCCTGATATTTATTCATCGCTGTGTCATCGACGACTAAATTCCCAGCTAGCCACGAGCTGTTTAATAGACGATTGTGACTAACATACAATTCCCACACGAAACTCCTGATGATTATTTGACGAGTTACAATAACAAAATGATATTTATTCTTTTGTTTATTTTAAGTTTTTAGGCACGTTCGCCGTTTAATCTTGCAATGATTAATATACAACACTTTAAATATATATCTGATGATGTTTTGAAGATTTATCATTCATCTTTCTTTGAAACGATTGTTTTTTAATCTTGCAATGTTTAATCGACGATTTGTTGCCAAAATATGTTTGTTATTGTTTCTATTTTCATGCAATTAACCGTTAGGATTTTTATTTTTTCTTCTTTTGTTCGTTGATATTTGCATTAATGTTTTGATTAAGACTCGTGCTGGTTGTGTAAAGTGGTTTTTTTAAGAATCAAATTCGCTTGTTAAGACATATATATATATATATATATATATATATATATATATATATATATATATATATATATATATATATATATATATATATATAAATATATGTTAAATAATATCTTAAGACATTATTTGTTTATTACTAAAAATTGATATAAGAAAATGAAATAAAAACATTTGTAAAGGAAAGTATAAATTAAATGTGTCTGTTATTTAGTAAAAAGTTTTAAGTTAAAAAAAGCATAATGTTGTCATCGCAAGCAATAAAAATGAGAAGCAAACGTGAAGCTTTGCTAATTATGAAGAGAAGTTTTGGAACAAAATCAATCAAAACTGTTGGAAAACTTAACAAGAGAAGTTATCACCCTAAGAAATGAAGTGAGATAATTAAAATTGGTCCCTGAAGTAATTCCTATGAATTCGCTGCCACCCTTGCCAATTACAGATATTGATTCTTTTAAATTGCTGAATGAATTTGAAAAACGATGAAATGTACAAGCAATTAGTAAGTTGTTTACTTGCCTTCATTTATATATGCATAGTAATAAATTTTTTTTCAATTTAAGCAATATGTATTGGGAAACGTTACAGCAGTGGATCCAGCGTCCTTTCTTAGAGGTACTGTGAAAAAAGTGATGTGCGACGAAATCGCAGTTCAATATACTTGGAGAGGAACGAGCGAGAAAGAAATATATCATTGTTTCTATTATGAGAAGTATATAGACAACTTTTAAAACAAGTTAATTCGATTGATGAATTTAGTTTTTTATACTCCAAATTCGCACATTGTGATGATACTATTCTTAACAGAACTTTGCAGCAGCACTTTGTACATGCTAAAGACCGTATCGAAAGACGTTTAAGAAAGAAAAATCAAACAAAATTGCTTTCATTATTTTTCAATATAAAGAGGCTGTTATATCTATATGAATTATTACTTATATCATAGTTTGAATTAATTTTTTGTTTTCTTTATTAATTTTTTTCGTAATATTCTATGCTAATTCTTTATAAAGTACTTTATATTCGATAAACGAGAAATGTTTTTATTAATTAATTTGTAATACAAAAACTAAAATTGATTTCTTAATACATAGCTTGCAAAATGAACAGCTCGGTAGGAGCATTGCCAGGCTCGACAAATTATCATCAAATGATCCTTTTATGACTCATATAATAATAACATGAAAAGCAGTTCAGAAGTTGTAAAATAATCTCTGCATGAGCCCCAGACGATTCTTCATGTCCTTAATAAAAGATTAGTAAGATAATCTGTAAATAAATCTTCAGTGATTCTATCTACGATTAATCCAAGCGTCTTTCGCTGCGTTGTGGAAGACTCTCGCAGACGAATCATCTATGTACATGTAACAGTTTCTCCAGTACGCTGTATCTTCCACGATTAAAAAATGCGCTCGTCGACGATTAAAAACGCTCTGCATAAGATTCGCAGTAGACTCTTCAGCGATTGAAAAGGCTAGCTGGGTTAAAGAGGGTAAAAATACGTGTGAATGATCTCAGCAGAATTGTGCTATGAAACGCCCGTATCTGTTTTAAAACAACCTGCAAGTACACGCCGTATAAAATACACACACCGCACAACATACACACCGCATAAAAAGAAATACAATAATAATAAAACATGCCGTATACACACACCGTATAAACAAAACAATAAACAAATATCACACAATACATTGTGTTGACTATCAATTTAAAAACATCTCATTTGCTTAATTTATTGTGCGTAAGTGATCAAGGTTTTATCACAATCAGGAGGAACGAATTGGAATACTATTATTTCCATTAGTGTATGTGTGTATATTAGAGGGTACCCAAACTATTATTATTATTATTACCGTAGTGAATTTATATCGTTCGTATTATTATTACCGTAGTTAGCCGGACGATATCCGAAGAATTTATATCGTTCGTATTATTATTACCTTAGTTAGCCGAGCGATATCCGAAGAATTTATATCGCTCGTATTATTATTGCAACCGTCTTTAGCCGGGCGATATCCGAAGAATTTACATCGTTCGTATTGTTATTACCGTAGTTAGATGAACGATATCCGAAGAATTTATATCGTTCGTATTATTATTGCAACCGTATTTAGCCGAGCGATATTCGAAGAATTTATATTGTTCGTATTATTATTATTATTATTGCAACCGTATTCACTTTGCGTCACTTATAACTTTTTATCGGAGGATATCCGATGCCTTTATACTCGTGTTGCGGCGCTTAGAGTACGAAACCTAAGTGCACGAATTGGACTACGGTGGTGGCTATATTGCAAAGGTAGCAGACCTTTGATGAGCCTGGACAGATTTGGGGATACCTCGGCTGGGAAATTAAACTGCGTTACAATTTTATGGCGTTTTTCTGTACCATTTTATTTGTGAACCATATGATTTCTGTTTTGGGGCTAAAACGTGTGTTTGCCTGAGTGTAAAATGCAATTTTGCTTTTGAAAATCCGCTAAAAATTTACCGAGTTTAAATAGTTTTTAAGGCACAATTTCGTTAATATATAATTAGTGCTTTTTGTTATGTGATCAACTATGTCTATTCATTGATTCTTACACCAAAACATCAGTAGACTAACCTAATTCCAAAATAACAAATAATAATATATAATTTTTCATGAATTTACTAAAAAAATTTTTCTTTTTCGTTTTCTTTTTAAGTGGGCGTCTAGATATAAATTTAACAAAAAGTGTATTTTAATAAAAAATATGTCTCAGTTAAAAGTCCAATAACTCTGCCAAATTTTAGTCGATTTTCAAAAATTAAATTTCACTTTATACACTGGTCAATACACGTTTTAATCCAATTCAGAAATAATACGGTTGGTGCAGAAAAATGTAAAAAAAATAATGAAAAATGAGTTTGATGGGAATAATATATGATTTTCAATGCCTCTGCGTACATGTATATGACTTTTGAAAGGCCTTTGTATTGTCTTTCCAAATCGACCGAGAAATTAAAGTTCGGTTGACACTAAACTAAGATACATGCTAATAACTAAACCAAGGTAGAAAACCCGGTTTTTACCCGTAATTCAAGGTTTTGGAGGTCTTTCGGAAATTTCAAAGACGGAGTCTCGTTCTGCCATCAGAAATATAGTATCGTATCCCAGGTATTTCAACTTTGTTCTATTTTGTATCAGTGTTATTATCTAATATAATTTAGTTTTATTATAAAATTATAAGAGTTGAGTCTTCATGACCTTTCTTTGGTATCTAGACACGTTCAGATTATATTGATATGTTCACAAAAGTTGTTCAGTTTTACCGTGGCTACAATTTTTCCAAATATAGTATACGAAAAATCAGGATTTCCTAAAAGTTATGATCAACAAATTGAAAAAAAAAATTTTTTTCTTTAATTTTCTTAAAAAAAACTCGAAGATAAAATACATTTTTGTCATAAAATTTTTGAAAAAAATATTCAACCTACTCTTGGCTACATTTTTGCCGAACATAGTTAAGCGATATTTTTAAGTGCTGATTCTATTTGGCAAAAAATGATAACACATTTTTTTGGGCATCATGGTAATATTGGGAAACTTTGGAGGCCCATAAAAAATAAACGGTCACCAAATTGGGTAAACTGAGTATAGGGTTTTACTACAATTTGATAGTAGAATCGAACCCATATGGTCACGACCTTGCACTGTTGCACAGTGTAATCAGATATGGGATTATTCGAACAAAACTTAGAACAGTGATTTAAATACCTGGATAATATATGTGCTTATTTTCATGTAGATAAAAGCTAATTTGTGGCTTTCAGGGACTTCAAAGTATATTCCTGGAAGAAAGTTGTATGGTAGATACCCCAAAATTTTTGACGATTTTGTTTATTTTCAACAGACTTTAGGCTTGTAGCAAAAAATATCTCGTGCCAAGCGTCATGAAGTTATTTTAAAAATTCTGACCTCCACTTAATTCCACTAAAGCTTGATATGCCAAATTTTTGTTAATTTGGGTACTTTCAGTCTATTGTTAATAAAACCAACATTTATTCATGTATTTTCACGAAATAAGGCTTCAGTTATTTGAAATATTTGCAGTTTTAAGATCGTGAAATAAAAATGGTAAGTTTTTGCCATCTTCGACTTTTTATCAATTTTTGAAAAATAAAAATCTTTCGATTTTGCAAAAAAAAATTTTTATTTTTTATGTGAATAACTCCATAACCGTTGATCATACGAAAAAATTGTTGGTGTTTCTTCCAACAAAATTGAATAAGCCATTCCCGAGATATGATAAAATCAATGGAACGACTTCTCTGAAAATCCGTAATTTTAGAAAAAAATTTAAAAAAAATTTTATCCACAGAATTTTAAATTTTGGGTGTTTTGTACTTAGGGGGCCATAATTAATTCTTTTTAAAGTTGCTTCGAAAAATTTTTTGTGTTGATACGGTAAATTTTACCCTTTTTGTTATTGAACAGAAATCAAGTCTATTTTTCTACCCCCTCTTGCTTTACCTAACTTTTCACTACTAAACAAAAAATCAAGATAGATATAAGAATTTGCAAATTAAATATAGGAGGTTTAGTGTTACTTAGGGATGAATGAGGTCAGAAAAAAGAATCAAGTTACAAAGGACTATATAACACTAAAAACATAGATATGTATAGGAAATAATGTAACCATGGTTGAGAAAGAAACTAATAAACAGCAAATAGATCATAAAATAGACCTAAGTTATATTACAATAGAAATAATACAATTGATAAACCGGAAAGTGCGTTTGTTCATGTGAATTCTAAACGGCCAGTGTTGTCACGTTGAACACATAATCTGTGTTCAACTTGGTTACCGTCACCGCACTTGAAATACACTACTTGTTTGTGTGTCTAATGCTCACCTCAAATTTCGCCAGTGGGAAACACATTTATTTTGTTTTCCTGCTTAACTAATTTTAAGTAATTATAGGTAACTAAATGTAAGTACTGTTTAAGCCATAGAATTAAGGGGCTAATCTTTCTTCTCAAAACTGATATACATAAAAGCACGAGATTTTCCCAAACAGTCAGAAAGAAAATATCAACTTAACCGATAATATTAGTAGCGGACTAAAATTTAAATAACTTGCTGGTATCAAATAAAACAATAAAGAATTCTTCATTTATTGCTTACAAAGCGTACTGAGCAATTTGAATGAGATGGAATGTAATGTAAACAAGCCCACTTACTTATCAGAAATAAAAAAGGACATATTATTAGTTACTAACAAAATTACAGCACAGTGAAAAACACTACAATGGAAAAAACAACCTATATATCAAATTCTGAGAATATCAGGGCCACTATAAATAGCTCTTGAGGTAGCCCAATATGTCCCCGAAACAATAAAAATAGTTTATATTAAGGAAATTTTGCTAAATATTTATCATACATCACATCTGTGTATGCATTTGCACTAGATCTGTAAAAAAGTTATATATCTTCCTAAGTTATACTCATAAATATGTTGTATGTAAGTAACTAATAACATCAGCATGCTTAAAATATTATAATTTTTCAATTTTATTTAATAAAACATAGTTAAAGAATAAATTAAAATAAAACTGTATTCAAATTGCATTATTTAAATTATGTAAAGTGTTAAAAGTGAACTCACCTCCCTGATCATCGAGAGCTACAAGGGTTCGAATCCCTGCTTCCTTGCTCTGGTGTGCAGCAAAATGTAAAATATTTGTAAAGTTGTGTAAAGTTAGTGTTCAAAGAAACTATATTTGTATTTTAATATAAAAATGTGAACTATATTTTTAATATATGTATGTAGTACTATATATAATAATTAGTAGTATATGTAATACAGCGTGAAAAAAGTAATGTGGTGTTATTCATAAAAAATATTTGATACTTATAACATCGTTATTTATTATATATTTCTATATGAAATTTGTCAAAAAAGAAGCTTATAAGCATGAAATATTTTTTATGAATTAGGCCTTTAATATTTTGGTATATAAAACAAAGTTTTCGAAACTACTACCAGCAGACAAATTTTATATCTGTAGCTTAACTACATAATTAACTCCCCGAATATAAAGGAAACAGAATACATCTCCTTTGACAATAAACTAATACTGTTACTTCTATGTACATATATAATTACTGTATATTATTACATATAATAGTGTATACTATAGCACACCTCTTTTTAAAAGTCTTATAGCTGTAAGGATTCTAAAAATCGAAAATTATTATCAAAATTTTATTTTTTATCTCATTTTCATATTGTTGTGCGCTTATTTTACATCGCATTTATTTCTTAATAAAATTTTTTTCCATCTGCATATTTATGTCCGTATATAACCTTTAATAGTAGTGAGTAAAATTTGGCACTTAAGATACTTCGATCTAAATCTAACTGCTTTCTACCAGATTTCTCATACACAATGAAAATCCAGTTGAATACTAGATTTCGTCAAAATCTAGTTTCTTTCATAATCTACGCAAAAATTCTATGCTGTCGAAAAACTTTACTTGTCGAGGTGTGAGCGTAGGTGAGTTGAATTTAGAAAAACATTTTTCACATGGAATTTGGCATACAAGAGGAAATATATGTTACCATCTTTCTTTGTATTATAATGAAATCTATATGTCAAGACACCTTTTTGTAAACGGTATATATTTGAATCGAGATCTACTGAATTTCGAGTAGGTGTAAACGCAATAAGCTCCCAATATTTTTAGAAAGCGGCATGTAATTGCAAATCTGTTTATCCCCACCTTTTTCAACGTTAAAACTTCCGGTAATAGAAAATGCCAACCTTTTAGCATATTGCTTCCGCACTGAATGTAGGACTACATATTGCGGTGCCTGTAGGAATTTTTCAGCGTTGTGGCACCGCTTTAATATGGATTTCACAAAGGCTTTTTATGCCGAATATTATGCACTTAACAACATTGGTGAAAGAAGCCTGCTATAAAAATCCGATATAAAATTTTACTTATAATACAAAACTTAAATATCAAAAACACATATATCTTTAATCTTAACTTATCAATTTGTTATAACTCTTATTTTGTGCTTAAATTATTTATGCATTAAAATCGCATTCAGTAGCAAAGCAGCTCTAACTCAGACAATATCACTCCTGGTTGGCAACTATTTTCTAGGTGCAACCAGGCCACTTCGCCTACTCTCTTTCGAGAGTTTTGTGTCCTGTAGCAAAAATTAGCCGGCGAAGTCAAAAGGTTAAAATAGCTACAAAAACTCTATCTTCTCATCTTTCTTCATCTGTCCCCTCCTTTCTAGTTCCGGCGCAATACACTGCATATATAGGGGTCACCCACTGAGTGCTGGTCCAAGATAAAATAAAAAATATAAAAAAACTAGGTCCCCCTGACTTAATGGTTTTGGACAAGCATGCCACTTTGACCTACAGGTTAAAGTTGGATGATATTCAACTATCCACTTCTACCACAAAATGTTTGTGTATTGTTGAGAAGTAAACCAGCTATGCTTTAATAGCATGTTGCTACCGTTAGAAGTAGACATAGGAACTGTCAATCAGAAAAAGAATTTGATTCAACGCTTCATCATTTTCTCCATCAATAGGAACGTAGGCAAGAGGCCTGGAATTAATTACATTCTCTACCTCGATCATCATGCTCAATAGCAGTTCATCACTTAGCGCTCTTGTCAGCACGATTCTGTATAAAATTGTTTTAACCGAGCGAACGAGGCGTTCTCACGCACTACCCATATGTGGCGACGCAAGAGGATTAAAGCTCCACTTTGTTGTTGTTGTAGTGAAAGTTTTTACCAGCTAATTTTTATCGACTTCCAATAAAGCTTCTCGTAACTCTCTTTCAGCACCGACGAAATTCGTCCCGTTATCGCTGTATGTGTAACTCATATGGAATTCCCCTTCGCGACATAAAACTGCGTATGGCTGAAATACAAGAACTCGTTGTTAGAGAACGGGCGATTTCAACGTGCACAGCACCAATTGTCAGGTATGTGAGCAAACATCCGTATCGTCGTCTCTTTATGGCGATTTACGGTAACTAAAATGGGACCATCAAAATCTACACCGCTATAAGTAAATGGCGCCATATTCGATGCAAGACGAGCACGAGGCAGTTTTGCCCCTTGTGGATAATTAGGCATAACTTTTTTAATTTTGAACATTTGGGAACGACGATCTATTGCAGTAAAGGAAGCGCGAAGTCTTGATATACAATATTTTTTGTTTAATCTCGTTTATGACAGTTTCATGATTCATATGGTAGAATTTTTCATGATAATACTTTACAATTAATTCAGTGGTGTAATTTTATCAAGGTAGCATTATTGGCCGTTTTTTATTTTGTTAAACATCAGCATTATTAATTTTGCAATCAGCTTTCAACACAATTCCATCTAAATATGGATTTTTATCATAAATAGCGCTGTGTTTTCGGTAACAGTTTGTTTGATTTAAGTAAAGATATTTCATTATGATAGCTTGTAGCTTGAGTCTGCATATATGTCGTATTTTCGGCTTTTTGTATTTCCTCTTGAGTTAAATTACCCACTTGCTTATCAAGTTTAGAGTTGTACGGCTCCTGAATGAATTAATTCAATTGAATCATTCATTCAATTGAGCGAGGTGAATCTTTCACTTTACTGAGCGTTTTTAGCTCTTTTCTTTCACTTCTTTCAGTTGATTCATTGATTCAGTTGTTTCATTGAATCTATTTCTTTCAGTAGCTCTTTTCTTTCAGTTGTTTCAGTGGCTCTTTTCTTTCACTTCTTTCAGTTGATTCAGTGATTCAGTTGTTTCAATTGCCTCATTGAATCTGTCTCTTTCAGTAGCTCTTTTCAATGCTTGTATGTCAAAATCTATATGAAAAAAAGGAATTAATTCACTCAATGCAGATACACACATGGTGTGGCGCTTTATATTATTAGAGCTGCCAGATGAAAATTTTTAAACAGCACTGCCATGATACATATTTCAGTACTTATTAATTTGGTGCGTATATATACATATACATAATACATATTATGTATATATTATAACATATACATAAATTAACTGAGAAAAATCTCCAAAATACAACGTTAAATAGAAAATATTACTTTATTAAAATAGGTTCGAAAGCAAAATATTTAAAATCACTTAAATATTTATCTAGTTATTACTTATGTTCAATAAGTCTGTTTTATATTACATATTAACAACCGCCGTAAACTTGATTAGAGTTGTACAAAACAGCTCTTTTGAGTGAGCGCTCTTTTCCGCTCCGCTCACTTTACTGAATTAATTAATTCATTTCATTCACTAGCTCAGTTGATTCCTTAGCTCAGCCATAATTCATGAAATGAAAATGTCATGAAAGAAAATGAAAGAATCAGACTAGCTAATACAACAACCACTTATGCCTTTTTATTTTTTCCTTAACAAATCGAATAGCATATGCTGCTGTTCCTAATAGACGAATCCATTTTGAAAAGCTTGAAACGTTAAAAATATCATTAAATTTTACAATGCCGTACGAGAAGTGAACTCTCTCTTCTGCAGTTGAATCTGGTATAGCTTGTCCTCGAGGCCACTCTTTTTATGGAAGAAATAAATACTCTGGACTTTGAAGCCATCTACATGAATTTACGATATTCTGAATTAAGCTAGTTTAGAACTGTTTTTGAATCACACCAGAAATAAGTTCTATTAATTTCTATTTCATGATGTGTAGCTATGAACTTTGCAAAGTGGGCACCTATGAGGGCAGCCATTACTTCCAACCGGGACACATAAGTTATTTTTAAGGGTGCTACTCTTGTTTTTGAACCCACTAGTGAGTAAAGGATGACATCATCCTTCTTCAGTTTGAAGTAGCATACTGCTGCATATTCATTTCTGCTAGTATCAACAAATGTATGTAGCTCAACCTCATCGTTACCACAATTTTTTAGACCATTCAAGTAACAACGAGAAATTTTTATGTTTTGAATATTGGGTAAAATTCTGACCCACTGCTTCCATTTTTGTACTAATTTAGCGATAATCTCTTCATCCCAGTCGATTTTCGAACGCCACACTTCTTGCATAAACATCTTAACATACATAATAATGTGTCCAATAACACCAAGTGGGTCATAATTTGACATATCAAGTCTTAACACTTTTAGTTGGCATTTTTCCAGAATATAATTCAGTTTCTTTTAGGCACTTCGATATTTTAAAAGTGATGACATCCTCATGTTTGTTTTTCTTCGATTAAATTAAGGCATTTTTCGCCCGAAGTTGCAGAATTGGGTTTAAGAACAGACTTGACGTTCGAAATCCAGTTCCAAATATTAAATCCATCAACTGAGTCAAGAAAATCATCAACGTAACGATTTTCTCTTATGGATTTAGCCGCCTTGGGAAACTCCTTTTCATATTTGCTGCCGTTTAAATTTTTCACGTATTGATAAATACTAGTAGCGCATGAAAAATCATAACGTCGCGCCAAAGAAACCGTTGTACATCTCAATCTTCCTTTCTAAAATGGTTTTTGTGAAACATTTCTTCAATGTCGCCACTAACAGCAACGAATTTTTGACGAAATTTAAAAAGAGCTGAAGATAGGTTGGCCAAAAGATCGGGTCCATCTAATACATACGAATTGAGGGACATGCCATTTGATTTCGCAGCCGCACATACATAGGTGTCCGAAATTAATTTTTTTCATGTTCGCCGATTTGGATAATTTTTTTCTATTTTGTTGTCAGATATCTGAATATTATAATTCCGTAATATTAGGCTGATATATTTATTATTTGTTTGGACAGACACGCTCGAAGTTCATATATGTACATATGTTCGCTTGTTTAAAATAGCATGCAAATTTACTGTATATTCAATCTTTTGGTACAATCACAGTAAACTTATCATTCGACTTTGTTCTATATTTTCGTAAATGACAATTGTCATAGATGAGATTTGCATTAAAAAAGTTGGAAAAAGTGCCATATAAAATATTTCGTAGAACAAAATATAAAATATTTCGTAGAACAAAATATAAACCATCTGAGAATTCACAACTTGTAAATTACAAATTATTTTAAAAAAATAGTAGGCCTTGATTCTTATTCTGTTGTTATTTCTGAAAATAATTTGTAATTTACAAGTTATGAATTTTCAGATGGTTTTCGGAAGTATATGCATAAGTTTCTAACTTTTCAAAACTGTGGTTAAAGTAGGGTTGCCATCCGTCCTCTTTTTTCCGGACACCGTCCTCTTTTTTAAATCGTCGGACTCCGTCCTCCTACTTTTTTAACAAGTGTCCGGCGTTGTCCCACTTTTTGCTGCTTTTACATTTTTAAAATATCAAAGCTGCTACATTTTCGCTTATAAGTAGCCAAGTTAAATTTTTAAAAACAAAACGCCTAAAATAATTTACAAATAACACAGATTTCGTACGAATCAATTTTCGTTCGCCAGTAAAAGTCACTATTTTGAACAAAAAAGGGTTATATATGATGCGTTAGGGACTGCGTTGGCATCACTGTATGAATTGTTAAGCACTTTATGAATATTTGAAAAAATGTGATAAACATGTATTGAAATGAATATAAATTTTTTAAATAAAAATAAGTAATTTTGTATATTTTATTGAGTTTTCTAATTTTTATATTTGAATATTAGGCAAAAAAAGAGTCCTCTTATTTTTCTAAAATTGGAAATGGCAACCCTAGGTTAAAGTCTACTGACGATTTGGTAAAGCACCAATGAAATGCATATAGACATTGCTTAACCACCAGCAAATAAATTTCATTTATATATAATAATTATTCATGTTTTTTCTATTTGTTTTTTCTAAAGGAGATGGGCGTAAAAATGGGCGGATCAGGTATATATTTTCAGGAGCACATTATACAATTATAATATTTATTTTTTGTGAAAATTGACTTGATGCATTAAATATCAAGGGAGTTATGCCACTTTTTCAATACAAGTTGTATGGAAAGTGGGCCTATATTTTCCAAATTTCACACAAATGATTCTGACTGTTTAAAAATGGTATGTGCCAAAAAACAATGCCGTAGGTCAACATTTAATTTTCCCTTTGTATGGGAAGTGGGCGTAAAAGTGGGCGGATCATTTTGATTTTTCCATTTTGTTCTTGATTCAAAAAATGCCTATGTGCCAAGTTTCATTGTCCTTCCACAACTTCTTCTATTTTTAGCCGTTCGTTCTATGAACATCAGCCAATGTGAACCGCATCCTAGACGACACGAGACTTACCAGGTTTATTCTTATTGAAAACTGCAAGGATTGGAAGGTACAAAATCATTTTGTCCGTACGCTTGAGTTCTGACGAATCTAATTTACGAATATAATGTTTTGAAAAATATTTCGAAATTGTTTCTTGAAATATTAAAAGATCGACATATTTTCTTAATTTAGTTTCAAAGCAATTTAGCCCTTTTAGTTTCATTTCGTAACCATCTGGCAAATGCGTGACATCATACTTCTATAACAGTGGAATCGCACAATGTCCATTTTCTTTCTGCCTGGTAAATTTATTTAAAGCATCTAACGCTTTTTTATCATTCTCAGCAATTAGGGGATCTCTTGCTCCTGTCCACCGCAAACACAAGTCATTTGATACACCACTAATTTGCAATTCTTTTGCTAATTTTTCTAAAATGACTGTAGCTAGCCTTCGTCTTTAATGGCGAACGTTTTTATAACTTTATTTTTTCCATATACTTTGACAGAAATAATTTTAAATAAAATAAAATCTTCGATTTTAGACTGTGGCAACTTTTACTTGAGATTTCTTTCTAAAGTTTTCATTTGACATTTGGTTTTGGTTAGATACTGGCATTGAATAACGATGTAACGACGAGTGATGAAAAAATTCACAACCTTCCTCACCGGACTTCGTTTTTCTTTTACATTGCCCTTTATGTTTGAAAAAACAGTATTTACATAAATTGTGCTTTCTCAGACCATTTTACACCGTCATCCATCGATAAATATTTTGGGCAATTAGCTACAGGTTTACATTTATTGTTATTGCCACACACAATGCAAAAGTTCTCACTATGAGAGTGGATAAAAGCCCTTTTATTTGTTGTTTGCATAGCACTGTATCTTTCTTCATTGTTTTTGCAATGTTAAAAACTGTAATACTGTTAGCTGTCATACCCAAATTAAACAAGTAAAAACGTTATATTCGACCGGGTCGAATCTTAAATACCCTCCAAATATTTAGTAAGTGAACTTAAAATGTTTAACTTGGTGGGACAGAGTTCCCTTATATAATTTCGTACGTCAACGCCCACTAAAGGGGCGGGGTTCAAAAATATCATGTTCAATATCATGTTTTCCACAGACGAACGTATGGGCATTGCTAGACCGTCTTAGACTTCATCACTAATCAAGAATATATGTATACATATACTTTATGGGGTCCAATTCTCTTTGGAGGGTATAAAAACTGTATTTTTACGGGGTCGCTCTGGCAAGGGCTGTGGGGGAAACATTTCACCTTTGCCATAAAACTCTAAAAATAAATGCTTGGGATAATTATATAAAAAATTTATTTTATTTATACTGTCATTTAGGTGGCAAAGAGGGAGGAGGGGGTAGGGCAGAAACAAGCAGTCATAAAACTAAAAATAAATGCATGGTATAATTGTATACAAAATTAAATTTTTTTTTGATAGGGTCATTTAGGTGGCGAAGGGGGAGGAAGGGGTAGGGCAGAGTAGTACCACGTTTCGTATCAGCTTCGTCATTAAAGCTTAAAAATGTTATTTTTAAGGAATGTAGGCTTAAGTAAAACAATTTGTATAAAAACCATTTGTCGAATTCGTACAAATTTGGTTTTACGTTTTGATTTATTAGCATAATTTTTGAGCGTCCCATTACATTTGGTACTTTGTTGGAAGTTTTTGTACCAAATCAGAAAGCAATGATGAATTATTTAGTTCATCCTGTAAGCCACTGGCGTTAATAGTTGACAACAGGGGGTTAATTCTAGCATTCGTATACGAGCGAGTTTTCTATCGAATGTTCGATATTTTTAACTTTTGGGATTCTATTACTCGTAATCGAGTAACATGTATCGAAATTCCTAATGATAGCACTCGATATCGAGCTGTCATTCGAATGCAACCGTTCGAGTTTTTACTCGATTTGAAATTTCTTACTAAAAATTTAACAAAAAAGAAAGTTTAGTAAATTAACAAAAAACCAAACAATTGTGTTCAGTATTGCAGCTCAAACACAAACAAGATAAATTAACGCTTTTTAAACCTTTTAGGAAGATAAACATATGAATTTGTTTATATCCAATATATGCACATATGTACTTACTCATTATTTGCTAAATTTAAGGAATTGAGAGTTTCTCTAATCCTTTTCCGAATGATATTGATATTTTCATTCTCGGAGGATGATGAATAAAAAAAAAATTCGGGATTCATTGTAGCATTAACATTTCTTAAATACTTTTTTTTAAAACATTTTTAACGTTATATGTGTTCAAATAATTTTGTTTCTTTACTTTTTTGAGTATTTTTGTGTGTTATAAAACGTATTTATATACAATTATTGTGCAACACTAAAGAAACATTTCGATTCGTTTAGTATCGAATAACAGAACTAGAAAATTAAGAACAATCGATGTTATACTTCAATCGAAAACAATTCCGTTCACGAGTGCCAGAATTAGCCCCCAGGTTTCGTACATTAATCGCTAGTGCTGTAAATGTTTTTAAATTATGTTCATCTACTCTTGGCATACAACTAATTCTATTTGTGATTGAATTTATTATATTCTCAGGTTGTCCAAACAGCATATGACGGATTTGTATAACTTCAGGGACATTCGATGGGTGAATTAACATATGATATACGCTATTTAAGGTTTCTCCTTTCAAAGCCGTATAAGGTTTTCAGCATTATTGAATGCGCAATTTGTAGACCACTTAAAGGTAGAGAGCGGCCATTCTTCTGGAATGCCAGAGAATTGTGACAATTCTTTTGGTAGTGGTTGTCGTGAACTTAGGTGACATTATGAAATGGTGGTGACTGGGGCAGACTGGAAATTATTAAAATGTGTTTCATTTATTGCCGGATTGTATGTAGATGAAATCTGTTGCTAAGAAATAAAATCGTGTGGAAATGAAATAAATAATATCGAAGGCTGCATTGTGGTAGCAACTATTGATTGCATCGTTTGTCCTTCAATTTGGTATGGCAGACATTATTGAAGTCGAACTTATGGCGGCAGAGCTAGCCGTTGGTGGCACAAAACGTGTGGAATTTTTTGTTGTTATGTTTGTGCTAAAACTAGAAGTTGTGTTATTTAAGTTTGTAGCACAATTATTTTGTAAGCAGGTAATATAAGTATTTTGTTTAGACGAATTTAAATTTTGCATCGTATTGCTCATGTGCTGAAGTGGTCTCTGACAATTAGTATGTAGTGGAGGTTGCACAAATAGGTGCATCAGTTGTTGAAGTGTGTGGAAAATGATTTGATAAGAATGCTGCCCGATTAAGACTAGATTTGTTCACATCACTAGTAGTTGCTAATGTGGTCTTATTAACCGAGTTAAAATGTACTTCTTTTTCACACCGAGTGTCATATACCCATTCTTGTACGGATTGGCTTTTAATAGGCGAAATGTCGTTATAGTTTTCTGCTTCTTTTTTTTGTTTATTGGCCATAAGAATATATTTAAACTATATAAACACTAGCTAACAATATAAATAATTTTTTTACAATATAAATAATGTCTCTCCAAGGGCTATTAGACACGCATACTTGTCTGCAGACATGTGTGATGGCATACTTTGTGTTTTGCTGTTACACTATCGAACACTGACGGCAAACTTCAGTACAAAGAAATTTTTGAAGCGAAAGCATGTCAATGAATCGGAAAGTTTAACGGCTATGGTTATCAATGAAATACTATTACAATCTATTGTTATTAATTTTTCTTTTAATTTATTGTATCCCATAACTTTTAATTGCTTATTGTATTATAATATGTTTTTATTTTGGCAGACTTTTATATTGTTTAATGAATTCTTCCCAAAAAATTATGTTACCAATTCCTTTTTTTACAACTTTCCGATTAGCACAAATCAGCGTCAACAAGCGAACTGAATTTTTATATGAAGTATGACAGACACGCTATTAGACGAGTATGTTGGTATGCGACAGACACCAGAAAATCAAAAATTTTTGAAAACCAACATACATGTCGGACGTACTCGTCATACATATTATTAGACAGTGAGATTTGGTATGCCATTACACATGTCTGCAGACAAGTATGCGTGTCTAATAGCCCTTTTAGTAGAGCTCTCTAGTAATTTTAGTATGGTCATAGTTGGTTTTTACAACATTTGATTTAGGTTTTATATATTAACATGAAAATATATTTATAAAAGAATTTTAATTGCAATGAAAATTTTGTTTAAAAACATTGCCAGCATATGAGAAAAAAAAAGTTTGCAAAGGTAGTGTCCAGGGATAAAATTAATACAAAAAACAGATAATATTTAGATATCCACCAATATTTCTTGGAATTCGTTTGTTGAACTAAACGTAAATCTTTGCGTGATATACTTGTGCTGTATTTTATATTTAATTGATCTACGTTACAGTTAACTACAACCGGTACGCCATTTACATATTTCTAGAATTCTTGCTATCAAGGTAAAGAAAAGCTTCAGGAGGAAAAAATCAGTTTTCTTATCACTGTATTATGTAGTTTTCATTTTCATAAAACGGAGCCATTATGAGATTATTTTTATGGCATTGTACACATCTTAAGATGTCATTTAAGATGTGTTAATTATGAAATTAATTATGAAATTGTCTATTCGAATGGTGTTTGCACTGTTGTATAACTTTTTGTTCGACGTGTACTTCATATATCCACTTTGTGGGTTCCTATATAGCGAAGTACAAGCTCTTAAACATTTTCTTTCAAAAACTCTTTTCCATGTTTGAGGGTGATATATTAAACCAAGTTGGACATGCGTATGTTAAAATAGGTCTTATCAGTGATTGGTACATTATAAATTTTACCTTAGGTTTCAAATATTTTGAATAAAAAAGTTGTCTATATATACCGAAAGCTCTTCTTGCTTTCATGAGTGTTTCTTTAACATGCTGATTAAAGTACAAAAATTTATCCAAATATACACCTAAGTATTTAACGACATCCTTATTAGTCAGTGTACAGTTATGCAAAAAAGATTTTATTTCAAATTGTTTCCAATTCTTTCTAATGTCATAATTACATTTATTAACTGGCGGTCTGAAAAGTATAGTCTCACTTTTTGTGGTATTAATTGACATGTTCCAATTAATAGAATATTGTTCAACGAAATTATAATAATTCTGAAGGCTGGAATTAATTTGTTCTATTTTGTTGTCAGAGTGATATATAATTATATCATCTGTAAAAGAAATTATATTATCTATATTTTTAAGCATGTCTAAAATAAATAAATTAAATAGAATGGGCGAGTTTACTGTTCCTTGCTGTAGGCCGTTGTTTACCTTAAAGGATTTTCGACTTCTCATATCTTCGTAACAAACCATGAATTTTTATCGCTTATCATATTACAAATTAATAGTACATGATAAACTTGGAAACCATGTTAAAATAATTTATAAATTAATGCTGCAATCCATACATTATCAAAAGCCTTCAAAAACAAAATTGTTTTTCACTAAGGGTTTTTTTTAGTGCAAAATTTGATTATGGAAATATTAACGCAGATCTCATAAATTTTGCTTATATTAGGTAATAAATTTATTGGACGTAAATTTTTTGGACAGTTTGGCCCTTTCCCTTCTTTGGAAGGTTGACAACTTTCGCCATTTTCCAAGCATTTGGAAAGTATGAATTATTTAGCATATTACTAAAAAGGTTACAATAGTTATAAATCATTATTTCGGGAATCTTTTTCAAAACTTTATTGTGTATGTTATCAATACGTGAAGATAACTTGGCTCTTAAACAAGTAAATATATTTATTAAATCATACTTTGCTATAAAATAGTCTTGAGTTTGGATTTCATCCAAATTATCAGACAGAACTGAATCATTAAAGTTAATTAACGTTTTTTTAATCACTCTCATAAATCCTTTTGGTCTCTAAAAAAGTATTGAAGGATTCATTAACTTGTTGGTGCATAGCGTTATCTGGGTTTGTCGATTTATGATCATGGACTGACTCCAAAAATGCTCCTATGGTATCCAACATCTGTATTTTCTCATCAACTATGAAATTATTTGACTCATCTCTTTTTAAAGAATTCGGGTTGATATCTGAATTTTTAATTCTTGAAGATTTAATGGAGTATATTTTTTGAAGTTTCTCTTAATTTGGCTGAACATGTTTTTCGAATCTTTGTCCTGATTCACACACGTCAGGTCTGAATCGTCAAGTCTTGAGTTTATGGGAGGGAGCGGTGAAGAGAATAAAAAGGGGTACATAATTGACCGTACTAGTCAGTTTTTATATTTTCTTTTCTTTTTCATCCGTAATATTCTGAACGAAGTTGGCTGCAGGTTAATATTTTGACATTTCTTTTCAGTACTTGTTTTACAGCCTATAAAATTGTGTAAAAGTGTTTTAAGAAATAAATTTTGTATTGTAATTAAGTAAGAAAATAAAGTAAACATTAAAATAAAAAACATGTCTCTGAAGTTGAGTCGGGAGCAAACAGAAAAATTAATTATTTGTATTGAACAATATCCGTGTTTTTATCAAGTGAAATCTGTGGATTATTTAGACAGAGTGAAAAAAGCTGAAGCTTTTAATATTATTTTGGAAGAGCTTCTAGAAATTGATAAAAATATGACTGTAGCAGAAATTAAACGGAAGTGGAGAGTTTTGCGAACTCAACACATGCAAGAAGTGCGTGCAATAGGCCAGTCAAAAAAAGTGGAGCCGGTAGTAGCGATATTTATATTCCCAAGCTTTGGTGTTTCCATCAACTGCCGTTTCTAAGAACGCACTCCCAAAATAGGCAAAGCAAAGATAACACAGAGGTAAATATAGTTGGTCTCATGTGCAAAGGGCATAACTCGCATTTTTTTAAAACTGATATGTACATATAGATATATTTCTAGATCACCGTTGATGAAACAGAAATTAGCACGTGCAGCACCAGCGAAGGTAATTTCAGCGAATAATCTTCTCCTAAGCAAATCAAGGTGTGTGGAATATTTTAAAAAATACCTATCGATGGTCACAAGTAGAAAGGCGTTAACTCGTAGTTTCACGAGTTTGAGTTTTTCAATGATTCCAATACATTTCACAAAAATACACATCGTCACAAAAATTTATTTCAGTAGTGTTAAAAATAACGCTTTTACCTACTCTTGTAAAGTTGCTGAAGTGTATAAAATGTTAAGCAAATGATCTATAAAAAAATATGTAACTACCAACTAATAACATGGAAATATTACAGACTTCAGGTGCGATGAATGGTTTCCGGAATGATTTAAAGGACTTCAAAACCATTATAGCTCAAAGAAATATGGAAAAAAGTATGCTTGGCTTGAAAACCTCGTCACCGATCAAATGGAAATGATAATTCCCAAAGACCAAGCCGACGCTGCTTGGGAAGTGCAGTGTCTTATGCGAAGACTGACAAGTCAGTCGACACAGAAGCAAAATTCTTCTGAAAGTTTACCATGTTCCGGAGATATTTTGCAGCTCTCTATGGAGGGAATATTTGAGGAGGATGATTTTGATCAGTATTAGTAAAGTAAGTAAAGGTACAGTCACACTTAGCAAAAATTGGCCCAAAAAAGCGTAACCACTAAACACCAATGAAAATGTTTGCCAAGTGTGAGCGTCCATTAATAACTTGTGCATATTCTTATTGAACTAAAATAAAAATCTTTCTTCTAAACTTCAGCAAAAATTACGATGACTTAGCCGGCTGTGAATTATTGGCTGACGAAATACATACTTTGTTTGTTTGTTTCTTGTTTTTTCTTAATATCAATTCGGATTTATTAATATCAATTTATGCTTTCTTTACATTTATTTGTTTTGCTCAATATACATTTTTATGTTTTTAATTTTAATTTTAAAAGGTGTAGTGACATCGTGGAACAGGCAGTATTAATTTTTATTAAATTTTTTTTTTTAATTTTATTACTTATTTACTTGAATATGCAAAAATGTTTGAATTAATTTTATTTTAAAGAATTATTTTAGTTCTGTTATGTTTAAAATTAAGTGCATATATTTTTATATGCAATACAGTTACCTGAATATGTTTAATAAATAAATTAACAGAATTTGTTCCAGTGAATTTGATTTTATTACTCAAAACTATAATAAAGAAGAGATAACAAGTTCTTTAAAGCCATTCTAATTTGCCTTCATTGTTAAAGTACTCCATATACTGTTGTCGAAAAGTTTCTGCTTCACCCTTGCGAGGATTATATAGCGTGGTGGTCAAGGTGTCACTTTCTGTAGATGGGGAATCTGCGCTACTGTTGATGTACATGTCATCTGCCTCCAACAAGTAGTTATGTAAAACACAGCAGGTAAAAGTTAATGTTTCCACAGTTTCCACTTTCAGATTTATAGGAGATAAAAAAACTCTAAATCTATTTGCTAAAATGCCAAATGCATGCTCAACAACATGTCTGGCGCGGGAAAGTCTGACATTAATTATTTGTTTCTCTCTTGAGTTACTGTGGTATGGATACGGCTTCATCAAGTGTGTTTGTAATGGAAACGCATCATCTCCAACCACGACATAAGGTAGGCTTCGGCCATTTCCTACAACAGAATTTGGTGGTATTTCCTTCTCTCCCTCCAAAACTGTCTTCAAGGTACTTTGAAGGTAAACGCCAGCATCATTGCAGCGACCATTGCAGCCAATATCGATGTATGTAAATTTACAATTGGCATCAACTAGAGCCATTAAAATTACGCTGTTCGTTCCTTTATAGTTATGGTAAAGCGCTTCTGTACGCAATGGTCGAAAGTTTATGTGCTTCCCATCTAAAGCACCTAAACAGTTAGGGAATTGACATTTGATAGCAAACTCTCTAGCTTTTGTTTCCCACTCTAATTGATTGTTTGGAAACTATAGTATGGAGTAAAACGTAAACAAAAATAAAAATTAATGATTTGTATATCAAAGTAAATTACATTAAATACTACAATACCTTTGAATATTTTCCTTTCATTCGATTGAAAATTGATTCACAGACCTGTGGTACGATGAAGAAACTCGGGTTTGATAGTTCAAACTATGAAATGTCTCTCCTAAAAAGTTGATATGTTATTACTTTTTTATTACATATTTTGTTATATGTACATTAGCTATGGCATAGTGTTATATGGGAATTCTTAGTAACGTGATTTCGACTTGCAAGAACACCTCATTTTGTGAGGTTCGGAAAAAAATATTCCCTTTAAAATAAAAATGTTCCCCTTGTATGGGAGCCAACTTAATGAGTCATGATAGGCCATAGGTATGTTCGGAGAAAATGTTGAAGATAAAAAATTACTGGGTCTTACATTTTACCCCTTTAAAAAACCTTTGCCCCATCTGACCGCCACCATTTTTTGGATCAAAAATCGTTCACTATGCCACATTTAATGTACATACTTACCACTAGCAAGGAGCCTCATTGTTATTGCCAGCTGTTCTGCAGGGGAAATAGAATCTCTCATTTGAGTATTTGCTCGCTTTATGTCCCATTCCACTAAATTTAAAATGAATCCAAACTGCAACTTAGAAACACGCAAATAGTTTTTATATGATTCTTCATCACTCAGCAACAATTCGTTTGTTAAAAATGCGAATGAACCGCGTTCTGCTCTGGAACTCCTCCATGGTTTAATCCATTGCTTTCTTGGTGCTTTGCTAGGCAGATATGTTGCCTTTATAGATAAATTTGTTAAACCTAACAACAATTCCAAATTACTAAAGAAAAACCTTTATACACTTATGAATATACATACCATTTAATATATCCTGTTTCAAACTATCGTTTGGATGAATTTTAACCGCTTCTCCCAAACACTCCATTAACGTTTTTATTAACAAATTTTTTTCTTCAGCATTAATTTTGAGATAAAAAACACAAAACTTTGTAATGAAATGTTTTTGTATATACTATGTGCGTATGACCGAAATGAATTTAGAATTTGAATAAAATGAAATGTCAAAAAAGATGGAAAACTGGAGATAAAGAAAACGAAAACTGATGAAACGAATTTTTCGTGTATGAACGTAAATGCAGGTTCAAAAGAGAATTGAACAAAAACTGATCAGCTAAACCTGATGTGTGTGAATCAGGACTTTAGGATCTGTTTCTGACAATCTCTCTCTGACTTGTTTGTTAACCACGGATATTATGTTTTCATTTACGAGCTTTTTTATTAATTTCAATTTTGTTTTTGCTAAAATAATGTTGTCTTCAGATAATGTTTGTTCTAATCTATTATGTATTTTTATAATAGTTAGAATTTCGCTTTTTTCTCTGTATAATTTTGTGATGATCGGGTTATTAAAATTAGAAAATGTATTTTCAGTTTTATATTTCGGAACCACCTCATGTATAGTTGAAGTTATTAAGTTTTTCAATCTCTCTATGTGAAAGTCTATTTCTGTGTTTGTAAGATTTCTGTTGTTAGGAATTGGAGTATCTTGACCTAACTTTTGTATAATTCTATTTTGAAATCCTTTCCAGTTGGTTATCTTATAATTGTAGTAAAATTTAGGATCATTTTTTTAAAATACGAAATTGTCTTGTTCATTGTTCATACAGGTAATCATTTCCACCGCTAGATGGTCACTGTCATAATCTAACGTCTTAAGAGAATTGATGGTATTGTTTAGAGTTCTTATATGAAGTCTATAAGATAAGAACCTGTACGAGGGTATGATGGGAATGTTGTAGCATATAGTTTACATCTGAAACGTACTTCATAATTAACTAGCCATTCATTTAAAAGATTGCCTTTTTGGTTGTTATTAGGATTACCCCACAATGTGTGTTTGCAGTTAAGGTCACCCACCAAAATATAATAATTGTTAATATTCTCTAAATCTAAGGAATCGAAAAGGTTATGTAGCTCTCTCCTGAAATGTGTATCATTATTACCAGAAGGGTAATATGCTGAGATTAAATAAAGTATTTTATTTGCAGCTAAGTAAATCCGTGTTATGCATGTTTCTAGAATTTTGAAGGACTTAGTAACACTGTTTGTGTAATGAGAATGCTTTAAATCCTTTTTGATTAATATTGCAGTTCCTCCACCTTGTGTTGCGGCTTTTCTATCACTTCTTAAAACAATATAGTTTTCAAATTCGATTTTATGCCTGCAGTTTAGTTTAGTTTCGTTGGGTAATACAACATCCGGCTTATAACGCGCTAAAAACTGATAAAGTTCGTAACGTTTATGAATACTTATTAAGGAGTTAACGTTAATATGTATTATTTTAAGTTTTTTTGGAAAGAATATTTGTCTGACTATTTGAAGCCATTTTGTCTTACACCTCAATCATAGATAATATTGTATATATTCTTGAAATTTGTAGATTAAATTGTTTTTGAAAGTTTGCAATTTGAGAGTTTATATTTGCCATAAAGTTTTTAATTTCCTGCAAAAAAAGAAGTTATTCATGTTTTCTGTACTGTTTTTATTAAGGTTTGGTATGCTATCGCCAATGACTACATTTGCAAATGAAGATTTGACATTAGTATAAATATTATTGTTATAAATTTTGTTAGTTAGTATATTTTTACTTTTAGAACTAAGTTTTTGCTTGAGCAGTTTGTATTTTTCGCATCCTTTATATGAAGCAGGGTGCCCATATTTGTTGCATAAAACACAGAATAATTTATCTTTTTCTTCTATTGGAACTTTTTCTATTGAGCATTTGCCTCTTTCATGATCCTTGTTACACTTAACACATCTTTCTGGAAGATAGCAGTTTGCGGCACTATGGAAGAATCCTTGGCAGTTACGGCATTAAGGTATTTCGGGTCGCCTGACCTGCTCCCATTTTATCATACGGTGAAGTAACGTTTTAATGGTTTTCAATGTATTTATATTAGCTTCAGGTGAAACTTGTACTAAAAATATTGGAAGCTTAGTTCCTCTTTCAATAGATGACTTTGTTGAAAAAGGACTAACTTTAATAAATTTTATTTCATTGCTATCATATTTTAATAGTTCAAAAAGTATTTCATCAGCAGCGACATTGGCGTCTATGCCTTTAAGTAAGTGTGTTTTAATTTTTAGTTCTTTGGGTGTAAATGTATAGAAATTTGTTTTAGTTTTTTCTAAATACGCTTTTACTCTTTGAAAATCTTGAGTTGTGTTCATGAACAAGGATTTTTTATTTCTGTATTCTTTTATATTAAATTCTTTAATCTTTAAACAGTTTTTGATAAACTCTATTATATGTTCTGTATCAATATCGATTATGTTTATTGGGGGCAACTTCTTTGCTTTACATTTTTCAATATTAACCACTGTATTTTCAGTAATTATTTTGGAGCTTTTGTTTTGGATAACTGAATTGGATTCTTGTGTAACATGTTTCTCATATTTTTTTAATAGGTGTTGATCACATTGATCATCTGTTTCACAGTCTAGCACAGAGTAATAATTACTCATTTTGAAATGTTTGACATTGTTGTTGGTATTCATATTATGTCTTTTTCTGTCATTATCACTGTTGTGCTTTAACATAAAATTATCATTGTTTTTGCTGTATGAGTTTAGAGCATTACGCTCACTCATTCCATGTTTTGGTTCTTAGTTAAATTTATATTTTGTTGGTTTTTTTCTGTTATTAACAATAACACAATAATGTAATATATATTAAAAAATCTAATTTATTTTTTTTTTGTTAGGAGTAGGGCCAGCACTCAGGGGATGACCCCTATATAAGCAATGCATTGCGCCGGAACTGAAGACGAGGGGATAGTATTGAGGGGACAGATTAGGAAAGATGAGAAGATAGACAGTTGTTTTTGTAGCTATTTCAACCTTTTACTTCGCAGGCTAATTTTTGCTACAGGGCCGACGAAGGTGGGTGCTGTTACTCTGCTTTTTTAGTACATGATATTGTCAGTCGCTGCCAATTATGTTCAGTGATCAGTGACTATGCCTTCATCATTGAAACAGGCTGGCAACAACTAACACAACCACGTACTAATGCTGATCAGAAGAATTCAACACAATATTTCATGACTCAGCGCGGGCTCGAACTCAGGACCCTCCTCTTCATAGTCTCGTGTTCTACTACTTCAGCCAACAGCATTGTATATTTTGTTTTAAGTGCACTGATCTCCGTAATACGTCCTTCACACATCACGTTGAAGATCGAACTCGTTTTCTGCTTCTTCTAGAAGCTGATATTTTCGCTATAAATATTTTTTATTGACTTCCATGAATTTTCTATCCAGTTCCCATTCTTCTTCTAAGTTTTGAAGTTGTTACTCAAATTTTCGAGACTGTGAAATATGAGAATGGCTTTAGCCTCTACTTGCAGGTGAGCTTGACCTTATAGTTGAACATGAAGAACAATTGAAGATCATGTTGTCAGCGGCTTGCAAACATTTTTTGTGAAATGTGCTATGACAGTCTACGCATGTCACCATATTGTCGTCGGGGGATTTGGACACAGCGAGCAATTACAATTAGATTGCTTATTTTGTTGTTGACCTTCTACAGGCGAAGACATTTTCTACTTACTGCGAGATTGGCAAGTTTGTTGATGACAAGGTGGCACAAGATTTGGTTGTTATTAACCTCAAGCAGGGTCTTTGGGGGAAGCAGAAAGGACCACAAAAATAATTTTAAAAATGTTACCAAGGCACACTAGCCACAAGTCCTAGTGACCTCCACGGGGATTTTGAATAAAATATACGTGTAAGTTTTACAAATGTATTTTTATTAAAATTCCTAAATAAATTCGATTGAATAATTAATTATAATATTAAATAACAAATTGGTACATACTTTTTGGTATGGAAACCACTAGGAATTTTTAGTTCAATGTTTTTTAATCCAATTAAATTTTGCTTCCGAGCACTGCGTACATCCAACTTGCGGAGATCGTATGGTCAACAAACTGGTAAAATGGTGAGTGTTCAGGCGCAATTTTTATATCTATATATACAGGCATATAATATGTATCTATTTTCGTTAAATTTGTTACAAGTGTAGTAAATTTTAAAACTCTATAATGCAAATATGTGTCGGTGCTGCCAAAGTGAGCGCAAAACACGTCCAATTCTGATGATAGCGCCAACACGCGGATACATAAATTTCAAATATATAACAACACTTTTATTTACTTTCTTATTTACGGAAATACTCGTACTAAAAACACGGTTACATCGTGATTCTTCTTGGCGATGATAATACGTTTAGCTCTAAAAATACACTAAAACGACATACGAATACATTTACAACTGTTCCCGGCTTCTTGGTATTTGGGTATAACATACCCTTGTAGCAATTTACTAAAATAGTCCATCACTACAAGAACATAACGGTTTCCAGCAGGAAAAGCACCAGCAACATTCAAGACTATCTCCTCAAATGGTGCGCCTGAGTTATATTGTTGTAGCTGCTTTCGAATTTTTTTGCTGGACATTTGGCTGCAATACACTATAGGCAGTTTGCTATCCAGTCAGCTACTGCCTGTTGACAACTTTTTCAAGCCTTGCTGTCACTCCAGGTCAATTATGGAACTCTTGAAATACCTTATTAATATTGGATGATTGCACAACAGTTAAATTGGACGTCGTTTTGCTATCTGTACTTTCCGACATGCGGTATAAGCAACCATTTATTAGTTTGAGACTGTTACACTGAGCCTAGTAAGATTTTACGAGTGGCTTTCAGCTGATATTTCATTTCAGGCCAGTCTTCAGACCTGCTCTTTATTCGCTATAATTTTCTTTATTATGCCGTCAATTCTCTGCGCTACTCCATCAGAGTCTAATTGCATTACCCGAACATCAATGATGCATTCCATATTTTCATGCATCAGTAGTTTTTTTCCGGGAATATGTTTCCATTTTTGATGTGTCAAGCTAAAGCTGACAACACTTATTTGGGGTGAAAAAATGAAAAACTTACCTGTCATTATTGTTAGAACATTCTACTTTTTGATGTAGAGGATGAGCAACGTGATTTTTGCAAGATACATTAAAACTCACCCTTTTGTACTTTTACTTTTATACTTATATGTATATAGTATTATCTTATTTTTGGAATTAAATGGATTATTAATATAATTACAATACGTGTTTCAATTGCTTCAACCACATAAAAGAATACAGCAGCTGGCGATGAGAGTAAATCAGTGGAAATCGTAATGGATCCTAACCAGTTTGAAGAATTTATGAAGTTGCAACAGGCAATGGTAACACAACTTACAAAAATTAGTGTGTTGGCCATGTCGCAAAGTGCAGCGCAGAGCAACAGCACCAATACAGCAGTTATAGCAAATTTCGATGTATTTGATTTTACTAAAGAAAGTTACAAAAACTACATATACAGATTAATAAATAACGTGACTATGAAATATGTTCATGGCAATAAACAGTACTGTGCAAAATTACTGCTCTATTGTAGCAAAATACTGGGATGACCCCTACATATGCAGTGCATTACGCCGGAACTAGAAAGGAGGGGATAGTATTGAGGGGTCAGATGAAGAAAGATGAGGAGAATTTGTTGTGTAGCTTTTTGAACCTTTTACTTCTCGGGCCAATTTTTTTGCTACAGGGCCGACGAAGGAGGGTGCTGTTCCTCTGCTCTTAGTACATGATAGTGTCAATCGCTTCATCACTGAAACAGGATGACAACATCTAACACAACCATGCACTGATGCTGATCAGAAGAATTCGACACAATAGTCATGACTAAGCGCGGAGTCGAACCCAGGAACCTCCGCTTCATACTCTCGTGTTAACTATCAATTGTCGATTATTTCGTGGCGGTTACAGATGGGTTTTATGCACTCATAGGTCGAGTCTGGATTCAACGGCTTGGAATAAAATTAGAAGAACTAGAATAAACAAATGAAGAATCTCGAGGTTGCAGATATTATTAGAAAAACTGACAATAGCGAATGGGGATCGCCACAGTTAGTTACCCAGAGATCGGCGTTAACCAGCGTCTTGTGGATGCACATTACCCTATCAAAGAAATTTATGAGGTTATTAATAGGGTTAGACCACGAATGGAAAACATGATACAATTGTACTTTTTTTGGTACAACTACGACTTTGTTGGTACCGTGGTACTACCACGACTAATTTGGTACAATTTAAATATCTTAATCAAAGGCTTACACCTAGTTCATAAAAACGTTTTATGCTTGAAATTTTTTATTAATTTCTCAGTGAATCAGTTAATAAACATAAAATATTTCTGTGAATTATACGGTTACATAATCAAAGATTTTGTGTCAACTTTTTATTACATACAGTATTCCAGTCAGCACTTCATGAAATTTTCGGATCGTTTCTTACTCCTCTACTTGTTCTATATATTTATTTTGTCGTTTCTTTTTGAAAATGATTGTTCTTTCGAGAGAAAACGGTTCTCTAGACCCGAATCTTTCAAAATAGTGTCTTATGTCTCATATTTCTGCTAAATTATGTCTCATTTAAGTAGCGGACTTACAATTATTTGCTATAATTTTTCGCAATAGAAACATTTTTCATCGTTAGGCTTATATTTGATTCAAAAACAATCACGTTGAAAAAGGGTATAATAGTTGATTTCCAAATACCGAAAAAGTTTTCAATCAATGTCTCGTTGCCTCAATTTAAACTACCAGAAAATTTATTATCTTAGATTGTATGACTTTTTGAATAAAGTTTAATCAACTGATTCCTAGATTTTTATGTATATAATATTTTTTTGTTGTATGCTTGTGTAGAGAAGTTTTTGAATTTCTATTTATAGAAATATAAAAAATATAAACAAATGGTACCGTTATGGTATGAAAAGTACATTTTATTTAGTTAATTGGCATAAAATCAAAATAGCTCTTTTCCATCCCTGTGTTAGACACTCTAAATACTCTTCTTGAGTTATATAAGGCGGACATGTACTTTCCCGTCGATAAAAAAATCAAGTGAAATTCACACTTATAAGGTTACGTACCGCATGAATAGGCTCTCATTCGGCATAAAAACAGCTCCGTCAGAGTTCAATAGAATAATTGATCAAATATTACACAATCTTATTTTGATGACATCGCGGTGCATGGTCAGTCAAAAGATGAGTGCAAAGAGAATTTACGGAAGTGTTTAAGCCAGCTTCAACGTTTTTCAATAAGGTATTAAAGTCGCCTTCGACCGAGAGATCCCCGCGATCAAGAACGTAGATGATGTTTGACGTTTTCTTGGTATGGTTACGTACCATACCATAAATTCATTCTACATGCTTTCACGATTACAGCCCCGTTACGTCAATTATTAACAACAAATCCAAAATTTAAATCGGCATAGGCGTGTCGAAAATCAATCAATGTTTTCAAAAGAGAAATGGCAAGTGATCAGGTGCTTATGCCGTTTTACCCCGAGCTTCCAGTACAACGTGCGTGTGATACTAGTCCTACAAGGATAGCGGGAGTTTTGTCACACTTAGTCGAAGGAGCAAAAAGGCCTCTCGCTTTTGCATCAAGATCCTTATCTATTGCGAAGAGAAATTATTCGCAACTAGATCGTGAGGCTTTAGCCGTCCAACATTTTCATCAATACGTTAATGGCGGATGTTTAGATTAGTGGTTAATTATCAAAATTATCATTGATGACATACTCACGTTTTTAACGATACGGCGCATTTTTAAGTGGATACAATTACGAAGTGCTGACGAAGAGAAGTAGAGAAATCATGAGTGTAGTTCAGGTGTGACTTTTCAAAATTTTATAGAACGTCAAGTTAATTTCACTCAACGAGTAAAGACGCGATACTGGCAAACATATTAACGAAGTTATAGAATTCTATTGTCGCCGACTCAGAATACATAATTGGTAATGACATATTGTTCAGGGGAAAAAGGGTAGTTGTACCATTAACATTACAACAATTCGTATGGGAAGAGTTACAACTTACGAGGAGATATGTATACTGGGTGCCCATTGATAAAGATATCGAAAATTATGTTCGCTCTGTGCTGCATATGCTTCAGTCATTAAAAGTCTTCATATTACAATTCTTCATCCGTGGGAGAAGCTTGAATACAACTGGCAACGTGTGCATACATATAGATTATGGTTCATATCTTGGTATCAATTTCTTGTTGTCGTTGAAGCAAAATCAAAATAGGTTGAAGTGGGAGTAACGACGTCTGGGCTATCCAGCAACAAACAGATTTGCGGAAAAAACTATTCCAACCTTAAAGTAGCGCTTAGCAGTGATGGCCAGTGATACATCTCTAATTTAAACAAAAGCGGAAGAAAGTTTATTCAAATACAGAGCAACACCATTGCGTAAGGGCAAAAGTTCACCAGAACAGTATCTGGGACGACAAATAAAAATAAGGTTGGATGCTTTGAAGCTTTCACAAAGGGGAATATCAGCAACATCACAAGGTCCGACCAGACAATTACGAGAGGGAGACCGATTTCAGTCTCAATATTACACTCAAAATAAAAACTCGTGGAAGTTAGGCGTGGTGCTTAAAAAGCTAGTGTTACTTTATTATATTATTAAACTTCATGATGGCTACATTTTTAAAAGACACATAAACCAGCTCCGTGCTGCTAAAGTTAGATTCCCACCGGATATTCAAGAGCAACCAAATATGACGCATGAAACCAAAGCAGAAAATGCACCATTATCGCAAGCAGTCGCTTTACAATGAGGTACCTTGCACATCTCAGGAAATAACCGGGAATTGAGAAATACCTCAAGTACACAGTCAAAATCAGAATGCAAACAACTCAAAAATAACGTAGGCTCCCAAAACACCTAGATGATTACATGATGGGATTCCAAGTCAAGTCATAAGTTTCAATCAATAGTGCGAGAATAGTTCTGTCAAGTTAAAATTGTCATTTAGAATAAAAGAAAGAAAAACGTACCTGCCATTATTATTAGAACATTCTACCTTTTGATGTAGATGAACGACGTGGTTTTTGCAAGATAAATTAAAGCCCACCATTTTGTACTTTTATTTTTATACTTACATATATATAGCATTATGTTTTTGTAATTAAATGGATTATTATGCGATTACAGTACGTGTTTCAATTCCTTCAACCACATAAAGGAATACAGCATTTTCTCTGGTTTTTTCTTCACGCTCTTTAGCCCATTTTTTGGTGATGTACTTCTCATAATCTCTTCTCGTAGAATTTCCTACAATCTACTTTTAGCGACACCGACATTAGTAGTCGAATTTGCGCTTTGCAGTTACGCTGGAAATGGCTGCCTTTGCCGCAGTTAAAACACTTAGCCTTTCCTTTACTATCTTTATTCGCCAACTGCCCCAAGTGCCGGTAGTTCTTTTCAAGGACAAAATTAGCTCTATGACCTTCTTTTCATTATCCCATCCGTTTCTGCTAGCAACTGTCTCGAATTGAAATTTAAAAGTGTTAAGTGATACGTTGACGTCAAAACAAGGCGCTTTTATTCTACTAGAAGCCTCTGAAACCGCTCGCTCTGGCCCGCCTTTGCGGTAGAAGATATTTGCAGATTTGTTTTTACCTCGACTAAAGTCCCAGTTTTGGCACCGCTCCAGCTTTAATTCCTTACAATTCATACTTCCGAATTAACAAATAATATTAAACACAGATATAAGAATTTCAAATGCGGCAATGTTTTTATTGACCGATCTTTATTAAATGAAATATTGGTATGCGCTTAATTTTACTTGTAGTATGGAAATAAGGAGAAATAAGTTGGACTTTCTTTTTAAATATAATAACTTTAAGAGAAGATATTAAGAAACTTGACGGTAACATTAGATCTTGAAAAGAATTCCAAGTTGGAATAATTTAAGAATAATCATTTGCTCTTAGTAACCGTATATTCTTTTATTCAACACTGTAAGCATTGTACATAATTTTAATAACTAAATTTATTGGTTTTTATGTTATGAACATAACATAACATAACATAACACATGGAGTTATTCTAAAACTAATTGGTGGGTACAGCAGTAATGTATATGAAAAAATTAAATAGGAAGTCTTATAAACACTTACTTTTTCCAAGTTACTTTTAAAATTCATAAACAAAATCACGGCAAATTAAACAAATTTTGACAATCAGGTCTGTTCTGTAAACCGAATCGTCTTAGAAAACGAGAAGTTTTTAAAAACAAGTAGATGACTATTTGGTGTTCTACAAATTACTCGATTTGGTTGCATCCGAAATTAATTTAGAATACAAAATTTTAACCTCATAATCAGCTGTTAATTGAAGAAATAAAAACATGGTATTTTTAATTAAAAAGAAAAGTTTTTTAAATGCCCGGAGCATTTATATTAAGTTATAACAATAGTAAAATAGTGAGTTAAACACATTCAGAAGGCAATTAAGGGATGCATCAAATCCTATGAGTGAGACAGATGATAGGTAAGCGACGACAAATAAAATTTAAAATATACTCCAATGAATTTATAGAAAAAATTAGTGCATATTGATCAAAACTGGTTTTTGTTTCGCGGTTTTAAAAACTTGACCGGTAAAAGTTTTTTTTATTCTTCCAAACATTTTTCTTCATACTTGGAGCAAATATATGACGACAAAGTATGTTTACTTATGTTTGTATGGGACGAAGACGCTGGGTTGACTGACGATGACGAGGGTTGAAGTGATGACAATGCGAATTTAAAAGTCGATATTGGTCGCTGATGAGACGATGAGTTTGAAATTGAACGGTGTTCTGAGGATAAATGTTGATCTAACGATGAAGGGTAACCTTGATTATGAAGTGACGAGTGATGAGAAACACGACAAGTTCGGCATCTTGATTTCGACTGACACTTCGCTACCATGTGACCTGTGCGAAGACAATTTATGCAGAGCTTAGCGGCTTTAACAAATTCGAATCGGCGAGGGACGCTTAATGTCAAATAGGAATTGCAATTTCCAGTGAAGTGTTCTTTGCTTTGGCAATATTCGCACAGATTGCTAGATGTGAGAAGTGCTACGCCTGGCCGTTTGAATTTAGTTCTAGCTTTTTGTTCACATTCACGAAATAATTCGATTTCGGATGCACGGCTTTCAAGAAACTGACAACGACGACTAAGAGTTGAACAACATTGATTCCACGAAGGCAACGACTTAAAATCTTGCTGTTAATCATAAACCTTTTTTGACTCTGCATCCACTTTCGATAGAACTATGTGTATGATGATGGCATTCATTACATCCAGCTCCAAACCTAAAATGAGCAAGGAACTGCGAAGAGCCGAAATGTTATCAAGAATCCCGCGCAGTAAAACAGCGCTCGGTTTAGTCATAGATGATATCGAAAATAAAGAATTCCGTTCAGTTAAAGCATCTATGGCCTTTTTATAATTTGATTCGATTACCTGAAAGGGTTCTATGACTGCCAACGCTTGCCCAGAGACACAATTGAGTAAATAATTAAACTTGTCAATGATAGGAATACCTTGTTCATTATGAACTAGTGTGTTGAAAGTATTAATGAATCTAGAAAACTTCGAATATTTTCCATCGAATTTCGGTAATTTAATTTGTGGCAAACGATTTTGATGCGATAGTGATGGTTGAGTAATATTCAAGAAACTTTGATCGATATCATTAGAGCTTCGTTTAGCATTCATAAAATTTATTAATGGAGCCTTGGCTGAAATAAATAGTTCTTCAATGTCTGATCGGTTTGTATCGGATTCATCAATCTTCTCAATTTGTGATTGAATGTGGCTAATTTGTTTGAAATACGATTCAAGAATCTGTAACCGACATTCAAGAATTGTATAATCTGATGAGCTACCATCTTTTTCGATCTTAGATTTCATTTGCGTAATGTTTCTCTTCATGGTTGTCCTTTGTTGTTTTAAAGATGAAATCAGACTGGGTCCAGAATCCATTTTGTCGTTGCCCATATTTTCGGCTTTCTCAGCTATCATTTCAATTGTCTTTATGTCGTAGTCACTAGGTGGCTACTGCGACGAAATTTGAGTAATCGATTGTAAAAATCAAAATTTTCAACGGTACTACACTTGACGACAACGTAGTACCAGGTACTTTAAAGTAGTCACTTTATTATTATAAATTGACACTGATTAACGTGAAACTAATATCTTCCGTGTATAAAAAAAGTCACAGATCATGACCGAACCTTTTGATATAAAGTTATTATTTAAGAGTAATATATTTTATACCACTGTTTAAAACGATGATGAGAAAAGATGTATATTATTTTATAATGATAATTCCCAGCGTATATGTCTGGATGTAAATGTATATAAGAACCAATATATTATGTTTAATGTTCAAGAACGACGACAGTGTGTAATCTGCAGCAGATCGGTGGCAAGCGACAGCGAAATGACGATAATGATGTTGCTGACTTAATGATAATCAAGATGAAGTTTACAGTACGATTGTATGCGGCTGTGCAATCTTTGATAAAAGTTTAAGACACTATAATTATAATTTATTTTTGATTAGAAAATCCGTGTATTTATCCAACGATAATGTTTAACATGGACAAACTCTTTTGCATGTACAAATCTGCAAGCGGCAGCAAAATGTCGATAATGATATTACCACGTTGATGAAAATTTCGATGACGTGTAGCTATGCACCTATGTATATGATTACAAATGGATATGACATCGATGATGAAATTTAGAACAAATAGAATTATAAATTATTCTTCGATGAGTCGCTTTTTTATTCACTATATTGATTGAACTTCGTTTTGTTCACCGAACTATTATATTTTCTTATAATTTAACCGTCCTGTCACGGGCGCCAAAAATGTTTGAACAAAAACCCAAATTAATTTGCAATAAAAACTAACGATGATTGCTTAGTAAAATGAGCTGTGTTCTTTAATGATCGCTTTAAGACAAGTATACAGGTTAAATGGTTGTTAATTTGTAGTTAAAGATTGCAAGTAAATAGGAAACAGTTATGAATTATAAAATATAAAGAGAGTCGGTGACAAATGCAAAATTTAAAGCGTACGATATTGAAATGAGAGAATTGAATGTAAATCCATGAAGAATTAACTATATGAATTCATTAATAACTAATTGTGACCGAACAATTGTTATAACTTGAATATTGCGTTATGTGTGAACACCATATAAACATCTTATAAATATCTCTTTTACTTTAAATACCACTTTTTTCTTGTTTATTTCGAACATTTATATACCATCAATGCAATTTCTTCTCTACTTTTCACCACTAGAAATGATATTATATTGATTTTAAAATTGCTTGGTTTGAACCCTAATTGATCGGATATATTATCTCAGTTTTCTTTAAAAAATTACTTTTTTCGAATTTTGTTCCTTCACGAAGTCTCATGAATGCATCAACCGCTTTTCACCCGGTTGGTAGCGCTCAAAGAGATTTTTGATTGTCCAGAGTTGATTAGTTTTTGGAATCGAGCGGCAAATCCATATAAAAGTTATTCTAAAAAAACATGTTTGAAAAATAAATTTTTTCAGTTTTTTTTATATATTCGAAAATGTACCAATCCGACCTTTTTTTTATTAGGACCGGCACTTAGGGGATGACCCCTACATTGTGCTGGAACTAGGAAAATTGGTTGTGGGAAGGAGGATAAAGGGAGTAGTGTCTATGGACATTCGGTTTGAATTTCTCCATGCTATATACGGCAGGAAAGACTTCCGCAGAGAGTTTATTCCACATACGGGCTGTACGGGCAAAGAATGAATTTTCCCTGTAATGCGTAGTGCGGTTCACTGATAAATCCACCACATATGGGTGTGATCGCACCGTAGAGCGTGTTGAGCGTAGAAAAGTGCGCGTTTCGGGAAAGAGGTCCCTGACTTCGGTTGAACAAAAGTCGTTATAGTAACGATAAAACAGTCAGCCTGATTACCGCTGGCATTTTTCGCCTTCATGTTCGACAAATTGTAATAGATTAAAGACAAAAAGTTGAATTTTTCTTTAATCTATTACAAATGTCGCATTTGAAGGCGAAAAACGCCAACCGTAATCAGCCTGAGTGAAACACACCCCACATTGCGTCGATGCTCAAGTGAGTCATAAGTTGGCTACCCTACCGTCCCCTATGAGTTTCTTCACCCTCTCCTGTACACGGTCGAGTAACTTCAAAATAGATTTTGAAGCTCCGGCCCATACATGAGAGTTGTATTCCATCTTCGGTCGGATGTAAGTGGTATAAATAGTAAGGAGATCAGATGGAAGTATGTCTTACACCGCCTTAGAAAGCCCAGGCACTTGAATGCTTCTTTTGAAACATGAAAAATGTGTTCTGCCCAACGAACGTCACACTGGATTTTCATGCCAAGAACATCAAGAGCTTCTCATTCCTCAATATCTATACCACCCCTGTTTACAGATGAAGCAGCGTAATCGGACTTGCGTCGGTGTGTTAGCAAGCAGCATTGAGTCTTACGGGCATTGAAATTTAGTTTAGCGCAACATTCATATTGTGCCTCATCGCCCCGACCTCTGATGATTTCGGTCTATTATTGAAAGCATATGAATGGCAAAGGCTGATATCATCTGCAAAAGAGTAGATAGGGGTGAAAGGCTGACATAAAAGGTCATTTAGAAATATAAGAAATTGTGTAGGAGAAAGAATAGAGCCTTGCGGTACCCCAGCGTTGATCTCATACTCGTCTGATGATATCCCGTCTATAACAACTCTTATAGCACGATTTCTGAGAAAGTACGACATTAATCGAGAGAAGACGTGTACCCACACCAAAAGCAATAAGTTTCCACAAAAGTGCTCCGTGCCACACTCTGTCGAATACTTTACAAATATCCAGAGCCACTACCTTACTCTCGCCGAAGTGGTGAATAGATTGGCACCACTTTTCCGGAATGAAAGCCAAAAGGTCCCCCGTAGAGTGGCCCCTACGGAAGCCATATTGGACGTAGTTAAGTAAGCTATTAGACTCTAGATATTTCACTAGGTGGAAATTTACCATGCTTTCTGTAATATATTTGAATTCTTATCTTTTCAAATCCACTCCATATTCAGTAATTTTAAAATATACATAAATATTACAACTGTTAGATTCAGTACCTCATTAAACATCTCTGTAAATAGTAGACTTAAGAAAAGATTAAATAAAAACTTCAGTCCCATTTTATCTCCATACGCGTGCGTTTTAAAATACATCAATTGGCGACGAGTAAAAAAACGAAAAAAAAAAAAAGAAAACAAGAACAATTAGTGCGGTTTCGTGTGTGTGAATGTGATAATAAAAAAAAAAAAAAATGGCAACCAATTTAAATGGATTTGAATTATTATTGAAACAACAACAAGAATTCACTCAACAGTTGTTAGCACAACAACAACTGTGGATGCAGTCTGTTCTAGACCAAAAGAATGGAACTTCCTCAACTCTAACCAGTGACCATTTAATGGTACCAGCGTTCCATAAATTTAACAAAGAGCAGCAGCAATGGGACTCATATTTGCAGCAGCTGGAGCAACATTTCGCAGCATATTCGGTTACGGCGGCAGAGAAACAAAAATCGTTTTTTTTATCATGGTGTGGTGCCGAAGTGTTTGACCTTCTTAAAAATTTGTTTGGTGTTCAAAGTCTTGATGATCAAACATATACGCAACTTACAGACAAGTTGACACAACATTTTGCTGTCAGCCAACACATCGTGGCAGCCCGTTATGAATTTTTCAAGAAGCAAATGAAAAGTTCACAGTCATACAAAGAATGGGTAGCAGACCTTCGTGGTTTAGCCAGAGCCTGCAAATTTGTTTGCAGTTCGACCGCATGCGCTAACAGCTTCGTTGATGATATGATACGCGACCATATCATCTTAAATACCCCTCACGACGCAGTTCGATCTGCCGCGTTACAAAAGCAAAACGCAACACTCTCTGATGTTTTGTTAGTAGCAGAATCGTATGAAGCAACAACAAGAACTGTTGCTACTATTAAAGAAAATTCTAGTGAAAAAACAATTGAAGTAAACTTTGTGAAAAAACAATCGTCCGTTAAAAAAGAATTTCAAAAGCAAAAATACAAATCGTGTTCGGGTTGTTTTAACTCTCATAGCAGAGAAGAATGTAAATTCAAAAATGCCGTGTGTAATAAGTGTGGAAAAAAGGGACACATTGCTCCCGTTTGTATGTCTAAAAATAACAACAATAATAACAACGAAACCAAGAAAGGGCACAGAAACAAAAAGCAAAAGAATAATATTGATGTAGTCGAGACAGTGCTTGATATTAGTGGTGTAGTAAAACCAGAAAATTCAAGGAGTGTAATCGATGTTGAAATTAATAAACAGTGTATAAGATTTCAAATGGACTCTGGTGCGTCTATTTCAATAATTAATTTAAAAACATATGAATTATTACAAAAACCAAAACTTATCAAATCAAATAGAGTTTTATATGGATTTGGTAAAAAAGAAATTCCTATTCTAGGTGAACTACACACAAACTTAAAATGTGGTAATAGTAAAAAAGATGTTATTTTAATCGTAGTTAATACAAATGAAGGTGAAAATTTATTTGGCTATGATTTATTCAAAATATTCGGTTTTCAAATCAAACAAATTAATTCAATTTCAAATGAAGACAATAAAAAAGTGCGTGACGTTTGTGAAAAATTCTGTGAAGTTTTTGAATCATCTCTCGGTACGGTCAAGAATTTTAAAGCAAATATTCGACTTAAAGCAAACGCGCAACCGAAATTTTTCAGAAGCCGCCAAATTCCGTTCGCTCAAATGCCACAATTTAAAGAAGAAATAGATAGACTAATTTCTCAAAAAATCATCATACCAGTTAAATTCAGTGATTGGGCTTCACCCATCGTTTTAGCAAAAAAGCCGAATAATTCTATTCGTATATGTGGTGACTTTAAAGTTGCTGTCAATTCGCAAATTGACATAGAACAGTACCCGCTTCCTACTCGTGAAAGTTTATTTCATACTATTCGTGACGGTAAATATTTTTCAAAAATAGATCTGAAAGATGCGTATCTCCAGATGGAATTGGACGATACATCAAAACAAATAATGATTATCAACACGCCGCTTGGATTATTCCAATATCAACGTTTACCTTATGGCATCGCTAGCGCTCCAGCTATTTTCCAAAAGTACATCGAGCAACTTCTTCATGGTATAGAAGGTTGTGCAAACTACCTTGATGACATCATAATTTCAGCACCAACTCTACAAGAACATTTTTAGCGTCTTGAAAAAGTACTTTCGTTATTGTTAGCTAATGGCATTCGTTGCAAGAAAGAGAAGTGTGAATTTTTACAGAACAAAATTACATACTTAGGCCGTCAAATCAGTTCAGAGGGAATTTTACCTGATGAATCTGGCGTTACAGCAGTCAAAAACTTAAAACCTCCTAAAGATATTAAACAACTTGAAGCGTTCATGGGTAAAGTTAATTATTACCATAACTTTATACCAAATTTTTCGAATATAGCAGCACCAATCAATATCTTACGTAGAAAGGATGTTCCTTTTCGCTGGGGAAAAGAGCAGCAAAAATCTTTCGATGACCTCAAATCATATATTGCAAACGCAACTCAACTTGCTCATTTTCAGGACAACTTGCCGCTTGTTCTTGCTACCGATGCTTCACCATACGGTATCGGCGCTGTTATTTCTCACGTTTATTCAGATGGAACCGAAAGGCCTATCGCGTTCGCATCAAAGACACTTGACAGAGCACAGTCAAACTATAGTCAAATAGAAAAGGAGGGTCTAGCAATAATTTTTGGTGTTAAACGTTTTCATCAGTTTCTATATGGCCGAAAGTTCATACTCGTTACTGATCACAAACCACTGGTAAGCATTTTTAATCCTTCCAAACATTTGCCAACTATGACAGCACTTCGCATTCAACGCTGGGCCGTGACGCTCATGGCTTATCAGTTTGAAATAAGATATCGTAAAACTGCCGATCATGGCAACGCGGATGCGCTTTCACGCCTTCCTCTTCCAACAGACAAAAATTTTGATAAGGACGAGGAATTATGCTTCCAAATATCCTTTGATGATTTTCCTGCAAAGGCCGATATTCAAAAATATTCAAAATCTGACAAGAAATTACGCGAAGTTTATAACTATGTGAAAAATGGTTGGCCTAAAGAGCTTCCACTAGAACAATCAGCAATAAAACCATTTTTTAATCACAGAAATAACTTAACAATTTATAATAATTTGCTTTGTTTACAAACAAATTATATTCGTGTCGTCATACCTGATGCTTTAAAGACTCAAGCCTTAAAGATGCTTCATGATGGACATTGGGGCGTTGTTAAGATGAAACAACTTGCTAGACAGTACATATGGTGGAACAACATCGACGATGACATTACAAAAATAGCGTCAGATTGTGAAATATGCAAAATACAGAATCAATCTCCTGCCAAAGAGTACGAAAAATGGCCTAAATCAACTAAGCCATGGGAACGAGTGCACGTGGATTTTGCTGGTCCTATATTCAATTGCATGTGGCTCATCTGTGTTGATTCGTACTCACAATTTCCCTACGTTTCTTCAATGAGGAATACCACAACAGAGGAAACCATTTCAGCTCTTTCAGCAATATTTTCAATTGAAGGCATACCAAATACAATTGTAAGCGATAATGGTCCGCAACTGAGCTCTGAAAAATTTAAACTCTTCTGCATAAAAGCTGGCATACGTCATATTACAACAACACCCTTTCATCCCGCCTCAAATGGCTTGGTGGAACGTTTTGTTAGAACTTTTAAAACTTCTGTTAGAAAGAATATAGATGACGAAATGCCTATTAAAGATGCTGTACACAAGTTCCTCTCAACCTACCGTTTCATGCCAAACTCGGAAGGCAAATCACCTGCAGAACTAATGCGTGGAAGACCTGTACGCGCAGTCTGGTCTCAGCTGTTAGATTCTTCAAAAAATCACCATCAAAATACTTCAAATTCCAGTAAATTTCAAATTAATGACAACGTTTATATTAGATATTACGGTAAGGGGAAGAAGTGGATACCAGGTGTTATTCAAGCAAAAATTGGCAAAGTTATATTCATTATAAACACCGACAAAGGCGTTTGCAGGCGACATGTAAACCAAATGAAACCTTCTTCAACAAACGTTAACAATCCATTTTCTGCTAGTTTTACCGATGATGACAGCCAATCTTCACCACCTTTAGATTTTTCACCATCTACTTCTCAAGCTTCATCAAGTAACCCTACAGTTAACGAACCAGCGCCTACTACAAGCACAAATAATCAAGATGACTCTACTGAAAATCATCAAGGTCAACAAGTGCGCAGAACTACAAGAAATCGTCAAGAGGTTTCACGCTACCAGTCAGATGATTTCCGAAAACATTGATAAGTTATTTTACTAACAAATATTATCAACAGCTCTAATGCTTTTTAAAATTTTATGAAATTTATAATTTTGGATTTTTTTAAATATTGAAAATTTTGGGGTGGAGTAATGTAATATATTTGAATTCTTATCTTTTCAAATCCACTCCATATTCAGTAATTTTAAAATATACATAAATATTACAACTGTTAGATTCAGTACCTCATTAAACATCTCTGTAAATAGTAGACTTAAGAAAAGATTAAATAAAAACTTCAGTCCCATTTTATCTCCATACGCGTGCGTTTTAAAATACATCACTTTCCATCACCTTGGAAAGCTCAGAAGAAACAGTGATTGGGCGGTAGTTTTGGGGGTTGTTGGCCTCTCCCTTTTTAGAGATTGGTGTTACATTCGCAACCTTCCAGCACGAGGGAAATTTGCCTGTATGGTAAATAGTGCTGAAAAGGGTTGTCAGAGGACGAGCTAACGTCGTAAAGCACTGCGTTAAGACCAGTGCTGGAACTCCATTCGACCCAGAAGACTTCTTAACATTGAGATCCGATACAACCCTTTTAACCGTCCGGACCTGAAAACGTATCTTTGCATAGTTGGGGATACATTTTCAAGAACCGGCAGTGGTTGATTGCTTTCCGGAAAGTGCGAATTACTTGCGAATATTTCAGCTAAAAGGTTAACTTTATCAACCGGGTCAGTGAATAATTGGTCACCCTTCAAGAGTCGGGATCGAGGAACTAGCTGTAAGCTTCACTCTTTTGACGGATGACCAGAAACTCTTACTGCCCCGAGGGGCAGAAATAATCTTAGCACGAAGACGCTGCTCGTACAGAGCTTTTTCGCGTCTTTGTACCTTGGCACACGAAGATCTCGGCCTTTTGCGCATCAAATCAGTTTCAGCGTTCTCGTTAGTACGCCAGATACTAAGTGCAACCTCTCTGGCTCTGATAGCAACTGTGCTTGTCTGATTAAACCATGATTTCAGTTTAGGCTTAATCGGAATTTGCTTGGATGGATAGAAAGTGTTCATTCCGAGCAATATTATATTTTCCATCATTTCCGCCATGGTATCGACATTTCCAATGCCTAAAGAAATCGTTGAGCTCATTCCAACGAGCCTTTTCGTAAATATATTTTAAACGTTTCGTAGCTGGGTGTGAACAGTTTCGAAGTTCTGTAATCAAAAAGGAGGCAGAAATGGTGCAATGACCCGAATTTCCAAGAGGTGCGCTGACACCCATTATATATTTGTCTGGATGTGAAGAAAGAAAAAGGTCGAGAATATTATTTTGGTGCCCATTAACACACGAAATATGTGTTGGCTCGTTTACTAGCTGCGCAAGGTGGTTATGCGCTGCGAATAGCTAGCATAATGGCCTTCTGAGGTTGTGTGGCTCGAATGTAAAAAAACCCGAAATGCAAAAGATGTGCCCTGATTTTGAATTTAACCCAAATAGGGCTAAATTCTGGATCAAGCGCGTCTAATGGTTGCTGACGCTGGTACACAACTTCATTGCGTATATAGATTGCAAGGCCCCTGTGAAGAAAGAATAGGGATAGTAGGTGATATCCAGGTATGTGAAAATCCTGTGGATCAGCATTTTCAGACACCTGAGTCTCACATAAGTCGAAAACATCCAGCCGATGGAGACAAACGTGGGCATACACTGAAAAAAGTTTGCTTGGCGGAAGATAAGAACCTACTACTTCACAGAAAATCTAAATTTGAAAAATGCTTTTGACGACGACTAGCTTGGTTAAATTCGGTTTAGCCGTTCAAAAGTTACAAGAGGGTCACGTACTTACACATACACACACACATGCATGCAGACATAATGGCTTCCCAGGAGTAGTCAGCTTCCTAGAAACTCAATACGTCGAGATCTGGTGAAGAATCGATTTTTTCAAAGCGGTGTACAACGAGTAACTTCCTACCTTTTTTCTAAATTTTAAATTTTCTTAGCGAGAGTTAAAAAAACCATTCATATTTATGCAAACAATATACACTTTGCCTATTGGATGTTCTTGTTTAAACATACAAGGCATCGCAGGCAAGCTATCAGGTCATCTCACGAGTGCAACAATACACGATAACAAGAGGTATTTTGTTTTCGTAAAAATTTTCCATATTGTCAAAGTTCAACTTTTAAGTGCTCCGTCTCTAATCAATATATACCCAAATCTTTTTAATAAAATTTTCAAGTTTCGATTTTCTGCCTTCGCTAAACTATACATATATATATATATATATACATATATATATATATATATATATATATATATATATATATATATATATATATTAGGGAGCCCACGCTTGCTTAGAAAAGTAAAAGTATAGTAGTCCAATACTTTCTCCATAAGCTTGGTTTTGTTTCTTTTACTAAACCAACTGATCTCCTCACTATGTATACCACGTACATCCCACCTAAAATGGAATACAATTCTCATGTATGGGCCGGTGTTTCAGTCTTTTTGAAGTTGCTCGACCGCGTACAAGAGAGAGCGAAGAAGCTCATCGGTGACAGTAGGGTGGCCAACTCTATTGACTCACTGGAGCATCGACGCAACCTGGGGTGTGATTCACTGTTCTACCGATACTACAACGGAATGTGCTCTGGTGAAATAAGGGAGCTTGTGCCTGAAAACCGTTTATTCTTTGGAGCTACCCGTACCTAATATAGGGCGCATCCTTTTGTGGTTGAGTTGCCAGTGAACCGCCCCACGCATTACAGAGAGAATTTGATCTCTGGCCGAACGGTTCGTATGTGGAACAAACTTCCAGCAGGGGTCTTACCTGCCAGTTTTAACTTGGGGAGGGTCAAATCGAACATCCACAAACACTACTCCCTCTATACTCCTTCCTAGTTCTGACACAATGCATCGCATATGTAGGGGTCATCCCGTGAGTGCTAGTCCAAGAAAAAATATATATATATGTGTATACCAAAAATTGGCTCGCGATAAATGACGACTTTTATGTTTCACCTCTTTTATTACATACATTTACTACTGCCTTATCATTATTGTACTTGTTTATGGATTGGAGGAAGTTTGTCACACTTTTCTTTGATCTTTACCAAACTTACCTTCGTTAAAATTCAAATATAGTGATCCCTTTACATAATTATTTAACTTGTTTTGAATTCGGAATTACAAGAAACAAGTTTATGTTAGAAAATTGCTGAATTTATCATTTGTCTTTCATGCACTTACTCGTATTAATAAGGGGCATGCCCTGATTGTTGTTTCAAAAGTAAAAAAAAAGCGAAGTTCATTGATAATAAATACATTAAACGATAAGGTAATGAAAATAGTGCAAAACTATAATAATTTTTTAAATCGTTTATTCACGTTCGTGCTATGTTGGCTAATTGGTAATCAAATTGAACTTTTTTGTCCGGCAAGACTTCCATCAAAATGTGATGTGCTTAAAATGTTCAATTTATAAAAAAAATGGGAACTGAAACGATTAGTATTCGAGAAACGGCAAATGCAGTAACCGAGATTTGGGAACGAGCAAGACCTCCTACTCAAAGAATTGATTCAATCGTAAGAATAATTCGTAAAGTTTTAGGTCAATATAACATTTGAAGCGGAGTCTGAAAAACAGTTTCAAAAACAGTCGGGCAAAAGAAGTCATGGTCAATGTATATTTAAATAAAATATTAGACCTAGCCACAAAAGATATATTAAATAAAATGAAGAATGAGGAGGAAAATAATATGAGTTGCCGCATGCCGGGAATAGACAAAAAGTCAAAGGAGAAAGAAGATCGCAAGCGAAAGAAACAAGTGGAATTAAAGGCACGGAAAGTGCGTAACAATGCAAGGCAAAGAGCTATTGAAAAAGTGGCTGGATTATCTACGCTGAAGGATTATTTTTAAATTTCCGACAGTGAGTCAGATTCATCGCAAAAGAAGTTAAGTTTCGCGAAAAAAATATACAACTAAAGCAATGATAATGAAATCTGTTTTTACAAACGATTTTATTGGATCTATTGGCCGTGCACATCTTTCTCATCGGAATACCATGTATGTTGTTGGAGCTGCAGTTCAAGCGTTTGGTGAATCTGTATCCGATACAACGAAAAAGAAACGATATCCGAAAAAAGATATTAGAAGCTGATAAGCACTCATTTTCTTTCCAATATCCAGTCGTATTGCACTGCGACAGCAAATTATTGCCCGATATTTCTGATGAAAACAAAAAAGTCGATAGAGTTGCTATACTCATCAGTGGCAATGGAAAAGAAAGCCTTTTGGCAGTTACGAAGATCACAAAAGGAACCGGTGTGGAATATGCTAATGCTTGTTTGGATGTACTGATTGGTCAATAAAAAACCAAATTCGAGGACAATACTGGTTTGAAGCTAGGTGGATGTACTTTAATTGAAAAAGGATTAAATGAAGACCTAATATGAATTTTATGCACCAGGGGCGTGCCATCTTGCTGTTGGATGACGAGAGCAATGTATTGCATTAATATATGTATCTTTCAAAATCTATTTGATCTCACAGACGAGGAAAAGAAGTCAGTTACGGAAATAAGTTTGTTTGTAAGTCTTATATATGGCCGATACTGGAATGAAGCTCCTTTAGTTACAAATGCTCCTCTTAATGACCAAAACCTCCTTAAAGAACTCGAAAACTACCCCAATGAAAAACATTTTTATGGTACTTTTCTGAATATCTAATGGGGCTTGCCTTTTCCGATTCTAGACTTACATATGAAACTAAAAAAACAATGGTGAAAAATCTCAAGCCACCACCAAAAGCTAAAGGTTTAAAGACACTGGACGAAAAAGTATTTAACCATAGAAATCCACTTGAGTTCTATGTTGCCAAAAGGTAACAATGTTTTTTTAATTTACTATGCGATGATGGACAAGAAATGGCACAGTTATTTCTTTCAAAGAATCTACAAAGTGGAAAGACGACGCAATTTTTATTTCGATGAAAGAAAATGCTAGACTTTTAAAAGTGGCTTTGGTGACCCAATTTAACAGCTCAATCACGAAAAATGAGGAGCAAAAGCAATATATGCTTAGATTAGTCGATCACCGTAGAATAAATTTCCTGGGGCTTGTAAAGCTAATATTGCAAAAATGGTTATCGAAAAAATAAAATAAATGGTAATTTGTACTTAATATACAGTTTTATTAATTCTTTCAAATAAATGTTTTAGTAAATATTTTTCTTTTTAAAAAAACAATGAATATTACCATAAACAATCATTGTGTTTCTATCTAACGCCGAAAAATCATTAAACTATCGCGACCTTTAAATATTGACCGATTGTACTCAAATTTGGACCGAACATTTTTAAGCACTATTCGAATAGGATCAGCGGAGAATGGAACTCGAATATTCGATGCTTTATTCGACATATTGCCTCAATTAAATTAGTGATGATTTGGTGTAAGAACCAATGAAATGCAGGCATATAGAAATACTTGACCACATAACAAACAAAAAGCAATTATATATATATATATATATATATATATATATAGATATATGTGTATATATATATATATATATATATATATATATATATATATACATATATATATATATATATATATATATATATATATACATGTATATATATACATATATATATATATATATATATATATATATATATATAAATATATATATATATATATATATATATATATATATATATATATATATATAAAATGTTCTAGGGTCATTGTTAGCTCAAAAGACCGTCTTCGGGTGGATTATTACGGGCCCTATACAACAATCTTCTTTTCAAGTTTACTCTACTAGAGTAGAATTTTCGGAGGAGGACAATTTAAATTCGACTTTGTTGAAATTTTGGGAGCTAGAGGAAACCCCGAAAAGGAAAATACTGTCTAAAGAGGATTTAATTTGTGAAACTAATTACAAAAATACAACGCGTCGTGGATCCGATGGTCGTTACATAGTTACACTTCCTTTCAGAGCGGAATTTCCTGATAAGCTTTCTTTAGGGTCGTCTAAGAAAAATGTTATGTCCCAGTTTTTAAGAAACGAGTCTTCTCTCTTAAGAAAACCTTTAATAAAGAAGATGTATGATGATGTAGTAAAAGAATATTTGTCATTGAATCATATGAGGCCTGTGGCTGCAAATTCTCTATTGACTTTGTGCTGTTATTTACCTCATCACCCAGTAATGAAGTTAGATAGAAAAACTACAAAATTAAGGGTAGTGTTCAATGCGTCGAATAAAACGTCTACCGGAAATAGTCTGAACGATTGTCTGTATGTAGGACCTACATTGCAGGCTGATTTAGTATTACTTATACTACGTTGGCGACTTTTTAAATTTGTTTTTAATTGCGATATTACTAAAATGTATCGCCAGATTAGACTTGATGAGATACATAGCCCATTTCAACGTATATTCTTTAGAGATTCTCCTGCAGATGAGATTAGAGAGTTTGAGCTACAGACGGTAACCTTTGGGGTCAATTGTGCACCTTATCTTGCCATTCGAACGTTACTGCAACTTGCGGATGATTGTGAAAATGAGTATCCTATTGCGTCACATATCCTTCGGAAATATATGTACGTTGACGACGTACTGACTGGAACTCATGATATCGCAACAGCGTTGATCGCTCGTGATCAACTTATTGCATGTTTGTTATCAGCGGGTTTTGAGCTCCGAAAGTGGACTTCCAACGACAAGACAATTTTGGCAAAACTTCCTACTGCTTACTTAATTGATGCTAAACTTTTGACTTTTGTTGAGTCAAGTAGTTCTAAGACACTGGGCCTGGAATGCGCAATTAGACGCATTTTACTTTAAAGTGGATCCAATTATCATCCGAACTATTTATACTAAGAGAGAGATTTTGTCCATTATAGCGAAATTGTTTGATCCCGTTGGATGGCTGGGTCCGGTAATAATTGTCGCTAAGATGATTATGCAAAAGATTTGGCAAGATAACATAAGTTGGGATGATTCACTTACGCCTTCGACGATGGCTGAATGGGAAAAGTTTGTTTCTTCCTACCATGAGGTTAACAAAATACATATTCCTAGATGGGTTCAATATGAACCTGAATCATCCGTTGAACTTCATGTTTTTTCAGATGCATCGGAATCGGCATATGCGGGGGTGATATATATTCGTATTGAAAATTGAAATAATGCGATTTTTACGTATTTATTGACGAGTAAGACAAAGGTTGCGCCTATTAAATCTATCTCTATACCTCGTCTAGAGCTTTGTGGTGCTCTTCTAGCAGCAGAGTTATTGAAGACTGTATTAGGTGAGATTGATGTACCCCTTCGTCAAATTTATTGCTGGACTGATTCTACGATCGTCCTTTTCTGGCTTAGAAAAGACGCCAGTTCTTGGGCTACATTTGTTGCCAACAGAGTGTGTAAGATTCAAGAAATTGTGGGTAGTCATAATTGGCACCATGTGAAATCAGAGGATAATCCTGCTGATTTAGGAAGTCGTGGCGTTGCACCGTCTGAATTAGCAGACTGCAATCTATGGTGGAACGGCCCACAGTGGCTTCGAGAAAGCAAATCTTCGTGGAAGCGACAAAGTCTCACTTCACTTGACACCGATCTTGAAGCTCGTGCTGTCAAAACTCATGCTTCATTTTTTGCGAATTATGATGATATTTTAGAAAGATTTTCTTCTTTTGATCGTGCTCTTCGAGTGACAGCATACATATTTAGATTCTATAGAAATGCACATACAGTCCACAAAGGCTGTCACTCGTATACATCTCATACGCTGTCAGAGGTAGAAGTCAAAGAGGTACAATTACGTTTGGCTATTGTCGCGCAAAAAGTACATTTTGCTGATGAGTATGAATGTCTTGCAGCTAAGAAACCTCTTTCTTCAAAGAGTGCTCTCTTGTGCTTAAATCCGTTTCTGGATACGGATGGAGTTATGCGACTTAATGGCAGGTTAGCTAAATCACCTTCATTGGCTTATACAGAACGTCATCCTATATTATTGCCCTATTCCTGTCGTTTCACATTACTTTTAGTTCAATTTGTGCACAAGATTTCTATTCACGGTGGAAATCAACTTATGCTTAGAACTTTGAGAATTGAGTATTGGGTGCCGAGGCTAAAAACTCTAGTGCGAATGATTGTTAACCGCCGCAAACGATGTACACTGGATCGTAAACGCACATGTAGTCAAATCATGGGAGCTTTACCTCCTGAAAGAACTAGTTTAGATCGTCCATTTACAACTACTGGCGTAGACTTTGCCGGTCCATTCGATATGAAAAGTTCAAGTGTTAGATCGAGTAAAATACTGAAAGCATATGTTTGTATTTTTGTATGCTTTTCTACTAAAGCTATTCATTTAGAGGTCACTTCGGATTTGACAACGGATATGTTTTTAGCTGCATTTAACCGTTTTGTTTCAAGACGTGGTTGCCCACATACCATATTTTCTGATAATGGAACGAATTTTGTAGGTGCTTCTAGAGAACTGGAAAGAGAATTTAAGACATTTTTAGCAGAAAGTCGTGCTAGAATGTGTTCCACCTTTGGAATTAACGGTCTTTCATGGCGTTTTATACCTGCAGGCGCTCCGCATATGGGGGGTTTGTGGGAAGCAGGAGTTCGAAGTTTTAAGCTTCACTTCCGGAAAGAGGTTCAATCAATTAAATATACTTTTGAGGAACTCTCTACCGTTCTTGGTCAAATAGAGGCCTGTCTCAATTCTCGACCACTATGCCCGATGAGTGATAATCCTGATGAACCTGTTGCTCTTACCCCAGGTAATTTTTTTTTAGGAGTAGGACCAGCACTCAGGGGATGAACCCTATATATGCAATGCATTGCGCCGGAACTGAAGACGAGGGGATAGTATTGAGGGTACAGATTAGAAAAGATGAGAGGATAGACAGTTGTTTTTGTAGCTATTTCAACCTTTTTACTTCGCCGGCTAATTTTTGCTACAGGGCCGACGAAGGTGGGTGCTGTTACTCTGCTTTTAGTAAATGATAGTGTCAGTCGCTGCCAATTATGTTCAGTGATCAGTGACTATGCCTTCATCATTGAAACAGGCTGGCAACAACTAACACAACCACGCACTAATGCTGTTTAGAAGAATTCAACACAATATTTCATGACTCAGCGCGCGCTCGAACTCACGACCCTCCGCTTCATAGTCTCGTGTTCTACTACTTCAGCCAACAGCACCCACATAGGATAGGATCTCCGATTCTGGCTCCTCCGGAACCATCCATTTTAGAATCTCCGATTGGTCTAGTAAATAGATATCGAAAAGTCAAAGCATTTGCTCAACATTTCTGTTTACGATGGAAAGAAGAGTATTTGACTAACTTACATAAACGATACAAGTGGAAAAATCCTGAACGTAATATTGTTGTAGGCGATATAGTAGTAATTCGAAACGAACAACTTGCACCGACTTCTTGGAAATTAGGCAGAGTCATTAAGACCTACCCAGGAACAGATAATCACGTACGCGTCGCGGACATACGCACAGAAGGTGGAATTGTAAAGCGACCGATCACAAAACTGGTCATTCTGGCTAGTTAAATTATTATTAAATTAAAAGTATTTGTTTTAACCTCCGTCTTTTCCTAGTATAATGGAATCTTTGCCAACGATTTTTGAGGATGCTTTGCTCGAAGATTACGAGGAAGTTATGGAGGTGGAAGTTAGAGCGGCCGGGGTGCCGCCTGTGAGTGATCCTGAGGTTGCATTTGTTGCACCCAGCGAACCAGCAGCTGTCTCTGCGCCCATGTCCAATGACAACATCGAAAATAATCCGACTCCTAGTGATTCGGTTACTACTGCCCATGCAGTGGGTGCAGCTCCAGTAGCTGCACAATCATCGTCCACTAAAAACCCTGATCCAACATCAGGTGCCAATGGAACTCCGGGTTCGAAAGGGACACCTAGCCCCTCGCAAATAATTTGTCGCGTTTGTCAAAAGCGTCACAAACTCGCTACATGCCCTTTATTTAAAAGAATGGATTTCGAGAAGCGAATTCGAATGGTGCTGCTGCATCACGATTGTTCGCGGTGTCTTTCACATGACCATGTGGCCCGTGACTGCCAAAGCCATGGCCAGTGTAAAAAGTGCAAGGGGAAGCATAATTCTCTCTTGCACTCGAAATCAAATAAAAATATCCAGAAAGCCCAAAAGGGTCAATCTGCTGCTCAACGTCCGTCCGTGGTTCCTACCGTGTCAAACTTATCGATTCGGCATGTCATAACCTTTTCTCCTACGGTTAAGGTACTTTTACATGTCGGATCTAAGTCTTATCCCCTTCGAGCAGTTATTGATCTTTGCTGTAGCATGAGTTACATTTGTGACAGTTTAATCCACAGCCTTAAGGTGCCTGTATCCACTATGGGTCAGGATTCCATTTCGTTAGTCCATATTTGTTCGATACATGATACATCACATCATGTTCAACTAACGGTTAAAGTCCGAAAAATGAAAGGAGTGGTGACGCCTACTCATAGCGTTAACGAGTCCATTAAGGAGCATTTTATGGGTATGCAATTAGCTGACCCCAATTTTAATGTGTCCGGAAGAGTTGCGCTTGTGATACGTCCAGAAGTCGCTCCTCTCATATTAAAAGGCAAAATCTACTCGAACCCCGGGTTTCCATTGGCCCAGTATACCATATTTGGTTGGGTCATTTCTGGCCAGTCCCCTATTTAATGGGACAAAAACTGGTTTTGAACCCTACCCGCATGGGTGCAGTATGTAGTCTGCAGAAAACTACATCTCATGGGCTTTGTTCCATGAGAAATTTATCCAGCTAGTTCTGGTACCTAGTCGTATGACTACAATTAAAATTAAATAGTTTTAAAACGAAATGTAAACATAAATAAATTAAAATATTGTTTTTATATATATTACTCTTGTTTTTAAGTAATTCTTTGCAACTCACCAGATATTGCAAGGTGGGCGGCAATGTTTAAGTCCAATTTGAAAATCAAGATAATTTGTTTGATAAGTTGGTAATTCGTTAAAGTTTATTGCTACTTTTTACTTCATCCTTGTGAGGGAGTTTTTACATATATATTTATATATATATATATATATATATATATATATATATATATATATATATATATATATATATATATATATATATATATATATATATATTGTGGCGACCAAAAGTCCCTGTAGTCGTTTTTGGGCACATCGTAAATATCATAATCAATATTTTAACATTATCTATGAATTTGTAATAAGGAAATATGATTAGTTGAATTCTTAAAATTATATTATATTTTTTTGTGTTAAGTAAGATTGTATTACTTCACTTGACCAAGCAAATAAATCAACCTGCGCCCCATTGTGCACATGTGTGATTTGTTCTTGTTCAAGGGTCATATAGAAAAGAAACCAACAGACATTCCTACATGTAACTGTACACTAGCATTGTAGTGTAACAATTTAGTATAATAATGAAATTATTTTCCAATGAATTGTATATAACGCCAGCTTTATTATAATGTTTGTTGTAAATATTCAAGTAAGGAACATTCTGCTTTGCGCAGGTATAAAAGGGCAAAGCAGAGTGAAATCAAGATCAGTTCTTGGGAATCCTACTTGGAGGTAAGTCGTTATTTGAGTAACATTAAATTGTAGAATAGTATAATTTAACATTTTGTAAGAAAACCTAGCTAGATTTGTTGCACCAAACGGAGACACTCCGTATCGGTGAATGAATTTGACTATTTGGTGGTTTTCAGTAGTACTTTTTGTTGTTGAGCCTAGGAGTGGGTAATTGGCGAACCTCTTTTAACCGGAGTGTCTCCTTACTGGGAGTGTGTTCGTTACTCACCCATAGCTAGTGACTCAAGTAAATACGGTCCGGTTTAATTAGGGTAGGAGAACATTCATACTTAGTTTGTTGCACCTAATAGGAGTGTCTCCGTATCGGTGAATGAACAGTAGGAATCTTCTCCAGCTATTTGGTACCCACTCGTAAACAAGAAAATCCTCCGCCTCCCAAGAACTGAACAACATTTTGTTCTTTTATTCGTATAATAAAATAACCTACTTTTGTAATAAAACAAATTCTGCTAACAACACTCGTTGTTTCATTGTATCCTTGCACATACAATCAACGACCCTGGACGCCGATGAGCTCTACTCCAGCATCCAGCGAGAACGTGTCGTTACAATATATACATATATATATATATATATATATATATATATATATATACATATATATATATATATATATATATATATATATATATATATATATATATATATATATATATATATATATTGTTTAATTCTGATTGCATAAGACCGTAGCAGACTATCTTTCAAAAATCTGGCCGACTTTAAAAAATCGATTCAAGTTGGCGTTATAGGTGTACCACAATGATGAACAAATATTTATTTGTTTTGTAGATGCACGTGAAATATAACAAAATGCAATAACAAAAACACTTTGCCATCGTTGTTTAAAAAAAAAATGTGATCATAATATGCTAGCGAATATATCAAAAATATTATCTCCATGTTTTAAGCTGAAACGAAATTCCCTTCGCTGATAAATACTATTTGACACTATGGTCAGCACACAGCCTTATAAAACATCATTAGAAGTGAGATGACCTGTTTGTTCAGCCATGGTGTAGGATTCGGCCACGGCCTTGAGCTTAACCAGTGTTAAATGTAGAATATTCGTCATAGCTGAATGATATCTACGAAATCCATATTAATGGGGTGTAATAAGCGAAGAAACTAATGCAATTAATTGGTATAAGATCTTCAAAAAAAAGATAAACGTGTATAACTCGGTTTAGCGATACCCTGGATATTATTTATATTTGATTTATTACCAGGCTTCAAAATATCACATTCGATATCGATCGAAATTTATATAGATATTTTGATCGATTTGAATAACGTAACTATATATGTACATACTTTTCTTGCCATTTTTAGGGAGTTTCCAGTACTTTACGAAAAGTTAAAAATAAAAAAAGACGGTAGAGCTAAATCGAAGGAACAGTTGTTGATTAAGACATAAATTGGAGTTTTAATATGTAATGAAGAAAGTTGTCCTGGTGTTCTAGGGCGATCTATCCATTAAGAGTGAATTTAGAAGTGTATTAATATAATGTTTTATAAAATCGAAAATTTCATCAATACAATAATTTAGTTTACAAAATTTTTCTAAATTAAGTGTGTTATGGAAAAGTTTATTTGTAATAATTTAATATATATATATTGCATAAAGGGAATCCTACAATTCCAAATAAGTTAAGATATATTAATTTTTACAATTTAATGATGTTTAAATTTTTAAATGAATGTAACGTTCTAACTATAATATAAATGTGTAAAATTAAACATTTTTGTTTTAGGGCATAAAGCCCAAGACTAACAAGTTTGTTAAAAGTCGTTTTATGATATTTTTCGTAGTTAATAGTTGTCATCACAGTTCTCTATTTGAGTTCGTTAAAAAATTCATAGCTCTGTCTTTTATATATAAAATTAACAAACAAAATTTCGCTGCATACAACCAGAAATAAGAAACAAATGGTAGCTTGCTTGTTGTAACAGAAATTCTAACAAGGTATTTTTTGAACGTCTGCGTAAAAAAATTTACTAAAAACTGTTTGAATTCGAGCATAAGTATTATATGTTTGTGTGGTTTACTGGTTTATCCAACTAAAAAATTAAATGCATGGTTCAGTTTCAATCATCATAGAATACTGTTAAAAATTGAATCATGCATTTAGTACCAGTGGAATGATTGTGTATGCTTACCTCTTCACATAGCTCCAACATACGCCGTGTACTTTCTAGGGACTGTAATAAAATAAGCAAATAAAATTTATAAATATTATGTTATGATTGCAATTTTATTAACATTTATTCAAACTAAAAATATTCATAGAATTTAAAGATTTAGCAATTTTAAAAATTTAAAAAACCAGCAGTTTAGCATTGAATGTAAAAGGCTTTGAAACCGCCTTTTTGAGGATATCGATAAAACGATGCTGAAGTGGGTATCGCCGTACGTGGTCAGCATCTTCGTATATCTGGACTATTAATAAAGCAAAAACTCAAAGAGTTCGATAATTCATTGGGATATAGTAGTTAAGAACTGTATGTGCGAGAATAATTAAAATACTAAAATTTCAGCAATTAAATTTTAAAATTTTAATTGCCAAATTTGTGTTAATTGGTTTTTTTTTGTAATTTGATACTTTAATGTTTGTGTGTGTGTACTTTGCCACGGTTAAATAGGGGAGTTCACATTGTTGTTGTTTTTTTTATAATGTTGGAGTAGGCGTGGGAATTTTTGTCTGTCCATAAGAGACCTTGGGAATTTGTGTCTGTCCATATGAGACCGTGGGAATTTCTATCCGTACATATGTGAGGGGTGCTGTAGTAACCAAAACGAGTTTGTATATGTGAGCGTGAGTGAGACGTGGGAATTTTTGTCTGTCCATATGAGACCTTGAGAGTTTGTGTCTGTCCATATGTGACCTTGGGAATACATGTCCGTCGGTATGTGAGCGTGGGAATTTGTGTCTGTCCATATGTGATCGTAGGAATTCTGTCTGTCCATGTGTGCTATGGCCTAATAGAAAATAAGAAATTTTTAGTATCTGACACAACATTTTTTAGGAAGTACAATATTTCAAAAGTGTTGTATATTGAATGGCAATATAGCAATATAAACGTTCGTGAAAATACTTACTACATACAAATTTAAGCTATGGCTTGAGCTACCAATAATAAAATTGGAAAACGTTCGCATGTACTTAAGTATAAAATTCAAATCAAAAAAGTTTGACTTAGGTATGATGGAACAAAAAATTCAGAAAAATGAGATATGAAGAAAAATAATCAAACGGTAACACGGGTATTAAAAGAATAACATGTTAACATCAGGTTGATACAGTTCTCGGATTCCTTTTCACAATAAAATTTGTGCAAATAGGAACTGTTATCACATTCAACTAAGCCACCTAATAAGTGGTGATAAACACAATGCACATGAGCACTGATGATGAAGGTGTTGCGGCTTTCGAAAACAGTTGACTTTCCTTTGTGCCTTGGAGTATTTATCATATCTTTCTGAGATTTAAAAACAAATTTCGAACAATTAGCCTATGAATCTTAATTCAATTTAGGATGGCCCTAATGTTAGTGGTTCGTTTCTTCTTGCTGGAGTGAGATTTCTTCTTTTATTTTTTGCTTGTTTTTAATTTTTTTGTGTGTTTACTTACGATATTTTGTCCAGCAATTCAGTTATTTCTTTTTTGTGTGCAATGCTTGAGTGTGGGGGAATAATTTGATTATTCTGATGATGAAGACGTTGTGAAAAAAATTTACTATTGCACAAATATTGAATCTGATATTTGAATATGAATATTTATGATATGTTTAAGTGTGTCTGTTTTTGTGTTCTGACTGGCGATTGGAATGTCTGTCTGTCAGACAGCCTGTATGTGTGTGACGATTGGTGAGTCTGTATGACAGTCCGCTTTTTTGCTTTCCTGGATTTAGCGCAAGTGGGTAAGTATGAAATGTGTTAAGATGTTCGTATTCATGCATGCATAAACATCTACAATTTTTTTTCTTTTACTCATATACATACAAACAAATAATAAGCGTTTATTCTTTGTGCCCAAATATTCCCTTGACCATTTGAATGAATGAACTATTGTGTTTGTTGTGTGTTGTCTGAAAAAAATATGTATGTAGGTTTTTATTTGAAATAAAACGACATTTATTTTAATTTTTATAAGCATTTATTTAAAAGTTTGTTAACATTTTAATTTTTAAGTAAAATTGCATTCCTTAAGGCACAAACACCATAGTCGTGATAGCTACAATAGATATATTTTGAATGCTTAGTTTCCATTTGTTTAAAATTAATGCAGCCAATGTCTTCAATGTTATAAACTGTTTGATGAATCATTTTTTCTAGCCATTTTTTCTTCTCTCCCCCTTAACATATATTTGTGAATTTCTTATATTAGATTTTAAAAACTTGCAAACGCTTTGAAATGAGACTGATCCATAATTCCAGTTGATATGGTGATAGTTGTTTGTTAACCAAACTGCTTCTCTCTGTTTTTTGGCTGATAAACATGCGAAATCAAAAGGAGATTTTATGATGAAATTGAGGCATTCGTTGTTGCTGAAAACTATAGCTAGTTCTTTTGCGATGAAGTCATTTGAATTATTTTTGAAACCTTGTAAGTCTACAAAAACAATATCAACATCCACGTTATTTAATTTATAAGACCTTCCGGACTTGACCTTTTATTGGTATGTATTCTATTACGCGGTCATGAATAAGAACGCAGTAAGCTGATGTCGTTGCTGGAATATTTGTTGCTGTTTCAAATTCAATTTTTATATCAATCGGTCCGGTATTGACTGATTCGTTCTGATAACTTACATCTACTACAATAATTGGAGAGTCGTCTTTAAACTTCTGGGCAGCTAACAATGGTTGAGGCTCTTTCATATAGTTGCTTTGTTGAAATCTTACATACATATCATATAGAATTGCATACCGTTCATTTTTAAATTTTATGTTAAGATCATCATATGTGTAAGAGGTTAAATTTAAATGTACTTTTAAATTAGTCAGGTCAAAGTGAACAAATTTGCTATCTCGTTGAAATGCGACCAATACAAAACGTTGTCGTTCTTTACTTGCAGCTAATTTAACATTCCAAATATGACTTGTCCCTTTATTCAATTGTGGATTCATATGACAATCCCAGCTACGAAATACCATCGGTATAGAAGCACCATTGTTAATAATTTTAATCATATTCAACTTGCTCTGTTCAGATAATTGAACGTGTGGAATTCTCCAGGAGATGAGTGAAATTGTAAGTTCCGATTTTTCTGTAGAAACGCTCGAGTGTACAAGAGCTTCATCATTTTGTCTGTGCAAGAGTATCAATTCTTGTTTTTCATTAAGTATAACTTTGTTGTAGTCTTCAGCAAATCTCGAAAGCATTTTTAGTGGCACATAAAAATTAAAATATCCATTCTTAAGATTCAAATCATCCGTTTTATGCCATCCACCATTTTGCATTACAACGCTTTCAGTTGGTGATAGAGATACCAAATTTGTTAATGTGATGTTGTTCCTAAATACCTTGCATGATCGATTTCAATGCAATTAAGCTCGTAGCGGATTTCATCAAATAAATGTGCAACAAAGTTGTTTTTCGATTTAAAATTTTCTGAAAATTTTCCAGTTTTTTCATCTACAAAGAAACGTTACACATACATATATATAGCTCTCACTAGGTAACACGTACAAATCTTGATTTTGCATTGAGATTCGAATTCGAGATCATTATTGTTGTACGATTGTAGATATGGTATGTAGGTATGATAATCCTTTTTTATTATATTTTCATCAGACAAATGCTTATCCAATACGTTTATTATTGAGCTCATTTTGTTTTCAGTTTGAAATTCAAAGACTTGAGAACACTTTTGTTTGCTGTTGTAAGTGACCTTTGACGAGCAGATCTTTTCAATTGTGGTTTAGGTTGTAATATCTGTGGATGAGACGTGACTGCCGTAGATTCCTTGGAATCTCATCTATTTTATAGACTGCAGATACATTAATCGGAAACTCATGAAGTGTATGTGATTTTGAATTGTTCATATATGTTTTAGTAGCGATAATACTTTCAATTCGCAAGAGATTTACTCGTACTTTAAAGATATTAACTGGAAGATTTCAGTAATGATCATCGGTCGGTGTTAGGATTTTACTATTGAATCCTAAAAGATTTCCAATTGTATTTTCTTTATTCAAATATATCGGATCTTTAGAACTATTTATTTTAACTTGCATCGTATTGTTGTTAGCTTCTATAAAAATATGCTCTCCAGGACTAAGTCGTTTGTATTGCTCTTCTGAGTAGTCAACTATATCTTTCAATTCATAAGATCTAATTGGTATTGCAATTACATGTTTCCCTATATGAAATATATTGTTATAGGAGTCTACATTTGGAATACTGCTGTATGAATGAAAATCAGTTAGCGCACACTCATATGTGTCGTTTAAGTCAATGGGAGGAAAATATTAGCATATAGCGCTGATGAGTTAGAGCTCTAAGTAAGTGTTATTGACATTATAACAGTCTGTTCACAAATACATAAAGTTTACTACACAGCATGGTTTATAAGAATGATTTGCATACATATTTCTTAATCTTATTTTAAAATTAACATTAGTTATTAAAAATATTGATGTTTTTGTCGTTGTTATCATTGCGGATGGCGATTTATTTCGTTTTCCAACTATAGTATTTCCTCTTTGCTTATCCAGGAATTGTGTTGATTAGAAAATCCCAACCATTTAACTAATGCTTTATCCCCTTTCAGTCGAATCACCTTTACAAGTAGATATGTATTTGGAAATCTAGTCCTTGACAGTTCTTCCGTATAGAAGCCACCTTTAATAGGATTTCTAAGATTATCTTCTAATATGTATGTTGTAGGAACTGTGTATGTCGCTGCGAATACTTGCGTACAAGGTCATTAAGAATAACATCATCATCTCTTAGCATTGATGTTGCTATGTATATCGTTGTTGTTATTATATACACTTATAAATGTTGTATATACACTTATATATATACATATATATGTATATATATATATATATATATATATATATATATATGCTATGTATATCGTTGTTGTTATTATATACACTTATATATGTTGTATATACACTTATATATATACATATATATGTATATATATATATATATATATATATATATATATATATATTCTCGACGATGTACCCGGAATAAGCCATTTCCGTTAATACAAACATTATCTGCATTGTGTTGACCAGGGTTGTAACATTTTGACAACTAGAGATGAGTTGGCAGTGCTGCCAAGTAGATATCCAAACACATTGTGGTTATATTTGAATCTATTTTTAAACTTTTTAACACTTTTTAAACTTTTTAACAAGCCTGTTCGACCCGAATAGGCATACAATCACCTCTTCCATAGTGCGCCAATCGTTCGAGATGTACTATCTTCATTTTCGACCTTGGGCTATTGCACTTCTGTATCCGGTACACAACGTCATTCACTCTCTACGTCATTCACTTTATATGGGCCATCCCAGTGAGTCTAATTTTGGGGACAATCCTTTCTTCCGTTGTGGGTTATAAAGTAGAACCAATTAACCTTCCATAAATCCCTCCGAATAAGCTGCATATCCAGCCTTCATCTCGTCACTGACCATCTTGATTCTATTGCGCACGAACTCATGTAGTTCGTTTAAGTTCTCCTGCTCTTGGGACGTAGTGGCTCCTTCTTCTACAGCTGGCTTAACACCAAATTCCAAGTCACCAGGCAGTTTTAATTCCGCCCCGAATATAATTTTGACTGGCGTTCTCGATGCTGAGTCGTGTACAGCTGACCTATATGCCATCAAAACGTTGGGAATATGCTCGACCCAATCCCACTGATGGTTGCTTACCACTTTTCGCAGGTACTCTTCTAAGGTTCGATTGAACTTCTCTACCATGCCATCAGACTGTGGACGCAACGGCGTCGTTCCTTTATCCCATATAGTTCGCACATTGGTATATAAATTCAACAACTATAACAATTATAAAGAACCGTTGGTAAATATATAGAGCAAACAAAATATTTTACAAAATTCAGAAAATCAATAATAAAGATCAACACAAAAATTCTTCCAATGTCATACGTACATATGTACGTATGATTGTGTGTAAATGTATGCAAACACAATGATCGCGTCGGCTGCAGCAAGCGGTGTGCATGTTTATGCAAACCGGCATGTACGTACGTACATACATATATGTGTATATATTTATGCACGATATAGGTACAGCAGCTAGAACAGAGTTTTTGGTTTCTTTATCTTGTTTTTAAGAAAAACCGGTATCAAATATTACAAAAACTGATAATCAACTAGAGTGTGTAATACATAGCTTGCACATGTATTTACATTGTATGAAATAATTTATCAATTTAACTTAACGGCGACTTCGCGGTGCGTAAACAAATTGGATTATGTCAATAATACAAACTAAGTACAATTTCAATACTAAAATAAATCTAATATAAATGCAAATTCACTGGGGAAATTGTCCATTGACGCAAAAACGAGGCGTACGACTTTTGCTCGTCACAATATATATATATATATATATATATATATATATATATATATATATATATATATATATATATATATTTTATTTTTTTTTCTATTGAGTAACTCTTAAATTCGTTGTGGTGGAGTGCTCGATGGTGGGGGTGGAGTTCTCTGTTCTTGGAGATGGCTTTCCACGATCTGGTTCAAGTTCTCGCAGCGATTTGGGAACTCGTTATTTATCTTGACCGTTAGTTGACGCCGGTTTCTGCATAACACTAATATCGCTACTATTGTCACTACCGCAACAATTGCTGTCAAGGGGTATCCGATGTTACTTGCAACGTTTTAATGGAATTGAACCTCCTTAATGGTTTCGATATTGTTTATCTGGGCTACTTGTATTTTCTCCAGAGTGGGTTTAATATTTGTTGTGATATTTCTGTTGTTCCCCACTAAGAGGAATTTCTGGATTACATCCACTATTTTCCTTCCCACCTATTGTTATACTGCAGTTGCAGAATGAGAAAAGGTAGTTCCCCGTGAGATTGGCCCGTCGGTCGTTACAGTTGGTCGACATTGAGGTTCTGTTAGCATATATTACCACGATTGTACCCTCTTTGTGGTGGTTTTAGGCTCTTGAAATCTTTCTCTCCGCTGAAGACTGTTTTATCTAGTTTTACAACGTACTCAGTGGGAGAATCAATTTGATGACTGTCGTTTGGAACGGGTATTATCAATGACCTCTTTAGACTGACTGTTTCGCGTGGGCAACTTGATTACGAACATTAGCGTGTTGTGCTTGTGTAATACCACTCCCATATACATTTGGTGTATGGTCTCAATATTTATTTTGTTTACATTTATTGCCTCAACCATTCTGTTGATGGAATCTGCTACTTTGAAATGCTGATTTATCTGCTCTCCGTCCTCATCATCCAATGTTCCATTCAGCCACTTCATCACCTTTCTTCCAGTATTCAGCAATCCCGGTTTTACGCGGGCCGGCAAAAGTGTGTGTAAACCGTCTTCAATCTCTTTTATTTCCTTTAAAATTAGTTCCCGATAGAGAGTGGGCAGAACTGTCGGCAAGTTACGATGAACCTCGTTTACAGAGTCTGCTATTTGTTGAATGTTGATCTCGTGCAGAATGTACTGAAATTTCGACGCCATCTCGACCGATCCCAAATGTATCTCCATCAGGGATTCCAGTTTTTCCATCCCCATCTCCGTCTTATCTAATCCTTCGTCCGTACCCTCCTTTGCTAATACTTGTTTTTCAATTTATCAAAAAAATTTTATATATTTTATTTTTATTTTTTTACCTTTACATTTTTTGTTTTGCTGTTAATATTTTTTTTGTATCATTAAAGTGCATCAAATATTTGAGTTTTGTTTCTATTAATAAAGAAGGAGATCTACTCTTTGTATATTTTCTTTGTTTTAATTAGGTTAGGTTAGGTTGAAGAAGAGGGGCATAAGCATCCCAATCCGTCATGGATTAGTCTTAGGCCTCATAAGCCTGTTGTGCGCTATATAATATTGTTTTAATTAATTTTAGTTTATTTTTCTTATTTGCTTTTTCTATTTTGTATATTTTAATATTGGTTTTCTAAAAAAGTTTATGCTGTGTAGGTTTTTATTTAACATTTAAGCAATATTTTTATTTTTTTGTTTTTTTTCAACGTAATCTAAATTTCTAAATTTGCTTTGTTTGAAGATATTTTTTATGTTATTCAATTGATTTTTTTATACCCTTCACAAAAAAGTGAAATGGTATATATATGTTTGTCATTCCGTGTGTAATTTCTTGGATATGCACATGGGACCCCATAAATATCGTTTCCAGGGTTGGGAAATCGAAATATTTATTCTGCATAAAAGTAACCAAATAGGCAATTGACGTTGTTTCCTTTTGCTAATTAAAGTTGTTTTATAATTCAGGACGAACAAAAATGGTATTAAAATCTTAAGAAATCAAAATTTCGACACCATCAAAATTTGGACAAATGAAATATTTTATGGTACATGAGTGGTGAGTGTTTAAAAATTTTATTTTTTTTTTCAAGTAAAACTATGTTACACCTACTAAGAATTGCATTGGTATAAAAATAAAAATTCGCTTCCAGAATTGGAAAATCAAAATATTTTTCGTACATAATAGTACATACATAAATTCCAAATTTTGTGCATTTAGTGAAATAAACCTATTAGATATTTCAGAAAAAATTTAAATTGTATCAAAAAATTATAAATTCGGTTCCAGGGTTGGAAAATTTAAATTTTTTGGTACATAAAAGTAACCATATAAGTTCCCAATTTTGAATTTTTTCATTGACTTAAACCTATTTTATACTTTGCAAAGAACTAAATTGGTATTAAAAATTTTAAAAACTAAAAATCCGATTCCAGGGTTGAAAAATCGAAATATTTTTGGTACATAAAAATACATACATAAATTCCAAATTTTGTGTTTTTAGTGAATTAAACCTATTTTATATACCAGAAAAAATTAAATTAGTATTAAAAAATTCGGTTCCAGGGTTGGAAAATAGACATTTTCTGATTCATAAAAGCAGCCATATTATTTGTTATTTTTGATTTTTATGATGAATTATACCTACTTTATATATCAGAAAGAAGCAAACTGGTATTAAACAAGTAAAAACGTTATATTCGACCGGGTCGAATCTTAAATACCCTCCAAATATTTAGTAAGTGAATTTGAAATGTTTAACTTGGTGGGACAGAGTTCCTTTATATAATATCGTACGCCAACGCCCACTAAAGGGGGCGGGGTTCACATATATTCAATATCATGTTTTCCACAGACGAACGTATGGGCATTGCTAGACCGTCTTAGACTTCATCACAATTCTCTAAAAACTGTATTTTGGCGGGGTCGCTCTAGCAAGGGCTGTCGGGGAAACATTTCACCTTTGTCATAAAACTCTAAAAATAAATGCTTGGGATAATTATATACAAAATTAAAATTTCTTTTTTTGATAGGGTCATTTAGAGGGCAAAGGGGGAGAGGGGGTAGGGCAGAAACAGGTAGACATAAAACTCTAAAAATAAATGCTTGGGATGATTATACACAAAATTAAAAAAAATTTTTTATTTATTTTTAATAGGGTCATTTAGCCGGCAAGGGGGGAGGAGGGGGTAAGGCAGCAACAGGCAGTCATAAAACTCTAAAGATAAATGCTTGGGATGATTATATACAAAATTTTAAAAAAAAATTTTTTTTGGTAGGGCCATTTAGGGGGCGAAGGAAGAGGGGGGGGGGTAGGGCAGAAATCGGCAGTCATAAAACTCTAAAGATAAATGTTTGGGATAATTATATACAAAATTTAAAAAAAAAAATTTTTTTGGTAGGGTCATTTAGGGGGCGAAGGGGAAGGAGGGGGTAGGGCAGAGTAGTACCAGGTTTCGTGTCAGCTTCGTCATTAAAGCTTAAAAGTGTTATTTTTAAGGAATGTAGGCTTAAGTAAAACAATTTGTTAAATTTTTATGCGATTTTTGCCTATAATAACGTCCACTGAAGTGGGCGGGGTCAAAAAATAATTTTATTTTATTTAATGGCTCCAAGTTTAAGGCGTTGGACCGTATTTGACATAAAAATATATCATTTGCTTAACAAAATAACCAAAAAACTTTAAAAATTATGTTGTTTTTTCTGGGTTGGTTTAGTTCTTCTTAAGGGAACTTTTTTCCCTCTTGCCCGATTTAGCCCATCTTCGAACTTAACCTGCTCTAAGCTTTAAAATATATTTATGCCAAATTTCAAGAGTCTAGCTCTTTTCGTTTGGACTGAATCGTGATTTCCACTGACGGACGGACGGACGGACATGCTCAGTTCGTCTTACATTTCATCACTGATCAAGAATATATATACTTTATGGGGTCCGAGATGGATATTTCGATGCGTTACAAACGGAATGACAAAGTGAATATACCCTCCAAATTCTTTTTTGGAGGGTATAAAAACAACAAAATCTAAAAGACGATTCTACGGTTGGACAATTAGAACTTTTTGGGGTACATGAAACGGATTTTTGTTTGTTTGTAAATTAAATATATATAATATTTTTGAAAAACGTTCATTGGTATCAGATATAAGAAAAGCCAAACATTTAGCTTCCTAGCCGAAAAATTTAAACGTTTTCTGAAATATAAAAGTAACCGATTACATCATTTTGATATTTTAATTAAACCTACTTTCTGTTTTGGCAAGAAAGAATGAAAGAAGAATTACATCTGTGAAGGCTATTTAAGATTCGGCACAGCCGAACATAGCACTTTTATTTGTTTTATTTAATTTCTACAAATACATTTAAGTAGATAGTGTGGTTTTGCATAGTAATAATGAAATAGTAATGTTTTGTTTTAAGATATATATTAATAGATGTTATTTTATATATTTTGAATTTACGCAACAACAGCTTAATTGCATTTGTTGCTTCATTTGCTTTTTATTAACTTACCTATCACAAGAAAGACATTGACGGAATCATATTACGGAAAAATATTATGTGTACGCAGTATTAATCTGACTATTTATATTAAAAATTCTATTTTTTTGTAAATAGTTAACAGTCAGTAGCTATATTCATTGGAGTATTATTCGTAAATAAATTCGCTATAGTTGCAAAATAGTGTCCCATATTCGAACAATATATGGAAAATTAGGTAAACATTAAAGGTTATTGCACTCTGATATATGGAGTAAACGTATTTATTATATTTTTGGTTTATCTTCTACAAAACGTCTTATTAAACTGACACTTCCCCATTTCTCGGTCTCTCTGTGGCCTTACTAAATTGTTATGATATATCTTTGATTTATTTCTTATTTTCAGTTTTATGTTTACTTGTGTTGGTACATCTATAATTTTATATGGTCCTAACCATAGAGGTGAAAATTTATTATTACGGGCTTGGTTCTTTAACCAAACCCTTTGTCCTATTTCATACTTTCTGTATTGTGCACTCTTGTCATAATACTGTTTTGCCCTTAATTTTGCCTTCTCTTGATTTCTTTTCACAATTTCGTGTGAACGTTGGATCTGGTATTTTAGAATTTTGTTATAATCCTCCGTGTTGTATAGAGATACAGGGGCGTTTTCAAGCTCATCGGTATCTCAAACCCGAATAGAACTCTTGTCAGCGTTTGCTTTGTTGCTCTATGTTTGCTGTGATTGGTACCATCTAGATTGACAAAATGTCTCAAAAATTCGGCTATAGGTCGGTGAGCTCTTTCCAAGGCACCATTTGCTTGTGGGTGGTAAGGAGTGGTTAGCAGTTTCTTTATTCCCAGGACCTTACATGTTTCTTTGAACGATTTCGATGTGAAGTTAGACCCGTTATCTGTTACTAGCACCTTGGGATTAAAGTATCTCGAAATTATTTCATTAAAAAAACTCGAGCTATTGTTGAGGCCACTGCATGATCTACTGCGGCGCACGCGAAAAGTTTTGAAAAATTGTCCTGAAACTTGTTTGCTCTGGCGTATTCTGGCAACGGTCCTGCAAGGTCCAAAAAATTTCAAAGGGTCTATTGGAAGTGCTTGTTATAACCAATGGCATCTTTTCGACTTTTGAGCATTTGTTTTTCTGGCATAGAGTGCACGTTGCAAGTTTTGATTTGTTGGTACATACCGGTCTACTTGTATTGATTCCTGATGCGGGAGTAAGTTTTGTATGTCCCTTGGTGTCCACCCAGAGGTGTATCATGAAACGTTTTCATTACCTTGTTAATATCTTCCACATTTGTCAAATATACTGCCGTATCCTCTTGTTCCACGTCTTCACTCCTATTCACTTCATCCACAATGTCTTCATTATTTATCTTTTTATAATCGTTTGCCTCTCGTGCCTTTGCTCTGGTAATTGCTCCTACACTCATTTTTTCCACTGGGAGACGACTAAGTGCGTCAGCGGTTTGGTTGATTTTCCCCGGTTTACACCGTATCTCTAAGTCATATTCTGCTATATATAACTGAGGATTTTCCGAAACTAGTGGAAATAAAGCTATTTCTTTCTGGTTCTCAAAAAATTTTATGTTCTTGGTAATTGTATCGGTAAGCGACTTAATCCACATCATATCTCTGCCCAATAAACCATCTGCTGGCAATATGATACCCTTCGGTACTACGTGCATTTTCAAACGTAATCTGCCTACGTATTTATGGTTCACCATTACAGTTTCTTTGGTGCTTATGTTTCCCCCAAATGCTCCTGACAGCGGTCATTCTTGTTGATTTCTGTTGTTGCTGCCAAAGCTTAATTTTTTACTAGTGTGGTGTCTGCTCCTGAGTCCACCAATAATAATAGTTTCTCCTCTTTTGCATCTTTGCGGGGAAAAATTATGTATGCATCGTTTATACCGTATTTTTCATTACTTGCAGAGTGATATGTGTGGCGTTTTACCACGTTTTGTTTCTTGCTCACTTTCTTTTTTATACTCGTCCAAGTCATTATTATAAATTGTAACATTATTGCCATATAATATACTGATTTTCTGGTGTTACAAAACTTGTATGCTGAATTTATGTACCCTGCACCACTTATAATTTTTTGTATGTGCGATCTTTTGGGTATACTTACTTCTTCATCCTTGATATTAATTTTAATTTCCGGATGCTGATTATCTTCCTCCTCTGTCACATTTATGCTGTTTATATCTAAATTTATGATGCTGAAATTTTCATGTTTTTCAGCTTTATCGCCTACCGGTTGCGTTTTCTTATATGTTTTTTCCTCAGTACGTTTTCTATATATTCTTTTTCTGCGGGTTATGGAATTTCAGTCAATCAGCTGTGACTGGGCCGATACCCGTTTCCCGAATCCTGTCTGCCGTTTATGTACCTGTTCCTATTGCCAATAGTGTTATCATTTCTATTTTTATTTTTGTTGCTACCATTGCTGTCTCTGTTTTCGGGGCAATTGTAGGAAATGTGTCCCTGTCGACCGCATTTATAACAACTTTGCTGCTCGTTGTTGTTAGTTTGATTTTGCCTTATATTTTGAGTTTCTGGCCTTACATAATTTTGAGTATTGATTCCGGAATTATGTGGTTGTGTGTTTATTCTAAAGTTGTAATCTGCACGTTCTTGTCGTCTGCCTTGAGTATAACTTTCATTCAACATATGTCCTGGTTTATTGCAGAAACTACAGTACCTTGAAGAACTCATAGAGGTGAGATCTGCATTATAATTGGGCATCAACTGGTTATACGTTTTTTGATTCAAGGACAGTTGTTGTTATTCTTTCAACAATTGTTGCACCGTCTCAAATAAGGGTTCCTCGGCTTGCACTGTCATAACATTTGGATATCTTGTATTAGTGCCTAAAAGAATTTGAGCATTCTTGGTAATTTTTAGTAGATCAGCCAACTTGTCATTTTCATGCCCGATGAACTTTGCCACTAACCTGGGATCTCGAAAACCCCTTATGTAGCTTTTTACCGCTGATTGATTGCAATGGTCTGTCATAGATTTTTGATGAGAAACATCTTGCCATTGTGACGCAATAAGCTAAAATTCTCCAAATTCTTATGCACTCTCTGTTGAACTTTGCTTATTGTTAAAAGTCAATTCTTGTATTTCCGTTACCGTCTTAGCTTTTATAAATTTCTCTTTAATAGCCATGCACTGTGATTCTATTGTTGTAAATTCCTTATTGTGGAAATACGAGTAATAGCCAAGTTTTTATGCATTTGATTATGTCAACAACATTATCCGGCTCACCTAGTTTATCCTTCGCTATCATACATCCTTCAATAAATTTATTTGTTTCAGTTGTAAGTTCGTGCCCATCCGTTCCATAGAATATCGGCACGACATGGGATATATTTATCAAAAGTGTAGTGAAAGTTGTCATATTGGTTGTATTTAAAGAAGTGTTGACCAAAATTGTTTTCTTAGTTCCCCCCTGCAACTCTTGTATTTTAAATTTTAGCGTCTCAATTTGTTGAGTTTTTTCCTGAACAACTTTCCTGTTCTCAACGAATTTCTGCAGCTATTCTGGAGTCAACCTCGTGTTAACGTGTTGCGCGAGCTCTTTAAACGCTTGGTTTTCTTGCTCGCTGTCTTGAATTTGTTGTTCGGCTTCTTCTATGGTTTTCTTCAAGCTTTCGTTTTGCTGCATCAAGATCCTGTTCACTTGTACGTATTCTTCTAATTCTTTAGATATAACTGAATTTTTTTTGTTGTGCCTGTAATACTTGTAACTCTTCTAATAAAATATCAATTTTTTCGAACTCACTTATATTTCCCTGGTTTCGCACCTTATGTTTTACTAACTCTATATACCCCTTTGTATTATTGATATACTTAACTAAATTCCACACTCCACGCTCCATTTCTCCTAAAAGCTCATTGACTTCATCTCGCTTTGCTAGGGGTACACTTCTGGGTGGCTGTTTAATAGGCCTAGCTTAGGCTGTGCTAATTTCATGTTTAACCAATGAAGTTCTACTAAGATACTAGCATGCCTTTTTGCCAACTGTTTGGCTTTATTTCTATCAGTCGCTGACAGTCCTGCACCCATTCTCCTACGTATTCCTCAAATTGTTTGCGTTCTTTTGCGGATAAATTGGTAGGCTCTATCTTCTTCTCGCAGTTTATTATTGAATCTGTTGGAGTACACTGGCCAATATCGCAATTTTCTTTGATGACGTTTTCATGGTCTGCCAAGTTAAGCACTCTTATAGGGACTATTCCTGCTTTACTAGTTTTTGCTAGAGCTTTTGCTCTTTAGATCTGTTGGTTCTACAACCCACAACCGATTGTCCTCACAATCTCCCTTCATACGCACCCATATGACTATTTCAGACTGCGGCGGTAACGTCTGACTCTCAATAGCAAATACTTTTGTTACTTGCGGCCTGCTGTCATAACCAACATCAAGGGGTATTTCCACATTACGCCAAATCATCAGCTGTTGCCCCATGTGTAAATTGATGCCATGGTTAATCATAAAATCGGCTCCAATAATTACCTCATCGACAATATCGGCAACAATAAACACATGCCTCACGCTGATGTTGGCTATAGCCACCTTCACTTCAATCTTACCATAGACAGTGGCAGGCACTCCAGTAGCTGTACGTAGCCATATATTGCTTAAACGATCGCATTTCCCCTTTACTATATCAGGCCTTATTATTGACTGCGACGCCCCTGTGTCTATGGTAAGTACGTGCTTCTCTCCGTTGATGTGTCCAGACGCAGTATGGTTGCTATTTTTCTGCTGCATCACTGATATGGAGATTGTGGGGCCCTCGTTTGTGGGAGCTAGCTCTTGACCCTTAGTGCTAGCTCGTTTTAGTTTAACGGGGACTCGTGTGATGTTGTTTGGTTCACCCGTTTCTGTTTCGTGGTGGCGAAACAGATCTACCTCTTTTTCTTGGTGCTTGGCAGCTGCGCTGAAAATTACCGTTTTACCGCAGTTAAGGCACTTAGTATTTTTTTTGACAGCACTTTCCGCCAACAGTTGTCGTATTGCCTCCTTAAAACTAGCAACTAGGTCGTTATCCTCCTCAGACCAAACCTCCACATTCCGCACTTTACATATCTGTGGCTTGAAAACCATCCTAGCAGTCTCTTGACCCAGCTCAAATGAAACAGTCTCAGCGGAAGTGGATTTCTGCGTAGCGCACACAGCCAGTTTAACATCAGAGTCGCGAATGCCATTAACGAACGTCTCAGCTTGAAAGTGGTCTAGGAACGGGTGACTCTCGCCTGAATATGTGAGCTGCACTAAACGCTCGATTTCCATTGCGAAATCTTGTAGAGAATCGTTATGCTTTGGAACTCTACATCGCAATTCCATTCTGTATAAATCGCGCTTGTGCTCACCACCATACTTGAGCTGCAATGCTGCCATTATTTCATTATAGTTGTTTCGGCTGCTTACTGACACGGTCTCAAGTACCTCTGTGGCTGTACCCTTTAAGGACAAACTCAACTCTATGGCCTTTTCTTCAGCATCCCATTCATTTCTGCAAGCAACCGTCTTGAACTGGAATCTAAAGATGCCCAATGGTACGCTGCAGTCAAAGCATGGCGCTTTTATTAGCGCAGAAACCTCCGCAACTGCTCATACTGGCCCGCCACTACACTCAATATTATGCATTTTGTCCTCTATAGCATGCAATTTTTCTTCGAACTCTTTTGCGTGCTGTTGAAGGCCACCGCTTTCAAGATGTAGGACTCTCTGCCAGATGTACGAATTTATTCTCAATAGAATCCACTCTCCTATTAATGGCCTCAGAAACCTCTACCAGAGTCTCGTTCGTGGCTCTATTTGGCTCCACAGTTTTGTTTCCACTCACTGTATTTCGGCTACAAGCTTTTCAGTGCTGATCTTTGATGCCTCTTGCATCTGCTGAGAGTTGTGTTTTATTTCAGTTATTTCGGCTACAAGCTTTTCACTGCTGATTTTTTAGTCCTGTTTTATTTAAGCTATCTCGGCTACATGCTTGTCAATGCTGATTTTGGATGCATTTTGTGCATCATTGATTCCTTTTATCTGAATCATCATAGCAGCGAACATTGAATTTATGTGCATGCTTGTGGTCGTAGCAGAAGGACATACCTCTACATCGTCTTTGTTCTCAAACTCGCATGTCCCGATGTCCATGCCGCGATTCTTAACCTCATCTATCAGCCTCTTCTGCATTTCAGCCTTGTTACCTGCTGTTGGCAATTCCCGCTTACTAAGCTCCTTTTTTAGCTCATCAAATTTCATGATTATTTATTATTATTATTCAGCGAATACTTGCGTACAAGATCATTAAAAATAACATCATCATACCTTAGCATTGATGTTGCTAACTTTTTCGTTATTGTTATTTACACTTATTATTGCACAGCCTCGAATGATCTTGTATATTCTCGACGATGTATCCGGAATATTCCATTTCCGTTAATTCAAATATTATCTGCATTGTGTTGACCAGGGTTGTAACATTTTGACAACTAGAGATGAGTTGGCAGTGCTACATATAGCCACATTGTCGTTATATTTGAATCTATTTTTAAACTTTGTAACAATATATATATATATATATATATATATATATATATATATATATATATATCTATATATATATATATATATATATATATATATATATATATATATATATATATATGTATATATATATATATATAAATTTCTTCCTACCTAACTAATATTGAAACTATGCCATTTATATATATATATATATATATATATATATATATAAAATTTAAATACCCGTACTAAAAAAATTTATTTTCCTGTATAATGACCCTAGACGGTCATTCGTAGCTTTTACACTTATTTACACCAATACTTACCATGTATACTGGTTCCATTTGTATCCCAAGAACAATTTGTTCGTCGTAAAGTTTGCCCATAAAATGTATACAACTGAAGGCAGCTAAACTAGCTAATTAAAACATTGAGGAGTTAATAGTACTGACACACAAAACAACGAATTCCGTCAACAAATACCAAACACCTATTGAATTGAATTGAGCTAAAATAGCATTCCAATATCAGAATATGTGCTTATTCTCTGTTGAAAGATATTAAAACAAACAATACTCTGCAAACACCGACTGCGCAAAATATTGTAGTGTAGTTTTAAAAGGCAATAGTTATTTCCTTTTACCTGGAGGGTCCCATGGGAATCGCAGGTTCTTTATTGGAACTTGGTTTACTACAACTGTACTTAACTAACTTAGAACTAGCTATTTATACTCTCTTAAAATTAACTATAAAATAATATATTGCGATTAAGCTATATTCTATTGACCTAAATAATACAACAGTGTTGCAAAATTCGTTACCGCAAGCAGTATTTAAGTTGAATGTACATTACTGCTCCAACAAATTAGTGCAATGTATATGTAGGAGGGATCTTCGATAATGCTTACCCAGTCGTTGACGAATGCTACATCCATTGCGATCCGCTCGAATGGTGCTTCTGAGTTGTATTTCTGTAGCTGTCCCCGGCTTCTTCTTAATGGGCCTTTCGCTGCTATGCACTGTGGGCAGTTTGCTATCCAGTCGGCCACGGCTTGTTGACATCCAACCCAATAAAAACGCTGCTTCAGTTTCTCAAGTGTTTTTGTTACTCCAAGGTGACCGCCACTAGGTCCATTGTGAAGCTCTTGCAAAACTTTACTTATCTTGGAGCATGGCACAACTATCAAATTTGAAGTTGTTTTGCTATCTACACTTTCCCATACGCGGTATAGGCACCCTGTTATTACCTTGAGGCTGTTCCACTGAGCCCAATAAGATTTGGCGGGTGGGCTCTCAGCCAAAATTTCATTCCGGGACGGTCTTCTGTACTCCTCTTTGGCTGCTATAGTTTTCCTGAGTATACTGTTGTTCCTCTGTGCTGCTGACCAGTTTTCATCAGAGTCGATGTGCATTAGCCGAACATCAACAATGCACTCTAAACAGCAGGGTCTACTTGATAGAGCATCCGCATTGTTTTGTTTTGTGGCCCTTCTATGCTCAATACTGAAGTCTTAGCTCTGCAGGCGCTCAGCCTTGCCAGTTGCCCTTAAGGACTTTTAAACTGCAATAGCCATCTCAGTGCAGAATAGTCGGTCCTTAATGTAAAGTGTTGACCATACAGGTACTTACGGTAGTGTTTAATGCATGCCAATACTGCCAGAAGTTCACGTCGTGTCACACACTATCAGGTTTTGAGAGTACACGGATATAGTATCCTATGACTTTCTCAGTTCCATTAACTACTTAGGATAGCACGCCCCCTATGCCATAGCCGCTCGCATCAGTATCCAGCACAAACTTTTCTCCAGCTATAGGATACGCTAGTACTGGTGACGTTCACAATAATCCTTTAAGTTTCTGGAATAACTTTTCCTGTGGCTCTCCCCTATGGTATGGTCTCGACTTCGTTGTCAGCTCATGCAGGCTTGCAGCTACACTGGCAAAATTTGGCACAAAGCGTCTGTAGTATGTACAAAGGCCCAAAAAGCTGCCCAGCTCATGAAGATTTTTAGGCTGACGCCAGTCCCTTACTGCTTGTATTTGATCTTCATCCGTTGAGATTCCGTCTGCTGTAACAGGATGCCCCAAATACTTTACTTCTTTCTGGTACAATGCACATTTCTTCAGGCTGAGTTTCAATCCAGCTGATGATATCCGTTGAAGAACTTCTGCCATGTTTTTGAGGTGTTCATTATTCATCATTTTCCCCATCACGATTGTGTCATCCAGATATACCAAGCATGCCTTCCAGTGCAGTCCTTTCAGTACCTTCTCAATCCACAATCCGTTACCGACGCTGAAGGCAGTTTTCTCTTTGTCTTTCTCTGCAATCTCCACTTGCCAAAATCCGCTTCGCAAGTCTAGCGTAGTGAACCATCTCCTACCAGCTAGCGTTTCCAAAGTGTCATCAATTCTGGAGAGCGGATAGCTGTCCTTCTGGTTATGTCATTGAGCTTCTTGTAGTCTACGCAGAATGGCTCAATTACGCTTTCACGCTCCATTTCTCCTAAAAGCTCATTGACTTCATCTCGCTTTGCTAGGGGTACACTTCTGGGTGGCTGTTTAATAGGCCTAGCTTAGGCTGTGCTAATTTCATGTTTAACCAATGCAGTTCTACTAAGATACTAGCATGCCTTTTTGCCAACTGTTTGGCTTTATTTCTATCAGTCGCTGACAGTCCTGCACCCATTCTCCTACGTATTCCTCAAATTGTTTGCGTTCTTTTGCGGATAAATTGGTAGGCTCTATCTTCTTCTCGCAGTTTATTATTGAATCTGTTGGAGTACACTGGCCAATATCGCAATTTTCTTTGATGACGTTTTCATGGTCTGCCAAGTTAAGCACTCTTATAGGGACTATTCCTGCTTTACTAGTTTTTGCTAGAGCTTTTGCTCTTTAGATCTGTTGGTTCTACAACCCACAACCGATTGTCCTCACAATCTCCCTTCATACGCACCCATATGACTATTTCAGACTGCGGCGGTAACGTCTGACTCTCAATAGCAAATACTTTTGTTACTTGCGGCCTGCTGTCATAACCAACATCAAGGGGTATTTCCACATTACGCCAAATCATCAGCTGTTGCCCCATGTGTAAATTGATGCCATGGTTAATCATAAAATCGGCTCCAATAATTACCTCATCGACAATATCGGCAACAATAAACACATGCCTCACGCTGATGTTGGCTATAGCCACCTTCACTTCAATCTTACCATAGACAGTGGCAGGCACTCCAGTAGCTGTACGTAGCCGTATATTGCTTAAACGATCGCATTTCCCCTTTACTATATCAGGCCTTATTATTGACTGCGACGCCCCTGTGTCTATGGTAAGTACGTGCTTCTCTCCGTTGATGTGTCCAGACGCAGTATGGTTGCTATTTTTCTGCTGCATCACTGATATGGAGATTGTGGGGCCCTCGTTTGTGGGAGCTAGCTCTTGACCCTTAGTGCTAGCTCGTTTTAGTTTAACGGGGACTCGTGTGATGTTGTTTGGTTCACCCGTTTCTGTTTCGTGGTGGCGAAACAGATCTACCTCTTTTTCTTGGTGCTTGGCAGCTGCGCTGAAAATTACCGTTTTACCGCAGTTAAGGCACTTAGTATTTTTTTTGACAGCACTTTCCGCCAACAGTTGTCGTATTGCCTCCTTAAAACTAGCAACTAGGTCGTTATCCTCCTCAGACCAAACCTCCACATTTCTGCGTAGCGCACACAGCCAGTTTAACATCAGAGTCGCGAATGCCATTAACGAACGTCTCAGTTTGAAAGTGGTCTAGGAACGGGTGACTCTCGCCTGAATATGCGAGCTGCACTAAACGCTCGATTTCCATTGCGAAATCTTGTAGAGAATCGTTATGCTTTGGAACTCTACATCGCAATTCCATTCTGTATAAATCGCGCTTGTGCTCACCACCATACTTGAGCTGCAATGCTGCCATTATTTCATTATAGTTGTTTCTGCTGCTTACTGACACGGTCTCAAGTACCTCTGTGGCTGTACCCTTTAAGGACAAACTCAACTCTATGGCCTTTTCTTCAGCATCCCATTCATTTCTGCAAGCAACCGTCTTGAACTGGAATCTAAAGATGCCCAATGGTACGCTGCAGTCAAAGCATGGCGCTTTTATTAGCGCAGAAACCTCCGCAACTGCTCATACTGGCCCGCCACTACACTCAATATTATGCATTTTGTCCTCTATAGCATGCAATTTTTCTTCGAACTCTTTTGCGTGCTGTTGAAGGCCACCGCTTTCAAGATGTAGGACTCTCTGCCAGATGTACGAATTTATTCTCAATAGAATCCACTCTCCTATTAATGGCCTCAGAAACCTCTACCAGAGTCTCGTTCGTGGCTCTATTTGGCTCCACAGTTTTGTTTCCACTCACTGTATTTCGGCTACAAGCTTTTCAGTGCTGATCTTTGATGCCTCTTGCATCTGCTGAGAGTTGTGTTTTATTTCAGTTATTTCGGCTACAAGCTTTTCACTGCTGATTTTTTAGTCCTGTTTTATTTAAGCTATCTCGGCTACATGCTTGTCAATGCTGATTTTGGATGCATTTTGTGCATCATTGATTCCTTTTATCTGAATCATCATAGCAGCGAACATTGAATTTATGTGCATGCTTGTGGTCGTAGCAGAAGGACATACCTCTACATCGTCTTTGTTCTCAAACTCGCATGTCCCGATGTCCATGCCGCGATTCTTAACCTCATCTATCAGCCTCTTCTGCATTTCAGCCTTGTTACCTGCTGTTGGCAATTCCCGCTTACTAAGCTCCTTTTTTAGCTCATCAAATTTCATGATTATTTATTATTATTATTCAGCGAATACTTGCGTACAAGATCATTAAAAATAACATCATCATACCTTAGCATTGATGTTGCTAACTTTTTCGTTATTGTTATTTACACTTATTATTGCACAGCCTCGAATGATCTTGTATATTCTCGACGATGTATCCGGAATATTCCATTTCCGTTAATTCAAATATTATCTGCATTGTGTTGACCAGGGTTGTAACATTTTGACAACTAGAGATGAGTTGGCAGTGCTACATATAGCCACATTGTCGTTATATTTGAATCTATTTTTAAACTTTGTAACAATATATATATATATATATATATATATATCTATATATATATATATATATATATATATATATATATGTATATATATATAAATTTCTTCCTACCTAACTAATATTGAAACTATGCCATTTATATATATATATATATATATATATATATATATATATATATATATATATATATATATATATAAAAATTAAATACCCGTACAAAAAAATTTATTTTCCTGTATAATGACCCTAGACGGTCATTCGTAGCTTTTACACTTATTTACACCAATACTTACCATGTATACTGGTTCCATTTGTATCCCAAGAACAATTTGTTCGTCGTAAAGTTTGCCCATAAAATGTATACAACTGAAGGCAGCTAAACTAGCTAATTAAAACATTGAGGAGTTAATAGTACTGACACACAAAACAACGAATTCCGTCAACAAATACCAAACACCTATTGAATTGAATTGAGCTAAAATAGCATTCCAATATCAGAATATGTGCTTATTCTCTGTTGAAAGATATTAAAACAAACAATACTCTGCAAACACCGACTGCGCAAAATATTGTAGTGTAGTTTTAAAAGGCAATAGTTATTTCCTTTTACCTGGAGGGTCCCATGGGAATCGCAGGTTCTTTATTGGAACTTGGTTTACTACAACTGTACTTAACTAACTTAGAACTAGCTATTTATACTCTCTTAAAATTAACTATAAAATAATATATTGCGATTAAGCTATATTCTATTGACCTAAATAATACAACAGTGTTGCAAAATTCGTTACCGCAAGCAGTATTTAAGTTGAATGTACATTACTGCTCCAACAAATTAGTGCAATGTATATGTAGGAGGGATCTTCGATAATGCTTACCCAGTCGTTGACGAATGCTACATCCATTGCGATCCGCTCGAATGGTGCTTCTGAGTTGTATTTCTGTAGCTGTCCCCGGCTTCTTCTTAATGGGCCTTTCGCTGCTATGCACTGTGGGCAGTTTGCTATCCAGTCGGCCACGGCTTGTTGACATCCAACCCAATAAAAACGCTGCTTCAGTTTCTCAAGTGTTTTTGTTACTCCAAGGTGACCGCCACTAGGTCCATTGTGAAGCTCTTGCAAAACTTTACTTATCTTGGAGCATGGCACAACTATCAAATTTGAAGTTGTTTTGCTATCTACACTTTCCCATACGCGGTATAGGCACCCTGTTATTACCTTGAGGCTGTTCCACTGAGCCCAATAAGATTTGGCGGGTGGGCTCTCAGCCAAAATTTCATTCCGGGACGGTCTTCTGTACTCCTCTTTGGCTGCTATAGTTTTCCTGAGTATACTGTTGTTCCTCTGTGCTGCTGACCAGTTTTCATCAGAGTCGATGTGCATTAGCCGAACATCAACAATGCACTCTAAACAGCAGGGTCTACTTGATAGAGCATCCGCATTGTTTTGTTTTGTGGCCCTTCTATGCTCAATACTGAAGTCTTAGCTCTGCAGGCGCTCAGCCTTGCCAGTTGCCCTTCAGGACTTTTAAACTGCAATAGCCATCTCAGTGCAGAATAGTCGGTCCTTAATGTAAAGTGTTGACCATACAGGTACTTACGGTAATGTTTAATGCATGCCAGAAGTTCACGTCGTGTCACACACTATCAGGTTTTGAGAGTACACGGCTATAGTATCCTATGACTTTCTCAGTTCCATTAACTACTTAGGATAGCACGCCCCCTATGCCATAGCCGCTCGCATCAGTATCCAGCACAAACTTTTCTCCAGCTATAGGATACGCTAGTACTGGTGACGTTCACAATAATCCTTTAAGTTTCTGGAATGACTTTTCCTGTGGCTCTCCCCTATGGTATGGTCTCGACTTCGTTGTCAGCTCATGCAGGCTTGCAGCTACACTGGCAAAATTTGGCACAAAGCGTCTGTAGTATGTACAAAGGCCCAAAAAGCTGCCCAGCTCATGAAGATTTTTAGGCTGACGCCAGTCCCTTACTGCTTGTATTTGATCTTCATCCGTTGAGATTCCGTCTGCTGTAACAGGATGCCCCAAATACTTTACTTCTTTCTGGTACAATGCACATTTCTTCAGGCTGAGTTTCAATCCAGCTGATGATATCCGTTGAAGAACTTCTGCCATGTTTTTGAGGTGTTCATTATTCATCATTTTCCCCATCACGATTGTGTCATCCAGATATACCAAGCATGCCTTCCAGTGCAGTTCTTTCAGTACCTTCTCAATCCACAATCCGTTACCGACGCTGAAGGCAGTTTTCTCTTTGTCTTTCTCTGCAATCTCCACTTGCCAAAATCCGCTTCGCAAGTCTAGCGTAGTGAACCATCTCCTACCAGCTAGCGTTTCCAAAGTGTCATCAATTCTGGAGAGCGGATAGCTGTCCTTCTGGTTATGTCATTGAGCTTCTTGTAGTCTACGCAGAATGGCTCAATTACGCTTTCACGCTCCATTTCTCCTAAAAGCTCATTGACTTCATCTCGCTTTGCTAGGGGTACACTTCTGGGTGGCTGTTTAATAGGCCTAGCTTAGGCTGTGCTAATTTCATGTTTAACCAATGCAGTTCTACTAAGATACTAGCATGCCTTTTTGCCAACTGTTTGGCTTTATTTCTATCAGTCGCTGACAGTCCTGCACCCATTCTCCTACGTATTCCTCAAATTGTTTGCGTTCTTTTGCGGATAAATTGGTAGGCTCTATCTTCTTCTCGCAGTTTATTATTGAATCTGTTGGAGTACACTGGCCAATATCGCAATTTTCTTTGATGACGTTTTCATGGTCTGCCAAGTTAAGCACTCTTATAGGGACTATTCCTGCTTTACTAGTTTTTGCTAGAGCTTTTGCTCTTTAGATCTGTTGGTTCTACAACCCACAACCGATTGTCCTCACAATCTCCCTTCATACGCACCCATATGACTATTTCAGACTGCGGCGGTAACGTCTGACTCTCAATAGCAAATACTTTTGTTACTTGCGGCCTGCTGTCATAACCAACATCAAGGGGTATTTCCACATTACGCCAAATCATCAGCTGTTGCCCCATGTGTAAATTGATGCCATGGTTAATCATAAAATCGGCTCCAATAATTACCTCATCGACAATATCGGCAACAATAAACACATGCCTCACGCTGATGTTGGCTATAGCCACCTTCACTTCAATCTTACCATAGACAGTGGCAGGCACTCCAGTAGCTGTACGTAGCCATATATTGCTTAAACGATCGCATTTCCCCTTTACTATATCAGGCCTTATTATTGACTGCGACGCCCCTGTGTCTATGGTAAGTACGTGCTTCTCTCCGTTGATGTGTCCAGACGCAGTATGGTTGCTATTTTTCTGCTGCATCACTGATATGGAGATTGTGGGGCCCTCGTTTGTGGGAGCTAGCTCTTGACCCTTAGTGCTAGCTCGTTTTAGTTTAACGGGGACTCGTGTGATGTTGTTTGGTTCACCCGTTTCTGTTTCGTGGTGGCGAAACAGATCTACCTCTTTTTCTTGGTGCTTGGCAGCTGCGCTGAAAATTACCGTTTTACCGCAGTTAAGGCACTTAGTATTTTTTTTGACAGCACTTTCCGCCAACAGTTGTCGTATTGCCTCCTTAAAACTAGCAACTAGGTCGTTATCCTCCTCAGACCAAACCTCCACATTCCGCACTTTACATATCTGTGGCTTGAAAACCATCCTAGCAGTCTCTTGACCCAGCTCAAATGAAACAGTCTCAGCGGAAGTGGATTTCTGCGTAGCGCACACAGCCAGTTTAACATCAGAGTCGCGAATGCCATTAACGAACGTCTCAGCTTGAAAGTGGTCTAGGAACGGGTGACTCTCGCCTGAATATGTGAGCTGCACTAAACGCTCGATTTCCATTGCGAAATCTTGTAGAGAATCGTTATGCTTTGGAACTCTACATCGCAATTCCATTCTGTATAAATCGCGCTTGTGCTCACCACCATACTTGAGCTGCAATGCTGCCATTATTTCATTATAGTTGTTTCTGCTGCTTACTGACACGGTCTCAAGTACCTCTGTGGCTGTACCCTTTAAGGACAAACTCAACTCTATGGCCTTTTCTTCAGCATCCCATTCATTTCTGCAAGCAACCGTCTTGAACTGGAATCTAAAGATGCCCAATGGTACGCTGCAGTCAAAGCATGGCGCTTTTATTAGCGCAGAAACCTCCGCAACTGCTCATACTGGCCCGCCACTACACTCAATATTATGCATTTTGTCCTCTATAGCATGCAATTTTTCTTCGCACTCTTTTGCGTGCTGTTGAAGGCCACCGCTTTCAAGATGTAGGACTCTCTGCCAGATGTACGAATTTATTCTCAATAGAATCCACTCTCCTATTAATGGCCTCAGAAACCTCTACCAGAGTCTCGTTCGTGGCTCTATTTGGCTCCACAGTTTTGTTTCCACTCACTGTATTTCGGCTACAAGCTTTTCAGTGCTGATCTTTGATGCCTCTTGCATCTGCTGAGAGTTGTGTTTTATTTCAGTTATTTCGGCTACAAGCTTTTCACTGCTGATTTTTTAGTCCTGTTTTATTTAAGCTATCTCGGCTACATGCTTGTCAATGCTGATTTTGGATGCATTTTGTGCATCATTGATTCCTTTTATCTGAATCATCATAGCAGCGAACATTGAATTTATGTGCATGCTTGTGGTCGTAGCAGAAGGACATACCTCTACATCGTCTTTGTTCTCAAACTCGCATGTCCCGATGTCCATGCCGCGATTCTTAACCTCATCTATCAGCCTCTTCTGCATTTCAGCCTTGTTACCTGCTGTTGGCAATTCCCGCTTACTAAGCTCCTTTTTTAGCTCATCAAATTTCATGATTATTTATTATTATTATTCAGCGAATACTTGCGTACAAGATCATTAAAAATAACATCATCATACCTTAGCATTGATGTTGCTAACTTTTTCGTTATTGTTATTTACACTTATTATTGCACAGCCTCGAATGATCTTGTATATTCTCGACGATGTATCCGGAATATTCCATTTCCGTTAATTCAAATATTATCTGCATTGTGTTGACCAGGGTTGTAACATTTTGACAACTAGAGATGAGTTGGCAGTGCTACATATAGCCACATTGTCGTTATATTTGAATCTATTTTTAAACTTTGTAACAATATATATATATATATATATATATATATATATATATATCTATATATATATATATATATATATATATATATATGTATATATATATATATATATATATATATATATATGTATATATATATATATATATATATATATATATATATGTATATATATATATATATAATATATATTTGTATATAATGTATATTTGTATATAATATATATTTGTATATATATATATATATATATATATATATATAATATATATTTGTTCCAAAAATGAATATTCATATTCATTTTTGTTCCAAAAATGAATATGGTAATGAATATATATATATATATATATATATATATATATATATTATATATATATATATATATATATATATATATATATATATATATATATATATATATATATATATATATATATATTCATTACCATATTCATTTTTGGAACAAAAATGAATATGAATATTCATTTTTGGAACAAATTCTGCTTACGTAGCAAACAAATACGTACACGAAAAAAATGTTGTTTCTCCCGCTCTCCTTAGGTTTTGGCATGTCTTTAACATAGTGCATGGATGGATAACAAGTACTTTTCAATTTTATCAATATTTTGAGTGGAAGGACTTATTGTTACTACTCGTATGTTTTGCATTTATAATTGTATTTATTGTATATAACACAATATTTTTATTTATTAGCATCGAACTGATGAAAATTTTATTTACTTTGTAAACTCGTTTACAATAAATGTTTATTTCAAATAAATATATATTAGTTCATCCAGATCTGTATGGGTACTGTTTTGTTCTAGCATTTTTTTCATGGTAGAAAATGCTGCTTCACAATTATATGTGGTACCAAACATTGAATACAATTTGTATTATTTTTTCAAAAACTTTATCTAAACATGTAGGCATACTAAGAGAGTTATAGCTATTAGCAGATTTCGTGCCTTTACCCTATAGTAAATACAGAAGAAAAGAGTGATTCAGGCATTTTTAATTGGTTTGATGCCATCGATTCCTAATGCTTTGACATTTTTTAATTTGTTTGCAAAAAAATTACATTTTCTCTGGATTAGTGAGAACACATTCATGTCTTTCATGCACATTCTTATTATCAAGCCAATTGATATGTCTCGTTCAGAGGACGGTATCATTCTATGAGTTAAAGTGTGATACTCTTAAAAAACGTTTGCAATAACGTTTTATTTTTTAACTCAAAATATATATAAAATTGAAAAGTACTTGTTATCCATCCCTGCTCTATGTTAAAGAGAAGCCAAAACCTACGGAGAGCGGGAGAAACAACATTTTCTTTTGTATACATATGTGTTTACTGCGTAAGCAGAACTTGTTTCTTTTCTTGCTTTGCTAACGCGTTACAGGGCAAGATAAGCTTGATCATGTATGCATTAGACACATGATATGAAATCAATATTCTGAGCTGTTTTAGAACAGCTTTTATTGTGATTTTTTCACTAGCATACTATTTCTAATTTTATCATCTACCCAATTTCCTATACAATTCCAATCTTTTTTATTATATAAAGGGGTTTTAGCTGATTGTAGAATTATTGGTTCAAAAATTTTAAATGTAAGTGGGATATGGTCGAAATTAAGAACGTCTTCATGTGTGATAATTGGTGAAACTAGTAGTTTGTAATTTTAGATCACCAGATCAATAACTGAAGGCTAAGTTGTAGCCACTTGCTGTGCAAATCGTGTGAAAAGTTTGGAATAGTAAATGAAGTAGTTGGACGTAAGGTGATGGTTGAAAAGTTTAGTGCCAGCTGCATTATTATCTCCAGTTGTTATTATTTCTAGATCGTTAACAAAATGGTTGGTATATCACGGAGAGTATGCTGAAGTAACTATTAACGGACAGTTATTAGCATTAAATGAAATTGATACATTTTCAATAGTTGACGTTGGATACTTTTTAAGACGTTTATAAGAAATACTTTTCAGAACTCCTATTGCCAGTTCATGCTCGTGCGATTGCCGATCTGCACTATGAATCATAAAACTATTGATATTGAATTTATGAAACTTTCATCAATTAGAAATATATCCATCTGTTTTTCAATAAGAAAGTGTTCTAACTCAATAATATCAGACGGGCTTTTTATGCCTTGGGTATTCCACTGCATAATTCATTTGAATTGTATAATATAAAATTTGTTTAAGTAACAACTGTAAAACGTTTAACTAAGGTAGCTAATTTAATAAATGGTGATACCAAAAATGAGCTTAAGAACTGATGATGGCTTAACAATATAAAATATGTCGATAATTTGTTCCTTGTAAGCTGGAGTATTATCTGAATTCAATTCAATTTTAAATGATTTTATTTGTTGATGGTTAAGGTGTAGAAAAATAAAATAGATTCTTTTATTCGTGAATAAAATACAGAAAGCAAAAATTAGCCCGTATGAACGAGTATTCATGTACAATAAAAGCAAAATTATGTATATACTACATACATACATAGATAAGTGTTTGCTTGCTGTGTATTAAAATAACTTGTTTATTAAACTAATTCCTCTTTCACACACATCAGGTATACTTGATCAGTTTTTCTTCAATTTTCTTTCGAACCTGCATTTACGTTCACACACGAAACGTCATGGCAAGTTGTTTTTCATTGCTAAACATTCATTTAATATATTACGGATGAAACAAAAGAAAATATAAAACTGACTAGTACCGTCAAGTCTGTACCCTTTTTCACGATCTTCACCGCTGTCTTTTAAATGATCAAGACTTGACGGGTCAAACCTGATGTGTGTGAAAGGGGTCTAACTCCTCTGCTTTGATTTTATTCAACGTCAACCACGGATGGAAAACATGATACAATTGTACTTTTTTTGGTTTTGTCCGTTAAAAAATTAAATGGAAAAATGTATTGGTCCTTTTCGCTCTTACGAACTTTATTGTATTTTTCTATTATATTGTCAATGCAAGCGGCTAGACATTTTCGAGGAATTCGTGAAAAAGTTCAACAACAAAATGAATAATTCTATGAATATTTTTTTTTTAAATAAAATTTTTGCGTTAAATTGACGTAAAAAATATATAAAGATTTGATATAAAAAATATTGTTTTACTGATTTTAAGTACGCTTAATTGTAATAAATTTCAGTAATCCGAACTACGTTTTAGAGAAAAAATTGGATAGCTGAAAAAATTTGGTTTTGGTTATTACCAGTAAAGCGTAGTCGACAGTAAAGCTACTATTTAATCGAATTTCCGTGATAGTAGCTTAGTCAAGTATTTTAAATACAAAACCGTAAAAAGTACATAATTTTTGCATTAGGTACAGTACTATCTCGATAATCCTGAACTTGTCCGTATTACTGTAGTGTCCGGATTACAGATGTTAATTTTTTACCTGCATAAATACATAATGGAAAGAACATAAACTAACTCAATTTTATATTTATTTATAAAATTTTTTATTAAAAAGAGAATATAGTTCAATAAATATTACATTTATATGTAGTACTTATATGAAACGAAAATTCATATATATGTTAGACATAAATTCTCTTAAAGCAGCACTATTTTTTTTAATATCGTACACGGTCGATTTTTTCACACGGCTAAATTTCAGTAAGAACTGATTTGCCTGTGACTAATTCATCCAATAGTTCACACTTCTTTTTTATTATTAAATTTTTATGTGATCTCTTGCTTTTACTATTCATTCACCTTTATTGTGTTTGGCGTTTTTCGCCTTCAGATTCGACATTTTGTAATAGATTAAAGAAAATTTAGCTTTTTGTCTTTAAGCTATTACAATTTGTCGAATTTTCAGACGTTAAACGCCAAACACAACAGCGGTGATTGTTTTACAATGTCCAGTTATATAAAGAAATTTTTAAAAATATGTATAGCTTAAACTTTAATAAGTTTTGCGAACCTATTTTAACAAAAACACTCAACTAACTAAAGCAATATTGCAAAAATTCCACCCGTAGACGAATACTACAGTAAAAAGATCCGTTATTATAGAAAGAGTATAACATGAATGAAACAAAATATTAAAAATAAAATTACAGTCCGGTTTGTAGCAGTGTCCGGTTTGTAGCAGTGTCCGGATTATATATGTGTCCGTAAAATCGCGTGTCCGGATTGTCGGGATAGCACTGTAATGTGTTTTAAGGTAATATTAACACTATAACGTTTAAAATGTATTCGTATTAATCATAATTTTATATTAGGTATCAGGTTTGTAAAATTTTGGCATCATTTTAAATTAAAACTTTGTGATGCTAATTTAACATTCCCTTTTTTCTGTGTGTATCTACTGAACTTCAACTACATGACCCCCCCACCCTGAGCTGAAGGCTGTTCCGCCCTTGGCACCAATGAAATGCGTATAGACATTGCTTAACCATCAACAAATTAATTGCATTATAATCGATAAAAAATAATTATTATTATAGATTTAAAAAAAAGATTTAACAGCCCTTAGAACCTTTGCTTTTCAATAACTGCTCAATCGTACTTCTGAATTTTTGCTAAAACATCGCAAGTGGTCAGGAAACAATAATAGTCAAAGGGGTTTTCTGTGTAATAAATAACTAAGAGCCCAGTCACAACGAAACACTACATGAATCAAGCAATTTCAACTAGAAACCAAATACCAGAAAAACATAATTTAATACGAAAACATTATTTTATTTCCTAAATAAAAAGAAAGAAGAAGGAACAAAACAAACTTAACAAAAATTAGAAAAATGAATGCAATATATCGGCAATAACGAATATCTAATGTGTTAATAAGCACTAGGGATCAAATCACAATAGGCCGATGAATACTTGATATTATCTCGACTCATACCGCTGTTCTTTCGATATCTCATGCTGCCAGTGATTTCAAATCGGCAGTCATTCCTATTTGAGTGCATTTTTGATAAGGTCATTTAGGCAGTAAAATGGGTGGAGGAGTAGGGCAGTAGTTTTTAAAGAATCTACGCTTAAGGAAACAATTTGTCAGATATTTACACTATTTTTCCATGTAATATGCTACTTCTACACCCACTTAAGGAAGCGGGATCCAAAAATGGATTTTCCTGATTTTTTTGCGCAACGCTTTGAACTTTTTTTTGACAGAAAAATATATAATTAAAAATAAAAATTAACCTATAAAAAAATGTTTTTTATAGGTTGATTTAGTTCCTCTTAGGGACCCGATTAATTCATTTACATACTTGACCTGTGCTTTAAAAAAAAAATGAGCCGTAGTGAAGAAATCTCTTTAAAGGGTAACCTTCTTGCCTGCGGCTAGGAGACAAGACTCGGCCTCTCGGATACTGATGGTAGCCACAGCACACTGCCAGCTGCATCCGGGAGCCAGTTGAAGTTATATATATATATATATATATATATATATATTTATATATATATATATATATATATATATATATATATATATATATATATATATATATATATATATATATGTATATATAACAAGTAACGCTGTGCCGAACTTTAAATTCCCTTTACAGATGAATTTCTGTTTTCTTTCTAAAACAGAAAATAAGTTTTATTACCAAAAAAACAACAAAATTTTGTTATTTAGTTAAAATTTTCAGCTGAAGCTGTATTTTTCGGCTTTTCTTATTTCTAATACCAATAAAAATATTTCAAAAATATTAAATACGTTTAATTTACAAACAAACAGAACAAATCCGTTTCTGTTGGTTACTTTTACGTACCAAAAAAAGTTCTAATTGTCCCCTTCTAGAATCATCTTTTAGATTTTTTTTGCATTTTCAATACCAATTCTATTCATCCTGAAGTATAAAATATGTTCAAAAAAAGCCAAAATTCGTAATATATTTGTGTACTTTTATGTATCAAAAAAATGTTCAATAGTCCAACACTGAATATAATTTTTCTAGAATTTTAATACCAATTTTTTTTCTCCCTGAAACACAAACAAAACAAATATTGGTAGCCGTTTCGTTTTCTTTTATGTACCAAAAACTTTTCGATTGTCCAACATTGGAATAGAATTTTGGATCTTTGGGCTTTTAATACCAATTTAATTCTGTACATGAGGTTAGTTCACTAAAAAATCAAAATTAGAAATATGGTTACTTTTATATCCCAAAAATAATTTCGATTCTCGAATCCTAGAATCGAATTTTAATTTTTATTGCCATTTAAATTTTGTTTGAAGTATAAAAATATAGATTGGATTCACTAAAAGAAATACAACTTGGAACTTATTTATGTACCAAAATAATTTCGATTTTCCAACCTAATTTAATTTTTTTGGTTCTCTATGCCAACTTGATTCTTAATGAAGCATAAAAAAGGTATAATTCAATATAAAATCAAAAGAAGGAAATTATACGGTTATCCTGGAATTATATATAATTTTTTTGTTTGGTTTTTAATACCAAGTTAATTTTGCCTGAAGTATGAAAAAGGTTTAATTCACCCAAAAACCAAAATTCGGAAATTATATTGCTACATCTATGTACCAAAAAAATTTGGATTTTTCGAACTTGGAATCGATTTTGTAAATTTTTTTCTAAAGTACAAAAAACGTTTAATCCACAAAAAAAAACTTTTATGGGATCTAGTTTCGTTACTTTTATGTACCAAAATATTTAGATTTGCCAACCCTAGAATCGAAATTTTAACTTTTTTTGGTTTTAAATACCAATTCAATTCATTGCGAATATAGGTTTAATTAAAAAAAAAATCAAACGTAATGACTTATATGAGTATTTTATGTGCCAAAAAAATCCGTTATGCAAACCTGTATTAACTTTTTTTATATTATTATTATTTTTAACAGCAATTTAATTTAGTGAGGTATAAAAAAAAGTTGTACATAACAAAAAATTGCAACATGTATCCCTTTTTAACACTTTCAATGACCGAAAAATATTTCAATTTCCCAAGCTTGGAATTTTAAATTTTTTTAATTTTATTACCAACTTAATTTTTCCTAATAAAAAAGACTGACTTTAATGTATAATATTTTTTTTAGTTCTTATCACAAATTTTATTCAATACGTTTAATTTTGCTTCCATAAAGGTGTAAACTTTTCAACTTTGGAACCGTGTTTTTAATTTTTCAATACCACTCTACTTCAGTTTATTTACAATCCAGATCTTCTGGGGCCTTTGGGAAACCCGATTTCTTGTACACACGGGGTATATATACCCTAGAATATAATCTAGGTCGTTAATGTGAATATATGTATGTATATATATACTTTATGGGGTCGCAGATTTACCATTTTTTGGTGAAGGATATAATAAGCCAAACTCACCGCTTTCAGAACGGAAGACTCAGCGTCACGTGAGTTAAGTAATTTTAAAATCACAACAACAAAATGTTATTTTAGTAAAATTTATTAAACTTTTCAAAGTGAGTTCTTACAATAGACTGACTTAACAAAATAAAATTCAGATTAATGATAGCTAAATATTAAAGAAAGAACATAAACAAGTAAAAACGTTATATTCGACCGGGTCGAATCTTAAATACCCTCCAAATATTTAGTAAGTCGTGGGACAGAGTTCCTTTATATAACATCGTACGTCAACGCCCACTAAAGGGGGTGGGGTTCAAAAATATACAATATCATGTTTTCCACAGACGAACGTATGGGCATTGCTAGACCGTCTTAGACTTCATCACTGATCAAGAATATATATACTTTATGGGGTCCAATTCTCTTTGGAGGATATAAAAACTGTATTTTGGCGGTTCGCTCTGGCAAGGGCTGTGGGGAAAATATTTCAACCATTTCAAAATTCTAAAAATAAATACTTGGGATAATTATATACAAAATTAAAATTTCTTTTTTTGGTAGGGCCATTTAGGGGGCAAAGGAAGAGGGGGAGAGGGGTAGGGCAGAAATCGGCAGTCATAAAACTCTAAAGATAAATGCTTGGGATGATTATATACAATATTAAAAAAAATTTATTTTTTCTGGTGGGTCATTTGGGGGGGGGGGCAAAGGAAGAGGAGGGGGTAGGGCAGAAATCGGCAGTCATAAAACTCTAAAGATAAATAATTGGGATGATTATATACAAAATTTAAAAATTTTTGTTTTGTTTTTTTGGTAGGGTCATTTAGGGTGCGAAGGGGAAAGAGGGGGTAGGGCAGAGTAGTACCAGGTTTCGTCTCAGCTTCGTCATTAAAGCTTAAAAATTTTATTTTTAAGGAATGTAGGCTTAAGTAAAACAATTTGTTAAATTTTTATGCTATTTTTGCCTATAATAACGCCCACTAAAGTGGGCGGGGTCAAAACATATTTTTATTTTATTTTATGGCTCCAAGGCGTTGGACCGTATTTGACATAAAAATATATCATTTGCCTAACAAAATAACCAAAAAACTTTAAAAATTATGTTGTTTTTTCTGGGTTGGTTTAGTTCTTCTTAGGGGAACTTTTTGCCCTCTTGCCCGATTTAGCCCATCTTCGAACTTAACCTGCTCTAAGCTTCAAAATATATTTATGCCAAATTTCAAGAGTCTAGCTCTTTTCGTTTGGACTGAATCATGATTTTCACAGACGGACGGACGGACATGCTCAGTTCGTCTTAGATTTCATCACTGATCAAGAATATATATACTTTATGGGGTCTGAGATGGATATTTCGATGCATTACAAACGGAATGACAAAGTGAATATACCCTCCAAATTCTTTTTTGGAGGGTATAAAAATGACCATTAAATACAAAAATAGGAATTGAGAAAAGTAAAATATTATTAAATATATTAAGGGATTTTAAAATGAGTTTAAGAGAATAATGATAGATCATAAGAGTTCCTATCGTAACTACCCCCTTATTAAATAAAGGACACTCCTGAGTCCTTAATATAAATCATTAATTGTAGAAAGTTGAAACTTACATATTTTATGAAGAACTTAAATATTACATCGAAATTTTTTAATATACAAACATTTTTTATATATACAGAAATATTACAGTTTTCTTTTTTTAATCTTAAATTATTAAATGTAAAAGACAACATTTTTATTTTTAGGATTAAATAGTGAATTAAATATTTTTCTTTATTTGAAAGAATAGAAGATTTGAGTTTGTTAAGAAATGCAAAATATTAATTTTAATCGTCCTCATTGAATTGTCTTATATCTAGAACTCCATGATATTTTGTAGGTCTTTTTATATTTGAACTATGAATATACTTATTCTAGATCGCTTTCTCTAAGTTGTAGCTGCTCTTTATGCCTTAAAGCTTTATAATTTTTTATATGAGCTTTATTCCTACATTCTTGATATACTTCTCTATTTTCATTTCTTTTATTTATGTAATTTCTTTTTGGTAAAGCCATAATCTCATGTATTTTTATCTTATCACATTTACCATACTCAACATAAATAGGAGTCTCCTTTATAGCAGAGTGAAAACAATTATTGTAAAACTCTATTGATTTACTAATTTTTTCTTTAATACTCATATTATGTTGAGCAATGGTTAAAGTTCTTATCTTTTCACTAATTGTAATCTCTCCATGTCTCTATGTAATCTCTCTATGTCTGCATTTCCGGTGTTGCTATTCGGTCTTACCAAATGAAGTCCAATATTTTCTCCTCGTAAATATTCTCTAATGTTAACACTTTTGAACTCATTGTCAGTTACCAAATTACTAAAATACCCTTTTTGAGATTTATATAGCATAAGGTTCTCAATTATGGTTTGATTTGTTCTGTCTTCTAAATAGTACGCAGTAGCAAATTTAGAGAATCGATCAATAAAAGTTAAAAAGTTTGATTTCGAATTTGTGTATATATCCATATGTATAATTTGGTTTGTATCAGGTGGAGTTCCTGTGATTTTAAATTTTTCTCTTATTGGATTTCGGTCAAATTTAGCTCTGCTACAAATATTGCAATTATTTATATATTTTTGAATTAGGATTTTTAAATTAGGAAAGTAAATGCGTTTATTTAAATTTTGGTAATTCTCATTTATTCCAGAATGTCCTGTTTCACGTTTATGATAATGATCGATTTGCTTGTAGGTTCCATCTTCAGACGACATTTCCCTAGCATGATACGAGCATCTAACAAATTTTAAATTATTATTTCCTTCATATAGGTTCATGATATTATTCTGTAAAATATTAAATTTGTGATCGTTTAATTCAGTAAATATACCCACTTTCCCTTTTTCTAAATGTCGGCTTGAAATTTCGTCCAAATTATGTTCTAAATCTGTAGAGTTTACATAAATTATTTTGTTCCCATTTTTTATTTCAAATTCTATTGTTTTGTTCTCAGTTAAAAATCTGTTTACTATTGTGTCTAATACTCTTGAGAATGAATGGTTTCCATTTCATCATCTATGTTATTGTATAAAGAATCATTCCCGTCATTATCAAATACATTAATTTCTCCTGACTCACTATTTATTCGGCTTAGAAAGTCAGCCACTTGATTATCCTTCCCCTTTATATAGTTAACTGCTAAATTAAATTCACTCAATTTTATGAGACGAGGACTCAACTCCTCACTCAGAGATTTAACAAACAGCCACTTTAACGGTTGGTGATCGGAGAGTATTTCAAATTTTATTCCAAATAAATAAGGTCTAAAGTAACTAGTAGCCCACACAATTGCTAATAATTCCTTTTCCGTGGCTTAATAATTGATTTCGTGTCCATTAAGGGTTCTACTAGCAAAGCATACTGGGTGTCCATTCTGTTGTAAAACAGCTCCTATTGGTTTCAAACTAGCATCTGTTATAAGTTGGAAAGGTTTTAAAAAATCAGGATATCTTAGAACTGGTGCCTCGGTAATAATTCTTTTAAGCTTCTCAAAAGAGTTAATATAATTTGGATCATTTATATTCAAGGATACACCTTTTTCAAATATTTAATCATTGGGTATGCTACATTTGAGAAATCTTTAATAAATTTTCGGTAATAACCTGTAACAGCAAGAAAAGATTTAATGCTCTTAATAGTCGTGGGCAATTTAAGCTTAAGGATTATATCAATTTTTGCTGGATCGGGTTTAACTCCTTCTGGTGTTAAAAGATGCCCGAGGTACAACGTTTCCTTTGCAAAGAACATGCATTTATTTATTTGTATTCTCAAATTTGCTTCTTTTAATCTTTCAAATACCTTCCCTATGTTACAAATATGTTCCTGCAAACTGGTTGAAAAAATTAGAATATCGTCAAGATATACTACACAGATTTTATTTATTAAATCGTGAAGTACACTATTGATTAGCCTCTGAAATGTTCCAGGAGCATTCTTCAGCCCGAATGGAATCCTTACGAACTCGTAATGTCCGTATGGGGTAGAGAATGCTGTTTTCGACCGGTCTTCTTCTTTAACAAGAATTTGGTGAAACCCTTTAGCTAAATCAATAGTTGAAAAATATTGAGCTCTACCAAGTTTGTCCAAAACATTTTCAATATTGGGAATAGGAAATTTATCATCAATAGTTACGTTATTAAGTCCACGATAGTCTACTACTATTCTCCACTTTTTGTGCCCAGAACTATCAGTTTTTTTGGGAACTACCCACAAAGTGTATTATAGGCAGAGTTACTCTCAGTTATAATACCTTGTTTTAGCATATCGTTGATTTGATCACAAATTTCCTGTTCGTACAATCGGGTATGAATCGGTTTGTCTGTGGAAGTTTTGATTTGATGTTCAATTATATTAGTGTTATCTAAAATTTGACCTTCAATAAAAATTAATTTCTTGTATGAATTCAAAATATGTTCTAATGCAAGTTTTTCCTCTTTATTTAAATTCTTATACATTTGATCCAAAACTAAACTATCAATATTTAAAGCCTCCAACTGATGTATTCCATTTTCTTCATATGGACACATTCTTAAAAATTCAATAGTTTCGTTATTTATATTCAAGAAAACATTACTCATATTTATTATGGCACCCAATGGCCTCAAAATATTTTGCCCTAAGATTGCATTAAATACTTTTCCTGATGATGTCAACTTCCAGGACATAGTTTCATTTCTACAAAACTCTTTTGGCAAATGAGTAATAATTCCTTCACTAATAATTGTCCTACCATTTAAAGATGTGAAAGAAATGGGATCTTTTAACAATAACCTTTTATATTGTGGTAATATATTTTCATCAAGCAGAGATATGGTCGAGCCAGTGTCAATTAATGCCCTAATTTTATCCTTGCCTATCGTAAGGTCTATTATTGGAAGTGTTCCGAAGAGGCTATTGTAAGAAAATTTACTTCCTCGTCGCCTTCAAAGTTTTCTTCCCCTTCCTGAAGATGATCTACATCCATTTGAGACGTATTTTGTCTCGAATTTCCGCTACCATATACTGGTTGGGAAACTCTTCGCATATTTTGAGAATTTCCATTATTAAAATTTCTATTTCTACTAGGTTTTTGTATATTTTCCGTATAAGAATTATGTATTTCTAAATTGGTTTGAATTTGGATTTAAATTTCGTCTGTCATTTGTGTATTGATTGTTAGAATTTCTATTCTCATAAGCATTTCCATTATTCTTATATTGTCTGTAAGTATTTTTATCATGATTATCGTTAGCTTTCTTTTCTTCAACGTCGTTTTTAATTAGACCTTCTTTTTCTAACAAATTAAAAGCATCTCTTAATTTCGTCAAATTTCTATTTATGACAACGGAAGCAAGAGTTACATCCGTGTTATTTAAAAAAGTTTTTAGTATAATTTTTTCGGCATATGAGGGGCTGAATTCTACTGGTTTTTCTACATCATATTCAAATTTTTCATTAATTTTGCATAATATATTTCTTAAATACTTATAATAATTTACTATACCATTATTTTTAGCTTCAAAGGCTTCTTGATAGAGTTGATGGTAAGATTGTTTCACTCCAAAGTTGCTTATCAGTGCCTCTTTTACCTCGTCCCAACTTGGATTCGACCCTAGTGTTCTGATGACATGAAGTGCCTCTCCTTGCACTTTGTTCAAGATAATTCGCTGATATATGTAGCTCTTAGCATCTTGATGATTTTGAACAAGTTGAAATAATATGTCAACTTCTCTTAGAAATGATGTTAAAGCGAATTCATCATTACCTCTAAACTTGTGAATACGTTGAGCATCTTTCAAAACATCATTGGTTGAAAGAGTAAATGAAGGCTCCATGACTATTGATTCAAAGTTAGAATTTAGATATTCTTATGCACCAGAAGACAAGTTTAATAATTTTAAATAGAAATGAAGATTCATCTTTAATTGTATTAATTTTCTTCTGCTTTGATAACAGCTAATTACAAAAATGTTGTTATCTTATCAGCTGATCGATGTTTGAAATAGCATACTATTTTATGACGGGTGGCCCACACTAGTCATATTTTTCATGCTATCATTTTATGACTTATGACTTTATGACTACAGTGTGAATCCCTCAATTATATTTACTAATTGTTTACGTAAAATTATTTATATGTGAATAACCGGAATATTGAATGTTATGTTCCGCTATTTACTTTACCGACTACGGTAACGGTTAAAGGAAAAAATATATATTTTGTTGTCATTTTCAAATATGGTAAACTGTGGTGAGCAATATCGATGGTACACACTATCATGCAACATCAATACGATGCCTCCATTCTATAACATTCTAAGTCGAAAATGTGAGTTTTGAGTTACGAGCTCTCAAAGTTTTGTGTGTAGTCTATGTTATGTGTGTAGTCTAATTATATTTATACCTATAACTTTGGAACGGATCGGCCCATCTTAACCAAATTTTGACAGTATTTAAATTAGAGAACGTAGGATTCACAATTCAAGAACATTAAAAACGTTCTAAGTACACTTAGCACGTTATAGAATGGAAGCGTCGAATAGTACACACTATCGTGTTTTGCAGTGATTTCACAGATGTGATAGTCAAAAAAATAAAAATTGTTATATGTCGATTTAGGTATGTAGGTTATAAGATTGTTTTAAATACGGTGTAGTCTACTGTGTTGTTCAATTGGAATTAATTAAAAAATTACTGTACTTACCTCATCAGCAACACTATTTGCTTTTATTTGCAATTCTTCTAGCTCTGTTTTGGGCACCTGTGGTGCATTATTTTCTTCTGTGTTTTCCACCGCCGGCATTCTGAAAAAAAAAATTAATTAAAATCAAAAAAGGAAGTTTTTGTTTTGTAGTAAGTATTTTAACGAACATTCATATTGCTATATTAAATTGAATTGAGATTTAGAGGCTAATTGTTCGAAATTTTAGTATGAAATTCAGAAAGACATGATAAATATTCCAAGGCAAAAAGGAAAGTCAACATCAGTTTTTAGTTATTCAACTTAGACAGCAGAGTAGAACAGCTGTTTTCGAAAGCCACAACGCTTTCATCATCAGTGCTCATGTGTATTGTGTTTATCACCACTTATTAAGTGGCTTAGTTGAATATGATAATAGTTCTTATTTAAACAAATGTTATTAGGAAATTGAATACGAGAACATGGAAAAAAGAAAGCGTATATATACATAATAAGAAAGTAAACAAGTAAAAACGTTATATGCGAGGGTATGAAACATTATTCCCTCTAAATATTTAGTAAGTAAATTTAATATATTTAACTTGGTGGGACAGAGTTCCTTTAAGACATCTCTGCACCCAATTTTAAATCTCTATTTTCAGAGAGTCATTTCGGGAAGGGCCGTGGCAGACACGTTTCAGAGAACATATCAGCTTCTTATTGGCTCAAGGAATAAAACTTTTTCAATATTTACACTGTTTCTGCATATGATATCGTACGTCAACTCCCACTAAAGGGGGCGGGGTCCAAAAATAGATATTATCATGTTTTCCACAGACGAATGTATGGGCATTGCAAGATCGTCTTAGATTTCATCACTGATCAAGAATATATATATACTTTATGGGGTCTCAGATGGATATTTCGCTGCGTTACAAACGGAATGAGAAAGTGAATATTTATTTTTTTGGAGGGTATAGAAACGAACAAGTGATTATTAAGTTCCTCTTATAACTTTGATATTTGTTTGAAGTTCTTATTCAATTGAGTTTAAAAAATTTCTTTAGTTATTGTAAGATGACAGTTTTGTTAAGTTCAGGAAAAAACAAAAAGAGGAATATTTTCATGATTTTTGGGAACTCTTGTTGCATTTGGGTTGCTTTTTAAAGGGGTTATTTAGCTATTTTTGATTACGTCCCATAAATCCCGTGTCTGATCATCATACCGCATGATCTGATGAATATTACATGTATCTTAAAGAAGTGCAACAGGTTTTTCTGACAAATCTGTCAGATTTCCATAAAATGATAGTTTCCATTCAATCAGAGTAGTATTTATTCGCCAGGCAGATGGTTTTGCACCATTGTTGTACAATTGTGTGTTATCTACAACACTATTTAGAAGCGATTCTTTATAATCTTTAAGGCAATATATATTTGTGCGATTGTGTAGGATAGTGAATCATGGCCTTAAATTATATATTTGAAATACAAACCTCATTTTAAAAATAAAAATTGATTTTTGAGGTGTCTAATAAATTCCCCTATGAAGCTATCAGTTTTTCGGTGATCCAGACCGCCCTCAACATCTTTAATACCAGTTGAAAGACTGTTTTCATTCGCTGGTATTACTTTAACATCTATGCGAAAACCTTCAACAGATGTCAATTTTAACAAAATGGTTTTATTTAAAGCAAATGAAAAACATTTGTTTTAATCATTTTTTTCAGTATTTCATTTATTTAAACAAATAAGATTGATGACATATCTCTAATGATTAAATATTTTATATAAAGGTTCCGCCATCTAACGTTTTTTTCAACTAGTGCTTATTTCGTGAATGGTAACACTTAGCTCATGTCTGATTTGACAGATAATTAGTTTCATCCTTCCGCTGAACGAATATGGTTGTGTATAGGCTTGAACAATGCTTCGCTAAGTGGGCCTGCGATCGACTTACAGAAGATGCCGGTTTTGCCAAAAAAAATCATCGTTTCAGATGAAGCTCATTTTGATCTTGGTGGGTATGTAAACAAGCAAAATTGTCACATTTGGGGCACAGAAAACCCGCACGCATACATTGAAAAGCCGGCGCACTCAAAACGAGTCACTGTTTGGTGCGGATTTTGGCCCAGAGGCATAATTGGGCCATTTTTCTTCGAAAATGAGCAAGGAGTGGCCGTTATAGTCGATTGGCGATCGTTATCGGGCCATGTTGAACGAATTTTTGTTCACAAAAATTCAAGAGGAGGATATTGGCAACAGGACGGCGCTATGTGCCACACAGCCGAAGCTACACTCGATATTTTGCTCCCTGTTTTTGAAGATCGCATTATCAGCCGCAGAGCTGATGTCGTTTGACCACCTCGGAGCTGCGATTTGACAACGTTGAACTATTATTTGTGGGGTGCCGCCAAAGATAAGTATCACGCCGACAAGCCAGAGTCAATTGACGCTGCACACAATCGATAATGTGCTTAAAAATTGGACCGATCGTGTAGGCTACTGCATGGCCAGCCGAGGCAGCCATTTGAAGGATTGTACTTTCAAATAAAAAAAAAATTGAGAAAATACTCAGTAGTTTTTTTTATAGCATTTAAAAAAAAAGAAAAAGTTATTTGGCGGACCCTGTATGTTAACTCAATATTTTGCTGCATATATTGTACATATGTATGTATCTATTAATGCGATCTGGCAAACTTTGTTATTACACAGAGATATGTACTTACAGCAAAAACATCAGTTGAACAATTAATTCTAAAATATGATCACTCTAAAGTACTTATGTCCGACAACCGTTCAAATAAAATCATGCGTAACATATGCAACCTCTTAAAAATCAAACAAATTTCGCCCTGAAATACTAGGGTCTATAGAAAAAAACTAGAGATATATTAATGTTTTATATTGTTTTTTGTGCTAACAACAGTAAACGGTTATAAATACAGCACCACATGTAGATACAGACTACTCGACCCTTGAACTGGTATATGGGAAATCACCATGTTTACCCTCTGAAGACAAAGCAAATGGACAGACCAGATGAAAACGAGAATAATAGACATCAAAATAAGTTTAATTTAAACGTAGGAGACCCAGTTTCAATAAAAGTAGAGAACAGGAAAAAGAAGCAAAGTCCATACAAATTACCGTATAAGATAATAAGAAGAAATGGTGTACACATCATAATAGATTACAACGCATTTAGAGATTTCTCAGCCTCTCTAAGTAATTCGCCGTATGAGTCAAAGCTGTCGGGTCTAGAACCTAATGGCATGTTTAAAAGTTCTAGATGGACATTTGTCCTAATAATTTTAAAAATGGTGATATCATCCAAGGGAGCCTCCAATTTGAAATTCACCTTAATTAAAGATGAATGCTGTTTTCTAGCCGAAGTTTTCATTAAAATGTCTAAATCACTCCCCAGTATCGCGAACTGTTTAGTATTTGTCCCTTTAAATACTGAATAATTTATTCTAGGCCTTTGCTTGATATAAAGCCAAAACCAAGACACTGTCTTCTTTTAGGGAGTGTGTCTATCTTAAAAAGAAAGCCTTGCAAGTATTCATCTCTGAATGACATGTTCTGCTTTTTGAATCGATTTGCCGTTCGATTCTTGAGAAATATCTGCTACCCTATTTCTCTGTGTTCGTCTCTCTTATTTTTTTAATCTATCTTCTAAGTTCCTCTTGTGTATTCCTCATTGATGCCATTACGTAGGTTATAAGTTAGTCGACAATCTCGGCGCTAAGCCCAGAGTTTGCCTCATGAAGCGGTGGAGTATCAGAAGGGCCTCCTATGGCCATTTTTGATTTTACTTCAAGCCCTATGAACTTTAAGGACAGTCCCAAGTCACCTGTAGGGTTTGATCATAAAAATAAGAAGCCGTAGCGTAGAAGTCGTAGCTGATTCGCAATCGAATATTTTTTGTGACTGTCGCTGATTTACATCTGCTGTCTCACGTTACCTGACCTGTATCCCTGACACAAAAAACTGTTTTTCCTTGGCCTAACTGAAAAACATTAGGTTTCATGTTTGTGTATATTTAAAATGAAATAGTTATTGTATTTGTAAAAATTCAAAAACTAAATAATAATAATAGTGTGATATGTATGTGAACTTGAAATTTCGCTTGACTCATTAACAAGTTGCATTGAAAAAATTAAATCTAGAACACGATTAATAAAATTGATGCAAAATTATTAAATGAAGTTAAATCATAAAAGGTCTGATTTTTGACAAAAAGAACGTTAATAAAAAAAAGAAATTAAAAAAAAATTTAAATGAAATTTATTTGTTGATGGCTAAACAATGTCTGTATGTATTTCATTTGTGCTTTACGAAATCATCAGTCGGCTTCAACCATAGTTTTGAAAAGTTACAAACCTCTCATATTATGCACATACATACTTTCAAAACCCATCTGAGAACTTAGAAATTATTTTCAAAAATTGTAGCAGAATAACCATAGTGGGCTACGAAACTCATCAAAAACCCAACAAATAAATTATATTCGATACGAATCTATTTTATTTTTCTACACCTTTATACAGTTAGAAATACAATGGATAACAAGAAAAATATTTAAAATGAAAACTAACAGCCAGCCCTAAATACGGGCGTAAGCGGAACGTTTTTTTCCGCTGAGTTTTAACGCTGAAATGCCATATCTAAACAAAAGCGGCAATGTTATGTCAAAAAACAATAAAAGAGGGTTATCAAACAAACAAATTAAAAAACCCTGATTATTTTAACAGCTGGACGGACGACATTTGTGATTTTGTTATTGAAATTTTGTACAAATTACAAACGTGCATGCATATGTAATTATATAATCATATTGGAAATATTTTCTTACCTCCATTCTCTAATACGAAGTGCACAAATTTTTTCTTTTATTATTTATTTCACTTTTGTAAATTTTTGCTTTTTTTCTGTGGTTACAATTATTTTCTTTTGCAACTAACTTCATTGGGAAACGCTCTGTCAAAATCGGATTTTCCAATAGCAAAGCGTTGCCACCGCGTTATTTCGGTATGCTCCATACAAAATGTATGGACATGAGAACTTTTGACAGCCCGTATTTAGGGATGGCTGTAAGATCTAATTTAACTATTATGGAATTTACTTTTTGACATATTGTCATAATTCTATTTTTAAATTAACTTTATTTGCTGATGGCTGAAGACCTCGATTGACTTATCCTACCCAATCGGACGATGCATTCGCAGGAAAATCTTGCAAAAGCCTGACAGATTTTACAAAATCGATTGAAAATGGCATTGCAGAGCCACAATAATATACATCAATGATGGAAAAACGTCTGGCTCGCAATAAATACTACCCTGATCACATGGAAACTATCATTTTATGAAAATTTTCGTAAACAATTCCAAATCGGACAGACTTGTCAAAAAATCACACAGTTACGTTTTTAAACCACACTATCATACTTTTTTTTAGCACACATGTCATAATTGACAGATCGCGCGATTATGTAGGATAGACAGTCATTGTCTTAAACAATGTCTATATGCATTTCATTACCCATCAAATCTGCAATGTGGTAATTCTACCATTCTAAAACATTAAAATATAACTCAAAATTAACACGGCAACTAGAATATATTTTAATTTCTGCAGAAATATTTTCTTCTGCTTTAATGTTTTGGCTGCTTACAACATCGGAAGGGAATACCTCAATGTTAGTTCGAGTTGAGTTATTATTTGCATCTTGACCAGTTATTTCGCTGTTTGGAGAAGGTAAACAGTCTCAGTCAATTAGAATTTGAGAAACACAAAATTCTTTTATTTTACTCGCGCACAGTTTAGGCGTGTATAGTTTTCTAGAGTTTTCACATTTACTCCTCTATTGAAAATATCCTTCAGTTTCGACTCTTTTATGAAATGAAATGTTGCACTCATGAAATTTCTTTTTTCGAAGTCATCAGTTCACAAATGGGTTGTAATTGATGCCGCTTCATTGCTAACTTATTCTTTAATCACTTTTCTTTTTTGCTATGCCCTTGCTTGTATACGGTTTGATATTGTTGAGGGATATAGTATTAGATCAGATACGGGCGTTTCATAGCACAATTGTGCTGAGATCATTCACACGTATTCTTACCCTCTTTAATTTAGTCGTCGATGAGACAGCGATGAATGAATATCAGGCGGATGCTTGCGAATTTTTTTATATATTTTTCCAGAATATTTGTCCAGCAAACAATTTCAGTCATGATGATATGCGAAAAATATTTTGTCATAAACAATATTCTCGATAACATACAATGCCTTTTATACAATAACGGACTGTGCTAATTCTCCTAATTTAGTAATACACCTAGTCTTATTAATTAGTCTGTGTAAAATCTTACCAAAAATATTTTGAATATGTTTCCCATATGAAAATGATCTTCCATGCCGACAAATATCAAAGCTTATTAAGTTTGATACATCCAACCGCGTTTTTTGCGAATATTCAGCTTCAGCAAGCAACCGTTATTTTATTTATTTATTTTTTCTTGAATGGAAAACATAACATATTATTGTCCTATCTGTTTTAATTTTTTTCATTTGACTGTTTACTTAGAAAAAGTTTTATTTTTAATTAACAATCGTAATCAAGGTTTTTTTCAACTTAGAAAAAATTGGTACTTATGTATAATTATATAATGCACCATTATCTTTCAAACGCTTGGCTTTTTGTTTGGTGGGTAGCTCGCAAGCTCAACACATACAGAATTTACCAATGCATTGACGGTGCCCACCACTGTATTAGATCCGATGTATCTAAATGGCTCCCACATTTCGCTCCGGTAGATATTAAAGCTTTAGCTAATTTTTTAAATCCATTTCCATTATCATCAAAAAATGAGCGACAATTCTCTACAACCCATTGTATACATAAATACATTGTCAAGCCTGTTGACTTTTTTAAATCTATTTACTTTAGCGTCTTGTTCATTATAATACATATGTGCCTAAACAAATTTCACATTTATTTTCCATTGTATTTGAATAATCGTATTTACTTTTTTCTAAAATTTCCTGACACTGTATTTTTTATTTATAACCTTTAAAATCACTTAAAATAAACTTGTTATTTAAAACTGATATACAAAAGATCAACGAATACTAAGTGAATGGTATGAAAGAAATTCCTTCTTTCATGCTACATCACAAGAATGATCAAATAAAAATTACGCCTTGCGCATGATTTACCGTTTGATGACGTATTTGTTCCCTCGAAGAGATTGCCAAATGTTTATTATATGCAAAACTAATACTTTCTCGTACAAAATGAATATTTTATGCTATATTTGGCAACTCTTCACACAATTTACTCAGAGAGATTTCCAACAAGCAAATTAAATCGGACTTATGAAAGTGCAAGTTTTGTGTTATATTTTATAATAAATTGCGGTATATATTAAAATAAATAAATAAATTTCACATTTATTTTCCATTGTATTTGAATAATCGTATTTACTTTTTTCTAAAATTTCCTGACACTGTATTTTTTATTTATAACCTTTAAAATCACTTAAAATAAACTTGTTATTTAAAACTGATATACAAAAGATCAACGAATACTAAGTGAATGGTATGAAAGAAATTCCTTCTTTCATGCTACATCACAAGAATGATCAAATAAAAATTACGCCTTGCGCATGATTTACCGTTTGATGACGTATTTGTTCCCTCGAAGAGATTGCCAAATGTTTATTATATGCAAAACTAATACTTTCTCGTACAAAATGAATATTTTATGCTATATTTGGCAACTCTTCACACAATTTACTCAGAGAGATTTCCAACAAGCAAATTAAATCGGACTTATGAAAGTGCAAGTTTTGTGTTATATTTTATAATAAATTGCGGTATATATTAAAATAAATAAATAAATTTCACATTTATTTTCCATTGTATTTGAATAATCGTATTTACTTTTTTCTAAAATTTCCTGACACTGTATTTTTTATTTATAACCTTTAAAATCACTTAAAATAAACTTGTTATTTAAAACTGATATACAAAAGATCAACGAATACTAAGTGAATGGTATGAAAGAAATTCCTTCTTTCATGCTACATCACAAGAATGATCAAATAAAAATTACGCCTTGCGCATGATTTACCGTTTGATGACGTATTTGTTCCCTCGAAGAGATTGCCAAATGTTTATTATATGCAAAACTAATACTTTCTCGTACAAAATGAATATTTTATGCTATATTTGGCAACTCTTCACACAATTTACTCAGAGAGATTTCCAACAAGCAAATTAAATCGGACTTATGAAAGTGCAAGTTTTGTGTTATATTTTATAATAAATTGCGGTATATATTAAAATAAATATATTAAAATAATTATTAAATAACTTAAAGTGTAAAAAACTTATTAAAACTTGATTTTTAAGGCTCATAAACTGTAAACAAAAAACCTAAATTAAAGAGAACAAAAAGAGCAAACATGAACTGTGCAGTGGGCAATTGCAAACAAAGCAACAGAAAAAAAAACAAGTGAGAAATAATTGTGTTAAAATGTACCTAATATTGTTACCAAAAATTTTTTTGGTTTCAAAAAGCTGTGTCATTTTATAGTTTTCCAAGAGATGAAGGTCAAAGGAAGTTATAGCTGATATTTTGCAAGCAAAAAAATTTGTTTTGAATGGGGAAAAAAGAAAAATAATTAGCACTTGGGTTCAATATTTATATCAAATAACTATAAATTAACAATTTCAAATAAAAAAAGTGGAAAATAAAACTAATTTTTTAAAATTGTTTATCATCAAACAAATTTAATTTGAAAAATCGCAATTTGCCCCACTGTCCAGTTTTTATAATAACATAATAGTTTTCCAGTTGAATTTTATTAGCCAATCAGAACACATGTAGAGTGACGTCAGAGTTCCATCATGCGCAGAAAATTATTTTTATTTCAGTTTGTTGGCGTAATCTTTATTTTATCATTCTTGCTACATCATTTCATTTCGCTGCCTCTATTATAACGGCATTGTAATAAGAGAGTGTGTTAGAGCAATCAACAAAAGCAATGAATTATATCATAGCAACTACATTTGTTATTGCTGTCGAATAAATGCATGAAAAAGCAACGACTTTATGAATAGTTAGCAAATGCGAATGGTTTCATTCCAACTTCAGTGGGCGTTATTATAGGCAAAAATAGCATACAAATTTAACAAATTGTTTTACTTAAGCCTACATTCCTTAAAAATAACACTTTTAAGCTTTAATGACGAAGCTGAGACGAAACCTGGTACTACTCTGCCCTACCCCCTCCTTCCCCTTCGCCCCCTAACTGACCCTACCAAAAAAAAAATTTTTTTTTTAAATTTTGTATATAATCATCCCAAGCATTTATCTTTAGAGTTTTATGACTGCCGATTGCTGCCCTACCTACCCCCCCCCCCCCACCTCTTCCTTTGCCCCCTAAATGACCCTACCAAAAAAAAATGTTTTCTTTAAATTTTGTATATAATCATTCCAAGCATTTATCTTTAGAGTTTTATGACTGCCGATTTCTGCCGTACCCTCCCCCCCCACCTCTTCCTTTGCCACCAAAATGACCCTACCAAAAAAAATGTTTTTTTAAATTTTGTAAATAATCATCCCAAGCATTTATCTTTAGAGTTTTATGACTGCCGATTCCTGCCCTACCCCCCCCCCCCTCTTCCTTTGCCCCCAAAATGACCCCACCAAAAAAAATTTTTTTTTTAAATTTTGTATATAATCATCCCAAGCATTTATCTTTAGAGTTTTATTACTGCCTGTTGCTGCCCTACCCCCTCCTCCCCCTTTGCACTCTAAATGACCCTATCAAAAAAAAGAAATTTTAATTTTGTATATAATTATCCCAAGCCTTTATTTTTAGAGTTTTATGACAAAGGTGAAATGTTTCCCCCACAGCCCTTGCCAGAGCGACCCCGCCAAAATACAGTTTTTATAGCCTCCAAAGAGAATTGTGATGAAGTCTAAGACGGTCTAGCAATGCCCATACGTTCGTCTCTGGAAAACATGATATTGTATATTTTTGAACCCCGCCCCTTTAGTGGGCGTTGACGTACGATATTATATAAAGGAACTCTGTCCCACCAAGTTAAACATTTCAAATTCACTTAATAAATATTTGGAGGGTATTTAAGATTCGACCCGGTCGAATATAACGTTTTTACTTGTTTGTGTTGCCTTTTCTCGTGTACTTTCCGTTGGGCGCTATATATTGTTACATGTTGCCAGTGTTTACGAGATAAAAGGCGTACTTACTGTTTCAGTTAAAGTTTTAGGTTTAAACGAATCGGTATAAAAACGTGGTTAAGCGGCAACAACCAAGTTGTCCGGCTAGCTATTGGCAAATGGTTTTCAATCCGTTTTTCCTAACGGATAACTCTTTGACACGATTATAAAAAGTCACGAATATATCCAGCCATAACCGCCAAATAAACTCCATTTTCCCTTTGAATTTTTAATAAATTTTTTTTTTAACTGTAAAGTGTCGGTTAAGCTAACAATTTCTTTTTCAAATAGAGCAGAATTGATACCTTACCTTGAAGAATATCAATGAAACAGTTAAATAACATCTTGCTAAGAACAATGATTTCAAGTTTTCAAATTATTTTGTTAAATTGACTGATTTTTTACTTCATTGAGAATATGTTAACATGTTTTAACTTCCACAAACATTAAATTTTTAATAAATTTTTTTGTAACTGTATAGTGTCGGTTAAGCTAACAATTTATTTTTCAAATAGAGCAGAAATGATGCCATACCTTGAAGAATATCAATGAAACAGTTAAATAACATCTTGCTAAGAACAATGATTTCAAGTTTTCAAATTATTTTGTTAAATTGACTGATTTTTTACTTCATTGAGAAGATGTTAACATGTCTTAACTTCCACAAACATGCATTGTATTATCGGAAATTCATTAAAATATTGACATTAATTACTCTACTTCCATTAAAACCAAGGATAATTAAAAAAATACTGCTCCTGTAATATATACTTGCTGTCGATTAAGCTTTTTTGCGGTTATGGGACGATATAAGAACCATGTTCAAAAGGATGCATTGCCCCTGATTATAAATTGCAAGAAAAACTCCACAGCTGTTAGATTGTGAGTGTATTAAAAAATATTGTGCAATGTCTTGAGGTTTCAAAATAAAAAAAAAATATCTGATTCAAAGTGGAAATAAAAATTTGACAGCGATGGCTAGATGTTAGACCGTCGGGTATAACTTTTCCTCCTAGTCAACCATAGTCGAGTACCTTGACCAGGCGTTTCCCCTTTGGATTCCAAGTTAATTTTGTTTTGTTTCTCAATATATTAAACCTTTTATAGAATGATCTACATGGTTTGAATTCTTTATAACAGTTTTAATTATTATTCTTTCTTTGTTTTTTATTAGCATTTTGTGAAGAAGTCTTGGAGAATTAATTATGAATCATTACACGATCGAACAACGTGCAAAAATAATTAATAATAAAATAAATATATGTATATAAACAAGATAAATATTCCAAGGCACAAAGGAAAGTTAACATCAGTTTTTAGTTATTCAACTGCTCTGCTGTGTGAGTTGAATAACTAAAAACTGATGTTAACTTTTCTTTGTGCCTCGGAATATTTATCACGTCTCTCTGAGATTTAATAAAAAAACAAATTTCGAACAATTAGTCTATAAATCTTAATTCAATTTAATAACTGAATTTTATTGTTCAAACTGTCAATAAACCCGCACAAGCGATTTTAACTGGCTTCCACGTGCACTAGATTTAACAGCTCCTGACAGTTTTCTTTGGTGATATTTGAAAGAAAGAGTGTATGTTAACAAAGCAAGAAATATGCTCCAATCAAAAACCAACATTCTAAATGAAATCATGGAAATTGCAGCCGACATTTTTCGAAAAGTTATGGAAAATATGTTTAAAAGAGCACGTGTTATGAAAAATATGCTAAAAAGCATAGCGAAGCAGAAAATGGACATCACTTACAGGATATCACTTTTCAAAGCTAATTGCAAAAAATTCCCCAATAATATACTGTATTTAAGAAATATATATACGAGTATAATAATCGCATAAATAAACAATTTAAAACATATAGCTCATTCTGCGCCACCCTGTACTAATTTTATCCTACGTCAGCATAATTTCCAAATACAAAGAATTTACGCTGAAATATTTTTAGCATACAAAGTATTCAGCCTGCAGATAGCTAATTACTCAGCTTACACTCAATAGCTGAATTGAAAAATATACGACGGCGGATTGAAATTGAAGCTACCTAGCTCTAGATGGCACTTTTTTAGAAATAGCGATCTCGCAAACGTCAGCTGTTAAAATTTCACCGAAATTCATCGATTAGTTTATTTGTTGTAGTCGTTTGAAGGAAGCAACTTTTGTGTTTCTTGAAAAATGGAAAAAAGTGAATTTCGTGCAGTGATTAAACACTGTTATTTGAAAGGGAAAACGGCGAAAGAGACAAAAGAAAGGCTCGATAAACATTACGCTGAGTCTGATTCGTCAGATTACATGGGAAAATATTGGATTGCTGAATTTAAACGCGGCACTGCAACAATTCCATCAACAGGAAGGCCAAAATAGGTGGTTACTGAAGAAAATATCAAGAAAATCCTCGATATCGTTATGAATGATCGCCGAGTCAAGTTACGTGAAATTGTTAAAATTTTAAACATATCATATGAACGTGTTCCCTACCTGGTTAACTATCTTGGCGTAATGTGGTGGCTTAAGTGTGGGCTGTGTATCCTACTTCAACCCAGGTCTCTGCTTGTGTAATGCCTGTATGGAAGTAAGAAGAAAAAAGTCCTTCATAACTAAAGGTTAACCACACCCTCCTATTTCCCATTTCCCCACAATCCTATATCCACCCCTATTCTATTTCCCCAGAAATGCCTCTCCTCCCCCCACTTGAAAGATCAAGGTGGTAGGCAGGTTTGCCGAGGATCTGAAGGGCCAGTTAGTGGTAAAAGGTGACTAGTCGCTAGCAGCTCCCCTCCGGCGCCAGGACACGGGTTGGCTGTAATTTTTCGTCTAGTCTACGCACGCCGTCACTGCGTGGATGGTCCATCCCCTTATGGGCTACTCGTGGGAACAATTTATGGAGAATTTAAATAAAAAACAAACAACAAAACAGAAGGGAAAATATCTCTTCAGAGGACGACCTTCTTGCCTCCAGCCAGGAGACAGTAGTCGGCCTCTCGGATGGTGATAGTAAAAGCCAAAGTACCCCGCTATCCGCACAAATACAAGATAACAAGAAGATGCCCCTAACACCGGTAATCGAGGGTGATAACCGGTCCAAAGGGAAACCTAAAAGATGGAGCCAGAAAGAACTCCTTAAAACGAGATACTCTAAGGCCGTATTCATTTTTGACAAGATCGCCAAGAATGCTGTGAACGGAATAACTCATCCGCATGATGCTGAGGACAAAGTGAGATATCAGGCCGTGGTGGATGAATATCATAGGTTTATGGATTCTCTACAAAGTACGTCTGGTACGACACCGATATCCCAGCAAAAAGAACGTGCTAAGAAGAATCAATCTCAGACAGAGAGCGGTCAGGCATAAAAAAAGAGGAGAGTTCAGCAGAATTCATCCACGCCTCAATAAGCATCATCGTCATTGACGAGAAGGCCCTTTAACGAGGTAGTTAAAGATAACCTTCTCATAGCTCTGACGAACAATAAGAATGGGAAGACTCTCCTTGTAATAACGGAGTGGGGCCATCGAATCCAAATTGGCTGAGCTGGTAATGGACTACGTCCTCTCCAATAAGGATAAGCCGGCCCCTCGCTTCGACTCCGGTGAGATACACCGTGGGTACAGGATGATCAAATGCTTGGACGCATTTTCTAAGGAATTTCTCAGGGACAGTATCGCTAAGATCGGCGAGACTTGGGATGGGTTAAGCTTAAAACTCATCCCTGCAGAGGAAATACCGATGAGACCGCGTGCAAGAATTTGGTTACCAAAACTAGGCAACGACGGCGGCAAAATGCTGGAGCTCCAAAACTCCAGCATTTCAATGGATGACTGGTCGGTTATCCACTCGGAGGATCATGGCAGCAGTGGTACCTGCCTAATCCTCTCCATTTCGAAGTCAGGGGCAGAGGCGCTCGAGAAAGCAGGCTCCAAACTCTTGTTCGGGATGGGGACGCCAAGGTAGAGGTGTCTCGCCCAAGCAAGTCGGAGATCGATGTTGTCGAGGCTACCAACAACATCCTGGGAGGAATGCAACTCTCGGAGAATTAAGACTCCCACACCATGGCTCTAAAGATCGCCCAAATAAATTTGAATCACTCGAAATGTGCAACAGATAACTTAGTGGTTATCTCGTCCGAGGAGAACATTGACATATGTATGGTTCAGGTCCACATACAACGTACTATATGCTAGAAGTAATGGTAGGCCCAGATCATGTCTAATAGCCAAGAAACACGTCAACATTTTTCTCTGTACACAGTTTAGCACAGAGGACCTTACAGTTGCGAGGGTCGAGCTAACGTATACCAGGAGCTTCCAAATCGCATCATGCTACATGGCACACGACAAAGTAGCAGCACCAGATGAAGTGAAAGCTTTCATGTCATCTATTGGTGCCGATGAAGATGTCATACTTTGTTGTGATGCCAACGCTAGACATACAATATGGGACAGCAGTGAAATCAACGACAGAGGTGAGCATATCCTAGATTTCATAAACCTTAATAAACTTACCATATGTAACTCCGGTACTTCACCGACTTTCATCTTTCCGAGTTCGGATAGGTTTAGTGGGTGGGAGGAGGTTCTGGACATTACCCTTGTATATGACAAATTTAGGTTTTCGATTGACAAGTGGAGGGTATCCAATAAAACCTCCTTCTCTGATCATTGCTGGATACTATTCGAAGTTACGACACCAAATAATGGGAAACAATGCTTTAGGAACCCGAGGACAGATTGAGATAGGTTTAACGGCATTGTAATAAGAGAGTGTGTTAGAGCAATCAACAAAAGCAATGAATTATATCATAGCAACTACATATGTTATTGCTGTCGAATAAATGAATGAAAAAAGAAACGACTTTATGAATAGTTAGCAAATGCGAATGGTTTCATTCCGTTCTCTGTTAATATGTTCAATAATTTCAAAATTTCGGTATGCTATGTAGATGCAGGCCAATGTAAGAATTGCGGTTATGTTTATATTTTCTATTAAGGACGCAGTGATTATAATAATCTAATTTCCCTTGATAATTAGAAATCCATTTAATATACTGGATATGATGTCTCAAGTCTGCACAATACAATATATATGTATATATATATATATATATATATATATATATATATATATATATATATATATATACATAGATGTATATAAAATACATATACATCTATGTACATATATATATATATATATATATATATATATATATATATATATATATATACATAGATGTATATAAAATATATATACATCTATGTATATATATATATATATATATATATATGTATATATATATATATATATATATATATATATAAATATATATATATTATATATATATTTATATATATACATATATATATATATATATATATATATATATATATATATATATATATAGATGTAGGGTCTGCCAAATCACTTTTTTTTTTTAAATGCTATAAAAAAACTACGTTCATTTATTAAAAATAAAAAATAAATAAAAAATAATTTGCAGTTTCGCAAGATTTGAACCTATAGCCTGTTGGGAAATTAACATCCTGTAATACAAAATTTCTTTCTTTTGATAGGGCCTTTTAGAGGACAAAGGGCGAAAAGGGGTAGGGCAGAAACAGGTAGACATAAAACTCTAAAAATAAATGCTTGGGATGATTATACACAAAATTAAAAAAAAATTTTATTTATTTTTAATAGGGTCATTTAGCGGGCAAAAAGGGAGGAGGGGGTAGGGCAGCAACAGGCAGTCATAAAACTCTAAAGATAAATGCTTGGGATGATTATATAAAACATTAAAAAAAAAAAATTTTTTTTGGCAGGGTCATTTAGGAGGCAAAGGAAGCGGGGGGTGGGGGGGGGTAGGGCAGAAATCGGCAGTCATAAAACTCTAAAGATAAATGTTTGGGATAATTAGATACAAAATTTAAAAAAAAAATTTTTTTTGGTAGGGTCATTTAGGGGGCGAAGGGGAAGGAGGGGGTAGGGCAGAGCAGTACCAGGTTTCGTCTCAGCTTCGTCATTAAAGCTTAAAAGTGTTATTTTTAAGGAATGTAGGCTTAAGTAAAACAAATTTGTTAAATTTGTATGCTATTTTTGCCTATAATAACGCCCACTGAAGTTGGCGGGGTCAAAAAATATTTTTATTTTATTTAATGGCTCCAAGTTTAAGGCGTTGGACCGTATTTGATATAAAAATATATCATTTGCTTAACAAAATAACCAAAAAACTTTGAAAATTATGTTGTTTTTTCTGGGTTGGTTTAGTTCTTCTTAGGGGAACTTGTTTCCCTCTTGCCCGATTTAGCCCATCTTCGAACTTAACCTGCTCTAAGCTTTAAAATATATTTATGCCAAATTTCAAGAGTCTAGCTCTTTTCGTTTGGACTGAATCATGATTTCCACAGACGGACGGACGGACGGACGGACATGCTCAGTTCGTCTTAGATTTCATCACTGATCAAGAATATATATACTTTATGGGGTCTGAGATGGATATTTCGATGCGTTACAAACGGAATGACAAAGTGAATATACCCTCCAAATTCTTTTTTGAAGGGTATAATTACATGAAGTCAGCAATTTAAGGTTGTTCAGCTAATTTCGTGCAGGCATATTGTACGCAAGCATGTTTGTACATTTATACAAACGTACTTATGCACATATGAAAGAAATTCATTGTGAAGGTCTGAACATATACCCCGCCGTTGAGTCATGCTCAACAAAATTACAAATGTGATAACCTTATATTGCCCTTCATATGTCTTAGAAGTGAAGATTTAAACTACTGATACTTCAAATTCTAGTGTTGGAATATGTTGATATCGGAGATATTTTTAATTTGGTCGAAATAAATCTTGTTGTGAATTCTTGCACTTTGAACCTCGTCTGGATAACTGGTGTCACTTATGTTGCTCATTGCTGTGTATGATGTTTGGAGAGATGTGGAGACAGTTTGATGGCCTTTGATGATGAGTGAGTTGAGCTTAACTGTACAATCTGGTGAGATTTTCAGGAGACCAGATCCCTTCAAGGTTAGCTGTGATTTTTCTTGACCACATACGGCGTTTATTCGGGACGGCTGCTGCATGGTGTAAAGCAGGGGTCCTCAATGGGAGAAAATATTTAAGTATAATGTATTTGTGAATTTTTCATGTGTTAGTGACTGTTTTTTAAGCAAGAGCGTACAAATAATGTTGCCAGACGACGTCATTTTTGCGACTTTTTATGCCAAAAATAAAATGACATGAAATATTTAAATAAAGTTTTCATTAATATGTATTTCTTACATATAATTATTACAGGCGAACTTCCTTATAGTGATTAAGTTATACACTCCACGCAATATTTGTAAGGCTAAAATTATTTTAAATTTTTTTCCGAATTTATTAATGTACATAATGTTGGAATATTTTGACTTATATATTGCCATTTTATCTGACATAAAAATATTGTGTTCCGTTATTTCTGTTTAAAAATAACGTGATTTAAATATTAAATTTGAACGAAATATTTAAAAGACCAAGTCCAGGAAATTATAATAGAGGAGTAAAAATCTAAATATGTATGTGGAATAAAAACATTTTGCTTCTTACTTTTAATTAAGAGAAAAAACATATTTTATAAAAAAAGACTTACAAATCAAAAAATTAGCTTTCAAGTCAACGCTACTAGACGTTGAAACTCGTACTTCTAGCAATATAATTCGTAAAATATTAGTAATAGGTGATAGCTACATTAAAGAAGCTAATTAAAAAATCTAATTAATAATAATAGGCAATGTAACCTCTGAGATATAGAGTTACGGAAAAAAGAGCCTTATGTACCCTCTTCTCCCCATAAACAGAAGCAATTTCTTATTTTACGTATACTTCAAATTGAACTTACTCATTGTTTTTAAATATTTTTATCAAAATAACACCGTTTTATATGAAATATTTAAAGCATTTTTTAATTCTGTAGAAATGTTGAGGTATTTTTCATAAAACTACCGTAATAATTTCACATTAACGATTTGAAAAAGTAATATGAAGATTTTGATGTTTTTTCTCCAAAATTTGGCGATGTTGCATCTATTTTGTCTGGCAACTATGTGAACAAGAAAGAACATTTCAAGGTGTTGCCGTTGATCACAAAATCAAATTGATAATAATATAAGAAGGCAAACTTAGTTTTCAAGTTTGTAAATGTGTGAAATTGATTTTTGTTTCTATAGCATATATTCTATTCACAATTTCGACCGAAATGCTGTCAAAGCCCATATAAGAAGTATTTAGTCGAAATAAGCGTGGAAAAATTTGGAAAACTAGTTTACTATGAAAAACACGTGAAATTTTTCTGAACACAATTTTGCTAAATATTTTTCGAAAATTTAAACAGAGTACTAGCCTCAAGGAAAACAAGAAATTTATAATTTTTATTTGTCAATTTTTTCAAATGAAATAATTAATGTTGCTAAACATTTTTCGAAAATTCAAACAGAGTACCGGCCTTATCGCTGTGAGCCCTTGTATGTGTTATAATTTTTTGGCCTCCTAAGAGCACACAAAAATTTAATTTAATTGACTGTTAAAGTTCGACGAGGCAAGTCGCATGTTTTTTATGAAAAAAAAATTACTGCAAAATTAAACAAAATTTGTATTTGTACATACATATAACTTTAGAAAATTGCAAGATGTGGGACAAAGAGTGGGAAAATTCTTTTTTGTTTTCTCTTAGTATAACATTTTGATGCATAAAATAAACTATGAGCCACTGTATATACATATTTGGGAAATTATGAAATATAAATAAATAGAATTTTCTAAAATATGATAAGAAAATTCGGAAATAAAACTGTAAATGGTGTAAAGATAATGTACCAAAAATTTTAAAATACTCGTGCAACTGAGTAAATAACATTTCTTTCGATTTAAAAAAAAAGTTCCTCTGTAGAAAATTTTCATAAGGCTTATATTAAAATATTATATTATAGACAATACCATCTTCCAATGGAGATATAAAATATTATAAAACCATTTTTGTATCATACAAAATTACTAAAAATCATAATATATGTAAATTCATCCATCCAAGAATACAAAAAATCGAACGATGGCAACGCGGGTTGAAAATTTAGTCATGCATTTGTTGTTGTCTATGAATAAAATTTTTATTTTCTCTTCTCTCATTGATGTGAATTTCGTTACTGTTCGTGTTGCGTATGTGAATACGTGTAGAAAATCCGATTGGCACTCGTATCTGGAGTGTAATGGCTGAGGAGCCCTGGTGTAAAGCCATTGGTTGCTGTATTCTAACTGTGTAAGCGACGTGCTATTAGCAACAGGAGCAATGTTACAACTTGTTTGAGTGTTAAAATTAAGAAGTGACAGCTCGCATAAGCATTTGCAGTAAATTTTGATTGCATTTGAGGGCATAGAAATTCATTCTCTCTTATTGTTGCACATGTGGTCCAATGTTTTTCTGTCAACACGAAATACTGATCTTTATTTGAACAGGAATTGGATGTGGTCTCAGAAGTTCGAATGTTTTAGGATCACATAACGGAATAGATATGTGAAAGATGACGTGGTCTTTTGTAACACCTCCCATTACATTCATAATTTTGTACAGTTGTAAAATGTTATCTTTGCTTACTGGTAGTTCTAGAGATGTTGGAAGATGATTCCTTACTTGTACTAGCTCGACTTGAAGTTAGGATGGAGACAATAGCATTGGGCTAATTTTCCCATGCTGTGAATCCATTAATGCTGCTATGATTTCTGCTTGAATTCGGTGTAACCTTGCTGATGTTAAGGAAAGTTGAACTGATCGTAACATGAATATTTGAAATAGTCTTGCTTGATATTGTTCTTTTTGATTTTCTTGTAGTCTAGATGCAATTTCTGATAATTGATTATCTACACTGTCGAACTTTTGTTTCACATTTTCTTCATCTTTTTTAAGGACGTTTAGAGTTGCATCTACAATTGATGTTTGATTCATGAGGAGTTGTTTGAGATGGTTTTCATTATCGTTTACAGCGTTGATAGTGTTTGACATTTGTTCAGCGTAATCCGAATCTAGAATACCATATAGGGAATTAGCGACGTTGCTAACAACGTTAATAGCACCACGCTTAGTTCTTCTGGTTAGTAGGATGTTTTTAAATTTATGGCCTTCTAGGCTGAAGTCAACTGCCTGGAGAACACTCGAACAAGTCGTTCTTTGAGTAAGAATGTTGCATAAGCTGAGTAATGCCGTTGTTTCGTGCATGAAGGTATTTATTTCTTGCCAATATGGTTTTAAGTTATAGTAGGAAATGATGTTCCATTCTGACCACGATACTCGTGTATTGCCAATACCCTCAAAGTGCAACCCGATATTGGGTTCAAACTATGTCACTTCGATTTTGTCTGTGGTCACAAGTGGGAGCAATAGCAGTATTGTGAGTAGGGTGGTCGTAATTGAGCCTGCCGAGATGCGCTGTTTTTTAGGGAGTGGCCTTCCATCCAACGACTGCTTTGGTAATTGATTTTCTGCTAATATCTCACGATTATCTTTAGGTTCTGTGATTTGTGGATATGATTGTTGTTCTTTTTCATTTTGTTGCAGTTGTTGCGATGGCTGTGTACCAATTTCCGACTGTGGTTTAACAAATTGTATATTATTTGTGGATTTGCCAGTTGTTTGAGGAACCACAACCATGCGAAAAATAACATTTACCGGTATTTCATTCAAATCTTCAGTTTCGGAATGATTATCTGCATTTGCTGTGTTGTTTGACGCTTTTACAGAAGTTGTCCTCTAACGTGTTAGGGGAGAGGACGCTTTTAAAGGTGAAGTAATAGCATTAACGTAGTCATTGCAAAGAATCGTTTCGGTTTCGGTTGGTTTTTTCGGTTTTTTCAAACATTCCACTTTTTGTAAATGCTGTGCCAATGTATGATTATGAAACTTGGATGGAGGCAAACATTGGTTAGGTGATTGAGCAGGAGATTGTGTTGTTGGCGCAGCTAATTGGGTATGAACAATTATAGGAGCGACTTTAGCCATGGCAGCTGTAGTCAATATAGGATTTATGGTAGCGGTGGTGCTGCCAACAGTTTGCATTGTTGGTGTTACACAGGCCGTAATAGGTTCAGTTTGATATATCGTTGTTATTGTTGTTGCATTTTGTTCCACCAAATTCGTCACTTTTGCACTTTTGGGTGTTGTTGTTTCCAAAAGCAAGGGAGTTGGCCATAATGTTGTTGTTGGTGGAGTGTAGAGGGGTGGTGGCGATATAGATTTCAAATCACCATCATATGTTGTTGGTGAAGTAATAAAGTTTTGATGTTGTTGAAGGATTGAGTTAAAATAGTTTTAGATGAGGGTGCTTATGGAGAGCAAGGTGTCGCTTCATTGATATCGGGTTCAACTATTTCAGGTTTATAGGTATTTTGGGATACCCTTTCCCTTGTTGATCCTTGGTTTGACGACTGAGTGACGCTCTCCAGATGAAGCAGCGAGTTGTGTTTTTTCTTGCATGTCATGCATGATCCTGATTTGCAAGTTTTGGCTGTGTGTCCTGATTTTATACAGTTTACACACATGTTTTGTTTCTTAATGAAACTGAGACGGTCTGCTGGCTACAGTAGATGAAACTTTTGATACAATTGGTGAAAGTTGTTTTTACAAAGTGAGCACGTGACTTCTGTTTGTTTAGCTGAAGTGGGGAAAACATAGACCTTTGATGATCTTTCTTTCTGCTTTATGGCTTCCAGAGATTGAAAGCGATTTTCAAGAAATGTTAATAGGTCTTTAATTTTTTTTTTGTTCTTTTGGATTTTGTGCCGCAGTAATATGCTGGTTGTCTACTAGTTGTGTAAACAAGTCGTGATAGGATCTCCATTTTAAATAACCTCCATTAAATTTTGGATTCTGACCTTTGGCAGCGGTAGCACGCTGTTTTGCTTGAAATTTTCAATGACTCGCCTCTCCAGGTTTTCGTACGAGTTGATGTCGTATCCGTCCTTCAGTGGGTCATCGCTTGATTCCCATATTCTGAAATGTAGCTCTTGGATTTCTCCCCATAGTTTTTCTTTCAGCTTCATATTGGTTGCCGTAGGGTCCGTGTAGAGTAGCCGCTTTAATGATGACATCATGCCGTTGTGCCTTCTTATAGTAACATTTGTTGCGGTACATGTCAAAGATGTTCTTGCAGGTGCTGCAGGAGCCTTACTGGCGTTTTCCAGTGTTATCATTTTCGAAGTCTCATTTATGCCTGATTCAAATGTGTTCCTGTGTTTTGTGACGAGTTCCTCAATGTTTTGATAGTAGTTTTCGGTGAAATATTTGTGGTCCAACTGAAGCTTCTCAAGACATCGTATTCTATTATCGGTGTACTCGAATTCTGCCCAAGCGGAGTCTAATCTTTTGATTCATTCTTCGTAGTAGTGGGCAGTCTTTCTGGATGATGAATCCTTTTTAAAGTTCCGAATGATGGACTCTATCAGTTTTCCTGTTGCTCGCTGAGAAGTTGTAAGCTGTTCCATTGGGGCCGTTGTTTCACCAGTAGCCATGATGTTGCCTGTTCGAGCTGGTTATGCCTTTAGCAAAAAAAGACTGACGATTCCTTGAAGTTAATCACGTCGGGGTCACCAGAATGTTTATGACTCAGCTGATTTGCTGGTCGGTGTTGTTTTGTCCAAGCGGAATCACCGGAACAATTATGCAGATAACACAAGTACTTAAACTTGATTGTTTTTGTATTGGAATAACACAAGCACTTAAACTTGGTTATTGCGGAGGATTGGAGAACAAAATAAGACAACTGCTTTGTTTGCTTAAATAATTGTTTCTCAATTTATTTTAATCAAATCATAGCCTTAAATACTATTTTATTGCCGAATTGCAATAAATTATTTTTACTATATTTATTAATAATATAATTCTGTTTTGGGCTTATGCATTTTCCCACACGTGTAAGAAATTCCAGGAAATGTGAAACCTCAGACAAATGCAATGCAAATAAACTTGAAAGTGGTTCAAGGTTGTTGTCAAGAATCTAAAGTAAATGAATTTAAAGTAACAAAAAACTAAAGCAAAACTTGAAACTTAATTCTTTTCTCATAACTTAAACTAACTGTTGCATAAATCCAGCAAAAATAAAAGCAAGATAAGATAGTATAAATTTTATTGAGACTTCATGAAAATTTTTTTAACAATTGGAAATATTTTTTTTTTAATAAATATTATATATGATAACTTAGTACTAAATGTATGATTCTAATAAGCGAAAAGAAAATGCATCATGCACCAAGTAGAGCTGCTGTGTAAATTCAACATGAGATCAGAGAAGTATTATCTGTGCTTGCTCCCCGCACTACATTAATTACTGTTATATAGAATAATATAACTTATAACTTTGGACAAATTAAAATACTTAAATACTATTTGTATCTAATATTTCAAAAATTATTGTATTCTGATATTTTTAAGCTTAAGGTCTCTTTATTTTAGTTTAATTTTTAATTTCAATATTTCGTCACTTCTTTGTGTGACTTCTTCAGGAAGAATTTAATATATCAAAAATAAAAGCAAATAATAGAAAAATTACATGAAGTCAGCAATTTAAGGTTGTTCAACTAATTTCGTGCAGGCATATGTACGCAAGTATGTTTGTACATTTATACAAACGTACTTATGCACATATGAAAGAAATTCATTGTGAAGGTCTGAACAATATTCGTCCAGCGGAAGGATAAAACTATTTATCTGTCAAACCAGACATGAGCTAAGTGTTACCATTCACGAAATAAACACTAGTTGAAAAAAAAACGTTAGATGGCGGACCTTTCAGTTGCTCTGTTAAAGTGACTTTCCGTAAAATTCGTGATATTTTCGGACAACATAATCGTCCTTCTGTCAACAAGAAAAATTGCAGCATTTGGGATTCTGAAAATCCTACAGCGATTATTGAGAAGCATTTGCATGCTCAACGTGTCACTGTAAGGTGTACTATGTGGTCTGGAAGCGTGTTTGGCTCGTTTTTTCAAAGATGAGGCTGCAAATGTGGTAATGGTTAATGAATCACGCTATCGCGAGATGTTAACAACTCCATTTTATCCTATTATGGATGACGTGGATGTCAATGACATGGCAAGATTTGCCAGAATCATTCATAATTACCGAACTTTTCTCTTCGTATTACAATAAAAATTTAAATAATCTTCATATAAATATTTTGTTTTAAAAAACAAAGTTCTTGTTGAAAAACCCTATAGTTTAAAGCTATGCTGGCTAAGTATACGTTTTAATTCTCTCTAAGTTGCTATAGCTGTGCTTAGGCTGTAATCTAAATCGTCCCATCATCCACGTAAAAACTTTCAATCAAAAAAATATAGATCCACATGGGTCGATACATCTCAATAGCTGTTATAAAAGCGAAGCCGAAAACGAAGCAAGATAGAATGTGCACATTGAGTCGTTCAGAGATAAAGAATCAGAAGTTATTATATGTAGAAGCATCGAAGACGACAGAAAGTTTTTTAGACTTAGTTACACAATAAAATATCTTGGCATTGATGCAGTATTTATATTTTTTTGAGTCATATGGCCTAACACTTCATAATCTTTTATTTTTGCTAGCCGTCTTTCTAGTGTCAGGATTCTGAGTCGCATATTATCTTAGGATTGTTGCAACAAGGTATTTTCACCATATATCTCTTGATTTTTTCGATTGTATGAGTTTCTGTAAAGTGGTCTACGCACAGTCTCTCTGAAGTCGATATTCCTTTGTCAGATGATTTTGTGGTTTCGATTTTCCAGAGTTGAGCCAATGACTTCTTTCAAGTCATCTTCCTTGCTTGTATATAATCCATATGAACATATAAATTCTAACGCCATTTTTTTCCGTAGATAGCCCATCTAAATACAGTATTTCGCAAAGTGGGTGACTCATATGCCTGTTGAATCAGTCCCTCCGCTCATAGTTCATGATGAAACTCTGCACCCGATTAACTTCTGGATCAGTTAAGAAAATGTTTTTGGGTATTGGCCAGTGGTCAATATTAATAAGATGCAGTGGTTGAGGTGGATTTTGTGTAGAAGAACTGCTGCCTCTAACCGAGTAGTAAAATTGCCTTATTAAGAAGTACGTAGTTGTTGGAATTATAATATTAGGTTAGCTTGACGTGGCTTCCTGATTAATCTGCAAAATGTTTTTGCCTGTTTGTGCACAATCTTTAGATTCATTATCTTGCCACATATTTTTTCTTGATGACGGCTTGGTGATTTTGGTTACATGTTTCTTGGAGCACTTCATGCAGCTTCTTCGCATACAGTTTTTCACGCTGTGGCCAGGCTTTAAACAATTAAAGCAATAGTTTTGCTTTCGAATAAAATGAAGCCGAACTGAAGGTGATACCTAAAGAAACTTTATACATGCGCATAACCGTGAAGGGTATTTAAGATTCAGCACAGCCGAATATAGTACTTTTACTTGTTGTATTTATTTTTGAAACTGATACGCATCGGATATTTTGTGATAAATATATCTTCCACATCCATTATATTATATTATTTTCTTTATTAAATACACTCAATCGATATAGCTTACAAGAAATACATTATTTTGTGCATTTTTTATGATTTTGTTTTTATAAATAATTATATGTTTTTTGTTTTTGTCAAAAACATATGACACGATTTTAAGCATTCTATAAGTGTATTAACATTTACTTATTCCTCACATTTACATTTACCTAACATTTACGATTTCAACGTTCGGCTAAATAAATGGCCCTTAAGAAACTACAACTTCATTCAGTCAGTTGGAATAGGAAAATATTGTTGACATATTGATTTAAATGTTGTTTTTTATATATAAATGAAATTTATTTGTGGTTAAGCAATGTCTATATGCATTTCATTGGTACTTTACCAAATCTTCAGTAGACTTCAACCACAGTTTTGAAAAGTTAAAAACCTCTTATCTTATGCATATAGTTTGGTTGCGAGTTAATAGAAAAAACACTTTTTCTTTATGATGTCTTTTTATTAACTGACTTTATTATATTTTAATTCATGCTTACAAGCTAACTTAACATATTACTTAATAGCAAAGAATTCTGTTGACGGTGCAAATTCACACGATCGACAGAATTGTTCATCAAATTACCAACGACATGTGCACATCATGTACGTTGGGCATGAACACTTGTTTTTAGCATTCGGGTTGCAAGCACGGTTGCCACTGAGTAAAAAAAATTTCTACCAAAATTTTCCGAAAATGTTACCAAAAAGTTACCAAAAAATTTTTTTATAAAAATAGAAATTTCTATTTTTATTATAATTAAAACAACATAATAAAAAAACATAACATAAAACGTTTTAATTCATTTTAGAACGTAAATAAATATTTCAATTCATTATGCCTACGAATTCCGTATTTAATTTAAATAAATTATTTAATATTGTTGTCATTTAAAATAATCTTTTGCTGACCAAACATAATGACATTTGCATATTACGCCGTTGAACAATTTAGCGCACATTCACACAGTTCTTTTTAATGATTTTTTTTCTCAGTGTTGAGTAATGCGGAAAAATGATAAAAGAAAAGCAATAATTTGATAGTTTGTCAAGCCTTAAAAACCAAGTTACCAACCCTAAAAAAAATTACCAATTTTGGTAGAATGTTACCAACTATGGCAACTGTGGTTGCAAGACATGTAGGAATGTGACGAATCTGCTTATTAGGCAGATTCGTTGAAAACACAAATTGAATAAAGACAATTTAATAAAAAATAGAAATAAAAATTACAATTTAGTTTAGAACAGTTTGCTCCATATGATTCCTCCACCCCCAGATTCAACAGTCTCTGTTGAATGTGTGGCGGCCGGTTTTAATTCGATGGTAACATCAATTTCCCGATTCTTTTTAGAACATTTCTTGCAGACCGAATACATTACAACAATTAGTGTTATCAAAAAGATTAAAGATATATTTAAGCCGTAAGATACATTTTTGTGGTACATTAGTTCTTCGATTTGCTTTATATTTTCAAATTGGTTCATCTTAATTTTATCAAAGGTAACTTTTTCGAATACTACCCCCATTATATCATTATTTGGGTAGATAAATTTTTCATTTACAACAGTATTTATATTTACATAAGCTTTGTTCAATAATTTAAGTTCACAATTACAAAAATTAATGAGATTACATATTTTGATGTGTTAACATCTATACGCGCGCCTCTAGGGCAGTAAACTATCAGTTTCAATACATACGCAAGTGTAAGTGTAAGAGTTTGTTTGTTCGTTTCTTGGCAGTCGGTATTGAAAGTGATTATTGGGCGATTTTCATATAATTTTCCCACGCGATTTTTGGATTAAAACGCTAGTGCGGGTTTCGACGAAGCGTTTAGGCCAAAAATTAAGGCGATCCGATATCGGCGAGCGGAGATTTAATTGTTTTAATTCGGAGTATTAATTTGGAGTAATATTAAAAAAGTGTTTTATGTTGATCTTCGGTTTTGTCTTATGCATAGCAAAGAAAATAGTGACGTGGTTATACGTACATATATAAAAATGAGATAGCAAGACAGCAACGTATGTAGCTTATGTACAAACATAACAATGTATGTATGTACATTTGTCTGTTGCTTTGCATTCTCTTTGTTTTTTGTGGGTTTAATATAAAATAAATAAACAAAAAGGTGTTAACACATCGCCCGTGAGTTCGAACACTCATTGATTTTTTTATTTAGTACAATATTTCTGTTGTCCAATTTTGTGCAAGTTTGACATTAAGTGCATTTTTTATTAAAATAAGATCATCATCAATAGCGACGATGCTTGTTTGGTTATTGAACACCAATCTGCAATTTCTTTCAACAGTGCATTTTCTTTGTATGAGAAGGTTTTGTTCCTGACTGTAATTACTAATTCGGGGTTTTCTTCAATTTCAAGATACCTATCGTTTGGTAATGGTGTTATAAGTTTCAAATCTGTCAGAAAAAAGTCCTTAGGAACTTTTATTGCTATAATGAGCGAATTATTCTTGTAAATCATTACTCCTAACTTTAAAAATTTTAATTTGAAATATTCGATGTTAAATTTTTCAATTTCTTCGGGTGTCAGTATACCTGGGTGTACTATATTTCTTCTAGCTGCTGCTATATTCTCCTGAATATGCGTTATTTTGCTTTCAAAGTTTTTCAATTTAAGCATTTGATCATTGTAAAGAAGTTGCCTAACTATTTCGTTGTTGCGTCTTTTAATATCTGCAAAAGTACTATTTATTTTAATTCTGTCATTTTCTATAGCCCCTCGTATAATTTCCATGGAGTCGTTGAAGTATGTGTTAATTGTTATTTGCTTGTTTATTGCGTTTATGGCATTATGACCGTTAATTTCAGCGTATTTTAGGTGTTCTATAATTTCTTCTCTGTCATCGTCGTCCATCAGTCCGAACATCCATTTATAAACATTTCCCATTCCGTTAATTATTCCTCTTTTTTCTACCAAATTCGTTTTAATTTTTGCCTCAATAATAGTGATTTCTTTTCTTAAAACTTCTTTATTGTCAATGCCTATTTCTTCTATATTCTTGGCTATCTGTTTTATTATACCTAAGTATTCGCTAGGATGTATAATATGTAAAACTGTGTTTGTTGCATTAGGGATTTCTACTTGTTTTACCTGCAGCATCGCGTAACCCGAATTCTTCTCAGCCTTCTCGACTCTTAGAAGTGCTTGTACCGTTGTCAGTAGGATCGTTATCACGATCTTCATTGTTGTTTTTCTAGAATAGATATTTACGTTTCACTTGAGTTTTGTAGACTGTTTTAAATTTATTGTCCCTAGATAGCAAGTAGTTGTAATCAATCCTGTAGTTTTCCACTTTCTTATATCTAGGTTGTGTCTTGCTAACTCTATAATTTTTTACAAATTTATTTTCGAAATCTGAGCATTCAATATTTTCTTTCTTTTTGTTGGTGGTGTTTATTCTCTAAATTTTTTCTTTCTTAAGTCTTTCTGAAATACATTTTAAGCTTTCGTCTGATATAATATTATTGATAAAATCAATAGGTTTGATTTTCGTTACTGAATGAATCGTATTGTTATAGGCGATTACTGCCTTCGAAACTTTTTCCTGCAAGTTGTCTTCATTGTTTTCGTTTGCATTAACCAATCTTCGTTCAAAGTCAAATGCAATCTCTCGACGTCTGCATTGCCTGTTTTATTATATGTCGTTGTAAAGTGAGCTTTAATACCACATTCCTTTAGAATCTCTTTAATCGCCACAACATCCAGTTCATTGTATGTAATTATTGTTTCCGGTTAACCCAAATACCGAATACGCATTTTCAAAGCCTCAACGATTGATAACCATGTTCTATCTGGGAGATGATGCGCCGTCGCATACTTAGTAAATTTATCAATTCCAGTCAGAAACATGACTCCTCTTTGTGGGTACCATATATCGACATGGATTATAGCGTTATGTTTATCAGGCGTCTCTGTTACGTTCACCGAGTGTCTAATGGGATTTCTGTCGTACTTTGCTATATTACATATTTCGCAATTATTAATATACTTTTGTATAACTTTTTGTAAATTCGGATAGTAGAATTTCTTCTTTCCTTCCGCGAAAATTTCGTTTATTCGTTAAGCTTTATTTTCCAACGCTGCAATTTAGCATTGGGTTCTTTTAAATTACTAAGCCACACTAACGGTCTATGGTCCGTTTTTTACCAAAAAATTTCTACCAAATAAGTAAGGCCGGAAATACTTCGTTGCCCAAACTATAGCCAAGAGCTCTTTCTCTATGGTGCTATAGTTTTTTTCATGGCCATTGAGGGATCGACTAGCATAACAGATAACTTTATCGTTCTGCTTCAACGCCGCCTCCAGAGCGTAATCACTAGCATCTGTGACCAATGTAAATTTCTTGGAGAAGTCAGGGTGTACCAAAATAGGATCCGACTCAATAAGAGTTTTCAATTTCTCGAACACGTCTTTATAATCTTTATCCTCTAGATTAATTTTGGCTCCTTTCTTTAAGCACTTTACTAGAGGGAATGCTACCTTTGAGTAGTCTTTTATAAACCTCCTATAGTAACCCGTTATTCCCAAAAAGATTTGATTTCTTTCTAATTCCTTGGCAGGGGAATTTTTTCTATAGCTTCTATTTTTTTTTGGGTTTGGTTTTATGCCGTCACAAGTAACCAGATGTCCCAAGAACTCTGTTTCCTGTTTCAAGAAGCTGCTTGCTTAACTGGATCTTAAAATTTGCTTTCTGCAAACATCGCAAGTTTAGTTAGAGACTCAAAATGCTCCTCTGCACTCGTAGAGAACACCAGAATATCGTCTAAGTACACTAAACAGATTTTACCGATATATTCCCTCAAGACTTCATTCATTAACCTTTGAAAGGTTGAGGGTGCATTTCTCAAGCCGAAAGGCATTCGCAAAAATTCGTAATGCCCACTTGCGGTTAAAAAAAGCTGTGTTTGTGGATGTCTTTTTCATCATTCATCATTTTTCATTTCTATCTGATAAAAACACTGTCTTAGGTCCAGAGTTGTAAAATATTGACATCTTCCCAACTTGTCAAATATATCGTCAATGTTTGGAATTGGGAATCTGCCTTCAATTGTTACACTGTTCAGTTTCCTATAGTCAATCACGAGACGCCCCTTTTGAACATTTGGCGCATTTGTCTTTTTCGGCACTATCCAGACAGGGCTGTTTTAAGGACTGGAAGATTCTGTTATAATTCCCTGTCTTAACATTTCTTCAATCTGTCTATTAATTTCATTTTTGTGTATTTCGGGGTATCTGTATAATTTTGAGTATACCGGAATTTCGTTTCGTGTATTTATTTTGTGTTTTATTTTTAGTTACTTTAAATTCATTTCCCATGGCTCTTAAAGTTACATTGACATCACGTTTCCATTTCGGATTACAAATGTTTTCGTTAATTATACTGAATTCGGCTCAACGTATCAATAATGAAACGTAACGTCTTACTGGGCTTTACTATAGTTATATAGGGAAGTTGTTTGGGTCTACCCCACGAAAATATACATTTGAATGTCCATCGGTTCATCATTTCTACGCAAATGACGCGAGTTCATTGTTAGGTTCGACTGTCGTCCCAAATCGAATCCTTGTGTATTATTTGATCTATTGTTGCTTTGATAGTTACTTCTATTAGCATTACCAATATTAACACTATTACTACCAAAATATCGGTTGTTACTACTGTTATACTTATTATTACGATTTGCATTGTAGTCAGGACTTCTATTTATAGAATGTGTGTTTCTTATATCATTACTAAAATTTGTCCTATAAGGTGATCTCGTGTTTTCATTCCTTTGTATGTTTCCAAAGGCCGTATAATTTTGATGCCTGGCTTCCAAAATAATTTTGAAAGCCGCCTTTAAAGTCTGTGGGTTTCTAGCGAAAATTATAGTTTTTGTCGGTTCAGGTAAGTGGTCTTTAAAAACTTCCAATGAAATTCTGTTTATTTAAGCCCTCTTCAGCATTCGCCATTGTCCGGTTATGTAGCCTATTATGCCGGTTATGCCGTAGTAATACTTTTCAACTGTTGCATCCAACCTCCAGGTTTTTAGTTTTTCTAATAATTCCCTACTTGTTTCCCTTTCCCCAAAGTCATTTATAAGAATCTCCTTAAACACTTTCCAAGTTCCTACCACTCCATACCTACATATGTATGTATTACCTCTCTTGTCTTTCCCACGCATCTGTTTTTTACATATCCAAATAGAATATTTCTGTTGTTTTCCTCAAATACCGCAATAGATGGTAGCAAGGCTTCAACCTGCTCCAAAAAATCCAGCAGTTATCTTTGTTCCTTCCCATCGAATGTTGGGATCTCTTTGATACAGTTCAGTACCAGATTAAATTGTTGCACTACATTATTTTCCATTTCAAAAAAAAAAAAATACTATACTACGCCTTGTACAGAAACAAAATTGCAAATTGGTTTTTCTTTTGTAATTCAAAGAGAAACAAGTAAAAACGTTATATTCGACCAGGTCGAATCTTAAATACCCTCCAAATATTTAGTAAGTGAATTTGAAATGTTTAACTTGGTGGGACAGAGTTCCTTTATATAATATCGTACGTCAACGCCCACTAAAGGGGGCGGGGCTCAAAAATATACAATATCATGTTTTCCACAGACGAACGTATGGGCATTGCTAGACCGTCTTAGACTTCATCACAATTCTCTTTGGAGGCTATAAAAAATGTATTTTGGCGGGGTCGCTCTGGCAAGGGCTGTGGGGGAAACATTTCACCTTTGTCATAAAACTCTAAAAATAAATGCTTGGGATAATTATATACAAAATTAAAATTTCTTTTTTATGATAGGGTCACTTAGCGGGCGAAGGGGGAAGAGGGGGTAGGGCAGCAACAGGCAGTCATAAAACTCTAAATATAAATGCTTGGGATGATTATATACAAAATTTAAAAAAAAATTTTTTTTTTGGTAGGGTCATTTAGGGGGCAAAGGAAGCTGCGGGGGGGGGGGGCTAGGGCAGAAATCGGCAGTCATAAAACTCTAAAGATAAATGCTTGGGATGATTATATACAAAATTTAAAAAAAAATTTTTTTTTTGGTAGGGTCATTTAGGGGGCAAAGGAAGAAGCGGGGGGGGGGGGGCTAGGGCAGAAATCGGCAGTCATAAAACTCTAAAGATAAATGCTTGGGATGATTATATACAAAATTTCAAAAAACATTTTATTTTGGTAGGGTCATTTTGGTGGCAAAGGAAGAGGGGGGGGGGGGGGGTAGGGCAGAAATCGGCAGTCATAAAACTCTAAAGATAAATACTTGGGATGATTATATACAAAATTTAAAAAAATTTTTTTTTTTGGTAGGGTCATTTAGGGGGCGAAGGGGAGGAATTAAATTAAATAAAAACTGAAACATAAAATAAATATATTAAATGAAATTAAAACTAAAACATAAAAACATTGGCAAGATAAGAAGTAAAAGGAATAGAAAATATAACAAAAAGGTGAAAAACTAAAACCTTGCTTAATAAAGAAAAATTACGGCAAGAAAATATCAGCAACTTTAAAGGAAAACTATATTATACATACAATAATATGTATATAACTTGATACAACTACACAACAAAAATCAATACGCAGACTATCAACAAAAACAACGAAGTTTGCAGTATAATATCAACAACAAAGTTTATAATCAACGGCAGAGTATCAACAAATGAGTTTGCAATATAATAGTAACAGCAAAGATTTACAACAATAAGGAGGATCAATAACCCTGAAGAAGAGAAAATAACGGACACAAGGATATTAACAAAGTAAATAAGATTAATTTATTTTTATACATTGTTTAAGAAATAGTGCGTACCTTTTTATATTATGTGCTTATGTGTTAAAGAATTTATGGATCAGTCTAAGTTTTTATAAATAAATGGAGAATTAACTTTTTATACCCTCCAAAAAAGAATTTGGAGGGTATATTCACTTTGTCATTCCGTTTGTAACGCATCGAAATATCCATCTCAGACCCCATAAAGTATATATATTCTTGATCAGTGATGAAATGTAAGACGAACTGAGCATGTCCGTCCGTCCGTCCGTCTGTGGAAATCACGATTCAGTCCAAACGAAAAGAGCTAGACTCTTGAAATTTGGCATAAATATATTTCAAAACTTAGAGCAGGTTAAGTTCGAAGAAGGGCTAAATCGGGCAAGAGGGAAACAAGTTCCCCTAAGAAGAACTAAACCAACCCAGAAAAAACAACATAATTTTCAAAGTTTTTTGGTTATTTTGTTAAGCAAATGATATATTTTTATGTCAAATACGGTCCAACGCCTTAAACTTGGAGCCATTAAATAAAATAAAAATATTTTTTGACCCCGCCAACTTCAGTGGGCGTTATTATAGGCAAAAATAGCATACAAATTTAACAAATTGTTTTACTTAAGCCTACATTCCTTAAAAATAACACTTTTAAGTTTTAATGACGAAGCTGAGACGAAACCTGGTACTACTCTGCCCTACCCCCTCCTTCCCCTTCGCCCCCTAAATGACCCTACCAAAAAAAAAAATTTTTTTTAAATTTTGTATCTAATTATCCCAAACATTTATCTTTAGAGTTTTATGACTGCCGATTTCTGCCCTACCCCCGCTTCCTTTGCCTCCTAAATGACCCTGCCAAAAAAAATTTTTTTTTTAATGTTTTATATAATCATCCCAAGCATTTATCTTTAGAGTTTTATGACTGCCTGTTGCTGCCCTACCCCCTCCTCCCCCTTTGCCCGCTAAATGACCCTATTAAAAATAAATAAAAATTTTTTTTAATTTTGTGTATAATCATCCCAAGCATTTATTTTTAGAGTTTTATGTCTACCTGTTTCTGCCCTACCCCCTTTCTCCCTTTGTCCTCTAAATGGCCCTATCAAAAGAAAGAAATTTTAATTTTGTATATAATTATCCCAAGCATTTATTTTTAGAGTTTTATGACAAAGGTGAAATGTTTCCCCCACAGCCCTTGCTAGAGCGACGCCGCCAAAATACAGTTTTTATACCCTCCAAAGAGAATTGTGATGAAGTCTAAGACGGTCTAGCAATTCCCATACGTTCGTCTGTGGAAAACATGATATTGTATATATTTGAACCCCGCCCCCTTTAGTGGGTGTTGACGTACGATATTATGTAAAGGAACTCTGTCCCACCAAGTTAAACATTTCAAATTCACTTACTAAATATTTGGAGGGTATTTAAGATTCGACCCGGTCGAATATAACGTTTTTACTTGTTTATATAATGTTTGTCTATTATTTTCATTCACTTGGATCTGTGTTTTATTTTTGTTTTTACTGTTAATTCCTTTATAAGAGTAATTAAAAAATGTATTTATTTATAGAAGATAACTTCTTCGTTTTCTTCTAATTTTTTGTTTATCCTCGTCGCCAGTTTGGTTGCGAGTTAATAGAAAAAACACTTTTTCTTTATGATGTCTCTTTATTAACTGACTTTATTATATTTTAATGCATGCTTACAAGCTAACTTAACATATTACTTAAAAACAAAGAATTCTGTTGACGGTGCAAATTCACACGATCGACAGAATTGTTCATGAAATTACCAACGACATGTGCACATCATGTACGTTGGGCATGAACACTTGTTTTTAGCATTCGGGTTGCAAGACATGTAGGAATGTGACGAATCTGCTTATTAGGCAGATTCGTTCAAAATACAAATTGAATAAAGACAATTTAATAAAAAATAGAAATAAAAATTACAATTTAGTTTAGGACAGTTTGCTCCTTATGACTATATACTTCTGAAAACCATCTGAGAATTCACAATTTGTAAATTACAAAATATTTTCAAAAACCACAACAGAATAAGCATAGTAGGCCTATTAAGGCCTACAAGGCCTACTATGCTTATTCTGTTGTGATTTTTGAATATAGCTTGTAATTTACAAATTGTGAATTCTCAGATGGTTTTCAGAAGTATATGCAGAAGATAAGAGGTTTTTATCTTTTCAAAACTGTGGTTGAAATCTACTGATGATTTGGTAAAGCAGCTATGAAATGCATATAGAAATTGCTTAACCACCAACAAATAAATTTCATTTATATGTAGTAGTATTGTGACAACAATGTGTCAAATAAAAAAGTTCATAACAATGTTGTTTTTTATTAATTTGGTATTTATTTTTTAACTTTTTATTTTTTTTATACAACATACAATTTTAAAAATATTTGCTATATAAATAGTATGAGATTGTGCTACACATGTGTGTTTAAGCTTTAAACTTTGTGCGCACTGCGCACATTTTGCTTAGTTCCTAACAGCCATCTTTAAATAAGGACGGAAAGCGGAACGTTTTTTACCGCTGAGCTTTAACGCTGAAATGCCATACCTTAACAAAAGCGGCAACGTTAAGTCAAAACGATAAAAACAGGGTTATCCAACAAACAACCCAGATTATTTTAACAGCTTGACGGACGGCATTTGAGATTTTGTTATTGAATTTTTATACAAATTTCAAAAGTGCATACATATGTATGTATGTATATAATCATATTGGAAATATTTTCTTACCTCCATTTTCTAATACGAAGTGCACAAATTTTTTTTTTATTATTTATTTCATTTTCGTATACTTTTGCATTTTTTTGTTTACAATTGTTTTCTTATGTAACTAACTTCATTGTGAAACGCTCTGTCCAAATCGGATTTTCCAATAGCAAAGCGTTGCCGCCGCGTTATTTCGGTATGCTCCATACAAAATGTATGGACATGACAACTTTTGGCAGCTAAAAAACGCTTGCCGCTTTTGTTTAGGGATGGCAGTAAAGTTGAAATCAAACACAAATGTTATTGAAAGTGAATTTCTTTAGCCCAGCTAGCAATTGGGAGATTGTTTATGATAATATCAGCAAAATGAGTCTTTTAGGATTCCTTTAGATGATCAAAACCTGTTTAATCAGTTTGGTGATCTAAAAAAATCGGAATTAGGTATTGCATGAAAACAATATTTCGAATTAAAACAAAAAAGTGTGTGTGTGTGCACACATGGTAGAAGTAAAACTTCTGAAAAGTCCCTGATTAAAAAACCTATTGAAAAAATTAACAGTCGCTTCATGTAAACTGTATATTTATAAGTACATAAAAAAAGAATTAGAATTACTGAAAACAATTAAAATTTTATCATATTCAATAGTCTTCAATGACTATTTTTATTTAATTTCATTTTTTTCCGCCAGTATTCAGATTCTTTTCAACTTCATCAATAATCAACACACTTATACTAAAACTTTCTAATACGCAGGCGCAATCACATGCATTAAACACATCCTAACATAACACGTAGAACGCCTCGAACCTGAAGCCAGATATAGATATACCGACTATCCCACTATACAGGAGCATACATATGAACAATGTTTAGTAGACGATAGTGGGGATGCTACGAAGAGTCGCACAAAGAAGAGACCGAGAACATCTAAAGTGTTCCATCTCATTCTCTCTCCGGCTGAATCCTATATATTTATGTGTTTGTGTCTCTATGGCAGTGAAGTCAATTATGATTGTGTTGGTGAGATTACTTTATCTCTAACATTCCCAGCGGGAGAAATGTGCGGTTGCGAGCCCTAATGAATGACCATTTCATTTTCATGTAGAAACATCGCAGTTTACACGATTATTAAATACATTTTACTTAACCGTTATTGTCTAAATGATGAATAAATATAGTTTGAAGTTTACAATAGCCAAATAAAGTCAACATACACAGCTCACAGCTAATTTTATGCAGCAAAAATCGATATTTATTTTTAATATATTTCTCCATTTTTTACATAAACATTTGGTTAGTTTAAATATAAAAGAAAAAAATTTTTCTAAAAGCCTTATTAATTCACTTAAAAGCTACTTTAAGAAATTTTCGAAAAGATGTACCAAGGTACAGTGCCTCCAGCTTATTTTTATATTAGCCCTATTCACAATCTTGTGCAAATAGACCATTTGCACAAGATTGTGAATAGGGCTATTGTTTCTGTTTAGAGCAGTGATGCTCGTTTCATAGAGCAATTGCTTATTGGCAACACCCACCAATTTTTTATGCTCATTTAATTCAGTTGCCTTTCAGACGGCAAAAATTACAAGTGCTTAGCGGATGCTTTGGTTGCTTTTAAAATATAGTGCGTAAAAAAGTGAGGGTACCTGTTACGTATTGACACTGGTGACTACTATATGAATACAACCAAGTTTGTCGTTAACTATTGTTCTCTCAGAATTGTATACTACGCATTCTTTTCTAACCAACGAAACTGTTGAGTCATGTAATTTTTTATAAAACATTTTTTTATTGAATAAAGTAATAACTTTGGCGAATTGAATTAAAAAGTAAAAGAATACAATATTGGTGTCAGAAGTGGGATCTTGCTCTGAAAGATGGATGCAGAACAGTTGAAGGTATTTACGGACTCACTCGCTGGTGCGATTAGACAAGCAGTGGTAGAGGCAACACAACAATCAGTAGCCGCTCAACATAGTACTTCTAGCTCATCCACCAATGGACGAAAAGTGCCACCATTTTGCGTGGCTGAATATAAATCCACTGATGAGATTACAGTGCAGGATTATTTCAAACGGTTTGACTGGGCACTAGAGTTGAGCAAAATTCAATCGGAAGAATTCGGGACCTACGCACGTGTTCATATGGGGAGCGAATTAAATAACGCATTGAAGATTCTAATTTCACCAAAAGTCCCTGAATCACTGCCCTATGAGGAAATAAAGAAGACCCTGGTAAACCACTTTGATGTTAAAAGAAACAAATACGCAGAAAGTATTAAATTTCGTAAAGTTCAACAAGAGAAAGATGAAACCGTAGCCAGTTACGTATTACGCCTTAGACAAGCCGCTAGCTCATGTGAGTATGGGGAATTTTTAAATCGGATGTTGATTGAGCAACTGCTGTATGGCTTAAATTCAAGAATTATATGTGATGAGATAATATCAAAAAAGCCTGAGAATTTTACAGATGCTTATGGGATTGCCCAAGCAATGGAACTAACTCACCACACAACAGTGGAAATGAAGGACGACTTACAATTTCCAGCACAACAGGAATTGCATAAACTCGGGTACTCACCAGTTCAGCTGAAACTAAACAGGAACCACCCTACAGGCGGACGAAATAATACGAATCAACCATCACCATGCTTTGGCTGTGGAGGTACGCATGTGCAAAGCCAATGCAAGTTTAAACACGCTAAATGCTTTCAATGTGGTAAATTGGGCCACATTTCCAAAGTCTGTAAAAGTACCACAGCACAAATAGTGGAGCAAAGTGACGAGTATGAAGAACCTGGTGACGCAATACAATGGTTGAATCAAGTAATGCATATAAACACGATTAAAACAACGGATAAAAAGATAATATCAGTGAATGTCAATGGACATATTCTGGACATGGAATTGGATACGGGAGCCCCCTGCTCAATAATCAGTTTGAGAACTTTACGATCGTTTGCTAATACCATTGAGATATCCGCAACGGATAAACAATTCTCTAGCTACTCAGGACATAAGATTAAGTGTTTGGGCCGCATACTGGTGGATGCTACCGTAGGGGAAACTTCTTGTAAACTGAATTTGTATGTAGTTGATGGTGATCTAGATACACTTATGGGCCGCGAATGGATATCAAAGTTTGCAAACGAAATAGATTTCATTGGGCTATTCACCACAGCTAATTGCATCAGAAAGATTAACACCGCTCCGCCGAAAATGAGTCCTGGTCGGTATCAGCAACTCGAAAATGTACTTCGACAATTTGACTGCATATTTAGTAGTAAACCTGGCAAGTTAATTGGTCCTCCAGCAAAAGTTCACTTTAGACCCGATGCAACACCCATTTTCGCAAAGGCTCGGGAAATTCCGTTGGCCTTGAAAGATGCATACATAGCGGAAATAAATAACAAAATAGCCACAGGCTTATACCAAAAGGTCGACTACTCCCAGTGGGCGTCCACGACACATGTCGTGACAAAGAAAAATGGTAGTATTAGGAGTACAGGTAATTATAAGTCGACAGTTAACCCCCGTATCATAGTCGACGAATACCCAATACCCAAAGTCGAAGACTTGCTTAATAAAATGAAGCACTCAACTATATTTTGTCATTTGGATATTACCGACGCTTATTCACATCTGCCTATTGATGATGAATTTGCACACATCCTAACCCTGAACACTCCAACGCATGGTCTCATCCGGCCTACTAGAGCCGTATACCGAGCAGCGAACATACCGGCAGTGTGGCAAAGACGAATGGAGGTCGTATTAAATAATATACCGAATGTAATGAGTTTTTTCGATGACATACTTGTCTATGCAGAGTCGTTTGATGATATGATTTCTTCTCTCAGACTGGTTTTAAAGCAATTAATGAGTCAAGGTATTCGTTTAAACCGCTCAAAATGTGTTTTTGCTACACCATCAGTAGAATTCTTGGGGCACCGAATAGATAAACATGGGATACATAAGTCTGATCAACACGTCGAAGCTGTCAAAAACGCACCAAAACCATCGACGCCAGAGGAATTACAATTACTATTAGGAAAGGCGACTTACTATAACGCATTCATACCCAACTTAGCCACAAGAGCCAGACCACTAAGAAATATGCTACTGGAAAAAAATTTCAAATGGACTGAATATGGCGAAAGAGCATACAACGATATCAAATCAGCTCTTATTTCCCCACAAGTTTTGACAACATACAACCCTAACTTACCTTTGATTTTGACAACTGATGCAAGCAAATGTGGCCTCGGAGCAGTCTTGTCGCATAAAATGCCTGACGGTGTAGAACGACCCATCGCATACGCGAGCAGAGCGTTAAGTAAAACGGAAATTAGCTATCCGCAAATGGATAAAGAGGCACTGGCCATTGTATGGGCGGCGAAAAAGTTTTTTAAATATCTGTATGCAAGACACTTCACACTCATAACAGATCATAAACCGCTTGCCCAAATTCTACACCCGGCAAAGTCCTTGCCAATACTGTGCATTAGCCGGATGTAAAATTACGCTGATTTTTTAAGTAATTTTAACTTCGATGTGGTGTACAAGCCGACTGGACAACATGCAAACGCAGATTTTTGTTCCCGCATGATGAACGAAAGAGTGATGTTAGTAAACATGGTGCCCTCCAAAGAATACGATGAATTTGACGAATTTATTGTGCGACAAATCGGTCAGCTGCCATTAAGAGCAGAAACGATAGCGCGCGCAATGGTAAAAGATGAACTCTTAGGAAAGAATATAAAACTTTTAGAAATGGGCAAAGATTTAAAAAAGGCTGGCTATTCAGCACCAGAACAAAATTACAAGCTAACGGCAGGCTGTTTAACCTATGATCACAGAATAGTCATACCGACGCACTATGCTTCGACCCATAGACAAAAATAAAAAAAAAATTTGTCTCAAATTGTTTTTAAATACAGATTTTTTGAAAGATAATAAGGTATCTCAAATAAATGTTAAAAAAAAAAAATTTCTGATTGCTTTTGCCACCACGAGAGGGCGTTAAAATCAGATAATTTCTTGCAAAAATGACTTAACAGAAATATAGGTTTTAGTTGTTTCACAAAAATAATTCTGAAAAATTCATTTTTTTTTTAAATCACTCGAAATTTGGTTTTCAGGTACTTTAATATATTTGCAGTTAAACTAAAATTTAGTATTTATTTACAAAATAACTTTTTTTATTGCTCTGAAAAACCCTTTTTTTTGTTGAAAATCCAAAAATTACTGAAGTTTAATGGAGTATAAAAAAAAAATTATATAAAATTAGAATTTTTTTTTTTCATGTTTTTGTAAGTTTATACTCTTAACTAACAGGGTATTCAAAAATTAGTTCCTATTTTTTACCACAACTTAAAAAAAATGCGTTTTTTGAAATGCGTAATTTTATGATTTTTACTCATTTAAGAGTGTTTAATATCATTGCGTAACATGTTTTATATTTTGAATGGTAAAAAATTATAAATTAGATTCTGTTTCATATTTAAATTATTGTGTAAATTGTAAGTTGCGATTGACTTCGATTTTGAAGTTTTTTTCGGAAGTGCGAGAGAAATTTTTATTTTCTATAAAAATTGCTATTGTATAAAAACCGTAAGTGTTACAAATTTAACTGCCTTTAACATAAGTGATCGTGAGTGCTAGTGGACCTATTTGTTGTTGTCTTCAGATCCCGTATTATCATCAAAGAGAAACATTAAGATTAAAAATAATATAATAGATGCTGAAATTGAGAAATATATTCTTGGAGAAAATGTTGAAATCGAAGATGAGATAATAGAAGACGGGATGAGGTCTTCGTGAAGCGAAAATTGGTTTTGGGAAGAATCAAGTAGCGATGATGCTTTGTTATAAGTTTGTCTTTATATCTTTTTTTAACGTTTTTTATTTTAGGAGTTATAAAATATAATTATTAAGTTAAGCTATTATAATTTATGTTTCAAAATCCAAAATTTTAATTTTTTTATCAAAATATATCGCACTTAATCAACAGGAGGGTATTAAGTCAAAATGTTCAGTAGAAGCAAAACAGTTTTAAATTTAATATTAAAGGCATATGAAAAAGAATTTTTAAACCAACCATTTTATTAACAAAAAGTAGCCAAAATAGCACGATATTTTTACAGCGGATATTAATACTACGCGTCGATTTTTTTTGAAAAGTGAAAAAATAAAAATTTGGATGGATCAAGTGCGATATGATTTTTTTGACGTTAACATTGCTAGTTTTCATCTTTAATTTTTTCATTTATGTTATCTTTCAAAAATCCTTATAGTTTTATTTTTGCAAGAGTATTTTAACCGTTTTAGCCTATTTTTCAATTAATGATGTTTTTGTATTTTCCACATTGATAATCCAATTCTACCCAAATTTGGCATAAATATATATCTTGCAAATATCAATTAACATACCAAAATTTATTACGATCGGACAATTTTTGTAGGAGTGACAGGGTTTTTAATAAAAAGGAAATATGGCAGGACCTTGAGTCCTTTGTCCGATTTAAATAAAAATTTACACACACGTTTCTATTTGCATATGTATCAGCATGACCACTTTTTGTAATTTTGTGGGCATTATTGAAGCTAAAATTATATTTTTCACTTTCAGGACACATGGGAGGTAGGCGTGTCCTTTGGCCGATTTTTCCAAAAATTCATATTTTTCTTAACTAGGCTAGTTTATGCTAGTGTACCAAATTTCAAAAATATCTGACAACTCCTTCTGTTTTTGTCCCATCGTTATATGGGGACAAAGCACTGTGCGACGACCCTTAGAAAAAAAGTAATTGAGGATTTGCACGCTGCGCATTTAGGAATCGTTAAAATGAAAGGCCTGGCTCGTTCCTTTGTTTATTGGAGGGGAATAGACAAAGATATTGAAGATTGTGCCAAAGCGTGTAATGACTGTGCGATGCAGGCCAGTGTACTATCTAAATATACCGAACACCACTGGACCTACCCTACGGCGCCGTGGGAACGAATCCATATTGATTACGCTGGTCCATTTTTAGGACTTATGTTTTTAGTCGTTACTGACGCATATAGCAAATGGATCGAAGTTAAGATCACGTCATCTACTACAGCAACAGCTACAATTTATCTGTTGGACGAACTCTTTGCGGCATATGGCGTGCCCACTACAGTCGTATCGGACAACGCTACCAATTTTTCTTCTGCTGAATTTAGAGATTTTTTACAAAAAGTTGGTGTTAAGTACCACAAACAATCAGCCCCGTACCATCCGGCTACAAACGGCCAAGCAGAGAGAAGTGTGCAAACTATTAAAATATCTCTTAAAGCAATGCGTTCTACAAAGGCGACAGCCCAGAAGGATCTTAATGAATTTTTGCGTCAGTATCGAAACGCACCCCATGCTACCACAGGAGAAGCACCAGCAAAATTATTCATGGGGCGTTTATTAAGAACACGCCTGGATTTGATGCGGCCAGAGGAAATTTCTAGTAGAGTCACTGAGAGGCAATATCTGAAAAATAAGCAAGATTATCGGGTACTCGAACTACATCAGCAAGTGTACTTCCTGTCACATAATCCAAAGATGAGTAAATGGTTGCCAGGCACAAATTCATCACGATTGGGCAACCTTCACTATTTGATCGAATATCAGGGAATATCACTGTACTGCGAATTTGTCGACCAAATTCGCAGTACAGTAGTTAATAGGGCAGAAAATCATCCTGAGTTGTATACAAGAAGTTATATGCACGCAGACCCTAAGAACCATGACCGCGGATACATCCAAAGTCCACAGAAGCACAAAGTCCCATTCGGAAACCAACAAATGGAAACAGCACATATCCCGGAAGGGGTAAACGAACCGGTTGAAAACGAACACACGTACGGTCCACCATTAGCTGAATCGAGCCATATGACCATATTACCCGACAGTCCAGATCCCCTCGCCACCACGCAATTTCAGAGAAATTTATCACCACCGTCTGCAACAAAAGGGAGTGCAACCCCACCGTGTGGCACGGGTACATTACCACAAGCAGATGCAATAGTACCGCAAAACACGGTCGCACAACAGCCGCAACTAAGACGAACTAATAGACCAAGACGACCCAGGCTGGCCTATTCACCGTAATCAGGATGCGAAGGAAGAGTTGTTACGTATTGACACTGGTGACTACTATATGAATACAACCAAGTTTGTCGTTAACTATTGTTCTCTCAGAATTGTATACTACGCATTCTTTTCTAACCAACGAAACTGTTGAGTCATGTAATTTTTTATAAAACATTTTTTTATTGAATAAAGTAATAACTTTGGCGAATTGAATTAAAAAGTAAAAGAATACAATAGTACCATTACGAAAATTTTTTCGTGATAAATATAAAACATATGTTTGATGTCTTTGAACCATTTCTTGATCTTTTTGAAATCCCCTTTAAAGTTGACGTTACAAATTATGAGTTCAAAATACAAACGTAACTCATTATTTTGCGAAGCGAAATAACAGAGCAACCACTCGATGATATGCTGTGATTTTGGAAAAGTTTGGATGAATTAACATATCAAGAGTTAAGAAATAATGGTTTGAAGATAATGTGTCTGTTTCCTTCAACTTATTTGTGCGAGCAAATTTTTTCGGATTTGAAATTAATTTGTTCAAAACAAAGGAATAAACTGAGCTCTGAACATTTAAAGCATATTTTACTCTTGTGCAATTGCCACAGAAGCATTAGCATATTTAATTGCTTGCTTTTGCTTTCTTAAAAGTAAACAAAGTTCCTACTTTAAACTCATACATAAACTTTAAATTGAAAATCTTTTCATTTACTTTTTCATTTTACTGTACCTTTAAATTAGTCTCATTTTCTCACCAATACAAAAGCCTTTTAATTTTGAGCACAATTGGTTTAGAGGCCTCAAAATAGGGCTTGCGACATTTACCGCTGTTGTGCACTTTTTAGTTTGGCAAGTTTTGCAATAATGCTAGGGTTCAACGTATTTTAAATAATTATTTTATATAAAGTGCAATTTTGCAAATATTGCGTATTGTTGAAATGTGTTGAAAGTTTCACCTAAATGTCGCTTTGCTGACCAGCAGAACGTGTCAAATCAATTTTAATTACAACAAGTAAAAATGTTATATTCGACCGGGTCGAATCTTAAATACCCTCCAAATATTTAGTAAGTGAATTTGAAATGTTTAATTGTACGTCAACGCCCACTAAAGGGGGCGGGGTTCAAAAATATACAATATCATGTTTTCTACAGACGAATGTATGGGCAATGCTAGACCGTCTTAGACTTCATCACAATTCTCTTTGGAGGGTATAAAAACTGTATTTTGGCGGGGTCGCTCTGGCAAGGGCTGTGGGGGAAACATTTCACCTTTGTCATAAAACTCTAAAGATAAATGCTTGTTATGATTATATACAAAATTTAAAAAAAAAAAAATTTTGGCAGGGTGATTTAGGGGGCAAAAAAAGGAGGGGGTAGGGCAGAAATCGGCAGTCATAAAACTCTAAAGATAAATGCTTGGGATGATTATATACAAAATTTAAAAAAAAAATTTTTTTTTTTGGTAGGGTCATTTAGGGGGCAAAGGAAGAGGGGGGGGGGGGGGGGGGGTAGGGCAGAAATCGGCAGTCATAAAACTCTAAAGATAAATACTTGGGATGATTATATACAAAATTTAAAAAAAAAAGTTTTTTTTTTGGTAGGGTCATTTAGGGGGGAAAGGAAGAGGTGGGGGGGGGAGGGTACGGCAGAAATCGGCATTCATAAAACTCTAATGATAAATGCTTGGGATGATTATATACAAAATTTAATATAAAAAATTTTTTTTTGGTAGGGTCATTTAGGGGGCAAAGGAAGAGGGGGGGGGGGGTAGGGCAGAAATCGGCAGTCATAAAACTCTAAAGATAAATGCTTGGGATGATTATATACAAAATTTAAAAAAATTTTTTTTTTTGGTAGGGTCATTTAGGGGGCGAAGGAGGGGGTAGGGCAGAGTAGTACCAGGTTTCATCTCAGCTTCGTCATTAAAGCTTAAAAGTGTTATTTTTAAGGAATGTAGGCTTAAGTAAAACAATTTGTTAAATTTTTACGCTATGTTTGGCTATAATAACGCCCACTGAAGTTTGCGGGGTCAAAAAATATTTTTATTTTATTTAATGGCTCCAAGTTTAAGGCGTTGGACCGTATTTGACATAAAAATATATCATTTGCTTAACAAAATAACCAAAAAACTTTAAAAATTATGTTGTTTTTTCTGGGTTGGTTTAGTACTTCTTAGGGGAACTTTTTTCCCTCTTCGAACTTAACCTGCTCTAAGCTTTAAAATATATTTATGCCAAATTTCAAGAGTCTAGCTCATTTCGTTTGGACTGAATCGTGATTTCCACAGACGCACGGACGGACATGCTCAGTTCGTCTTAGATTTCATCACTGATCAAGAATATATATACTTTATGGGATCTGAGATGGATATTTCGATGCATTACAAACGGAATGACAAAGTGAATATACCCTCCAAATTCTTTTTTGGAGGGTATAAAAAAAGTATAATAAGGTTTTTGGTCTCAAGAAGTAAGTTAGTCTAGAACAAAACAGAAAGCTGTGCAGTGTATTCTTTAAAACGAATAATAAAACCCAACATTTTTGGCGATCCTGCTAAAATACTGCCTGAATTGTACAGGAAGAATATTAATAAAAATTTTAATAAATAAAAGACGTGAGATGATGGTTGTGAAAAAAACTAAGTTAATACATGTTGGTGAATAAGTATGTTATAAGTGATTTGCTAAATTCCATAATTAAAAATATTTAAACCGTGATTCAAACATTAAAACTACAAATTAATTCCCTGAATTTGTGCATTAAATTTATATGAAACAAACTAAAACATAAAGGAGGTTAATCAAACCCATACAGAGAAAAATATGAAAGCACTATTTTTGATATAATTAGAATTACAAAAAAATTGTGAATTCGATAAAACAAAAAATATCAATAAGAAATTTTGAAACTAACCTTAGTAAGTTGGACGAATTGATAAAAAATATGGTGAGCAAATGATTAAAATTAAGGGGTAAGTGCACTAATTTATTTAATTAATTCCATTTATTATTTTTATTATTGTCCTGACCTGTTGCAAGTCATTAAATGGCAACAGAAGACCAACGGAAAATTCAAGAACTTAGGGAAGAAATCAAACAATATAAAAAAAGAGAAAAAATATCAGGATTCGGAAATAAACCGGTTTAACGAGGCTGTTTTAGGGGAAATAAAAAGTTTTACAGATCTCGTCAGTGTGGGGTAACTTTACTAGGTTAGAAACTAAATAAGGTTATTGCTGAAAATAAAAATAAGCAATCAGAAGAAATAATAAATTTGAAACAAAAAGTAAAGGAAGCAGTAAAGCAAATAGACAATTTTAAGAAAAACCAATTAGAATTTGAATCATACAGCAAGGAAGCGGAGCAAATTATAGAACGACTTACCAAAAGAATTCAGGAAAATTTTATAAGGGAAAAAGAACTCAAGAATAATTTAGAAGAATCAAAAGAATTCATAGCTAACTGCAAAGAGGAAATACAACGGTTGCGGGCAAATGCGGATATACATACTGAACTAGAGAGTAAAGTACTAAACCTTAGTAATAAAGTAGATAAAAAGGAATCGTTAATTAAAGTTTTGAGAACTGAGTTAGAGGAATTAGTAGCATCAAATTTAGATTTATCAGTAGAAGTCGAAACTGAAATATCTAATATTAAAACAAAAAGGTGCCCAGTACAGTGTACGCCAAATAAAACTATGTCTTACGAAACAATAAGCAAAACTATAGCTACGATAGTACCTCAATTTTCAGGAGCACGAACGCCTCAATTATCAAGTAGGGTGCATGAATTCGTAAATGCTTGCGAACTTGCGTTTGACTGTATAGGCAGAACAAATGAAGAATGTCTCATTACTTTCTACAAGGCCTAAAAAAAACACCTATCTAAAAGAAAGGTCCTTAGATAGCGTTATAGTGAAGCTCAAGCAGTCGCGTCAGCTTATAACAGAGGATATCAAGTCGTTCTCAAGAAAACTTTTGACACTTAAAAATTTAGCCAGGGAAATAATACAGGCAAGCTACAGTGAAGAAGAGTCCGTTGGCCTAATAAGCGAAATAAATAATTCACTAGTAACCACAGTTGCCATAGTTGGTAACATTCTACCAAAATTGGTAATTTTTTTTTGGGTTGGTAACTTGGTAACTTTGTTTTTAAGGCTTTACAAACTATAAAATTATTATTATCAACACAGAAAAAAAAAATCATTAAAAACAACTGTGTGAATGTGCGCCAAATTGTTCAACGGCCTAATATGCAAATGTCATTATGTTTGGTCAGCAAAAGATTATTTTAAATGAATGCAATATTAAATAATTTATTTAAATTAAATACGGAATTCGTGGGTATAATGAATTGAAATATTTATTTATGTTCTAAAATGAATTAAAACGTTTTATGTTATGTTTTTTATTAATAAAAGTTGTTGTTTTTATTATAATAAAAATAGAAATTTTTGTTTATATAAAAAAAAAGTTTTGGTAACTTTTTGGTAACATTTTCGGAAAATTTTGGTAGAAATTTTTTTTACTCAGTGGCAACCGTGCTAGTAACATCTTTCAAAATGGGACTGGCAGATCCTTCATTGCGGCAATTTATGTTAGCTAGCACCGAAACAGAGTTGGATAAACTTGTGGACACTGCTCTAAAAACATCTCTTTTATTACAACCACAGTACATGCAAATGGGAGGAATATACACTAAAATGCAAATTCTACAAAATTGGTGTTCTAGAATAGGGCATCTAGAAGAAGCTAAATGCGAGATTCCAAATGATACTTTAAAATCCTCATTACGAGTAGGGAAAATTACTGAAGCAATAGACAGCGAAGTTAACACAAATATTAGTTCTAAGCAAAACCTTTTACAAAGAGTTGTACCAGAGCAATATGTTCCAACGGAGTCAGTCAATATTTCGTTCCCCTTTCAAGAATTTCCAGAGAGCGAGGAACCAACCGCTGAAAAGGTAATAAATTACATGACAGAATGCGGAATCTTAACACACTCAATAATAAAAAGAATGTTGTAATCCATAAGGGCCGTACAAATCCAAAAGCCTATAATTCCGATAATAATAAACATAATGAAGGAACTTCATATATCTCAGCATTGCACATCTTCATTTATTTTCAATTTGGAATGCATTAAAGTACCACACGTACAAATGTATATGTATAATAAAAGCGAAATGCAAAAAATTATATACAAACAAAAGTAGTAGACTTTTTCTATTTAAACTACTAGATAAGAATGACACTTTTATAGAATTACCAATGCCATTATCGAAAAACGGTAAAATACGTGTTTTAGTAGCTACAGGTGCAGATACAAGTCTCTTAAAATTAAGCTCTTTAACTAAACTTAATAAAACTAACCTAAATAAAAAAGAAATAAAAGAGCTGGGAGGAGTTTTTGGTGGTAATAATACTAGTCTGGAGTCAGTAACTGCAGAAGTACCCTTATCTAAAATGGTCAAAGTGAAATGGCTCGTGATAGATAACCTTAACTACATAATAGCTGATGGCATATTGGGCCGAGATATTCTGTTGAATCGCTCGATAATATCCAAAACGTTACAAATATTTAATGATAAGCAAGAAATTGTCACGGAAGCACCACTCAAAACTTTAAATTATTTCTTAAGTAATAAAAAACATAAAACAATAAGCGGCACGAACACAGGCAATTGCTCAAATACTTGTAAAACAGGGTTACGTGAGCTCCTCGTGAACGCGCAAGAAATCCAACCTGGAATTTTGATAGCAAACACTATAGTTAACGTAGAAGATGGAGTCATTAACGTACCAATATTAAATGCCACTACGCAAGATTATATTATAGACAATAATTTTACACCTAATTTCAGTAACTTTAAACAATTTAAAATAGCTAGTGAAAACAAAAGTAGAGCTTTCAACATTATCAGTAAAAAACCAATATCAAGTAGAATCTCATTGTTGGTGGTGCCTAAAAAACCAGGTCCAAATGAACAAAAACGATGGCGTGTAGTGGTAGACTTTCGGAAACTGAATCTGGCGACAGTTAATGACGCTTTTCCGTTGCCTAGAATCGAGGATATTCTAGACCAACTAGGAAACTGTTGTTATTTTTCTACCTTGGATTTAGCAAACGGCTACCACCAGGTGCTAATAGACGATCGATATAAAGCGAAGATGGCTTTTAGTACAGGGTGGGGTCATTATGAATTCAACAGGATGGCTTTTGGGCTTACAGGAGCGCCAGCCACCTTCCAAAGGATAATGAACCACATTCTGACAGGCCTCAACGGAATTGACTGGTTTGTTTATCTAGACGACATAGTTATTTACGGGAGGTCCTTAAATGAGCATAACGACCGGCTAGAAAAGGTATTCTCTAAGCTAAGACAAAGTAATTTGAAATTAATCACTGAAAAATGCCAATTTTTACGCCGCGAAATAATATACTTGGGGCACAAATGTTCGGAGGCGGGAGCACTGCCGGATCTTTCAAAAAACAATTGTGTAACTAATTATCCGTCTCCAAAAACTGCAATCTTTCTTAGGATTAGCTAATTATGGAAAAATAAATTCTCACCTATATGGAATGGACCATACGAGATTATATCAATAAATGGTCCAGTCACCACCTCACACAGTGGCCAATTTGGCTTCGCTAGCGGCATTTTATTCATAGCTTCCAAAGTAAAGAAGATATCTTCAACAAAATTTTTTTCTCAATTCAGAAAAATATGAAACAATTTTTGGAAAAAAAAAATTAAATATTTTTTTTATATTAAATTTTTTTTTTTAATATTAAATTTGTTATTTTTAATTCTTTTTAATTTTTTATTTTGTTTTTAATTCAATAAACATTTTCCACCATATATTCATATATAAAATAAAAAAAAATTGTCAACTCAAAGAGAAACCATATTATAAAAGAAATATTAATCAGATTCTTCAGTATCAGATTCAGAGAAATCATCTTCAAAATGATGCATTATAAGCAAGCTTTTAACTTCCTTATCGAAACTAATATTTCTGGAATAGGAAATGATGAGCCGTTGGACAATGAAGATATTAAGGGATCAGAAGAAACAAAAAGAGCGTTAATTATATCTTCCATTGTATTTTTCCTGGAATTTTTTCTGGTATTATTTTCACGGATGTTCCAATAATCTTTATTTCTGGCTTCAAGCGCTTCCTCGGACATCATACCAATTGGAAGCGAAAAATGATTGATTATGTCTGCTCCATGAATTAAAATTCTGTGAACAGACGAGGGCATGTAAAACCAAGGGTATAAACTAACAAAAATTTCGGCAGTTTCCATTGCGTAAAGTCTGAATGCCTCCGTGTTTATGTCATATCCACATGCAAGTGCTCGTAAGACGACGCTGAATCGATATATTAAATTTTCGTTCACTCCAGTTATACGAGCGGCTAAATCTGGTTGTTGAAAGAACCTTCTTGCCGTATTTCCGTTGTTGGTATTTCCAGTAACAGCCATTGGTATGTCGACCAACAAATGCATTTCTTCTCGTAGCTTCTGCTGTATATTTGTTTTATTTTGTCCAAAAATATCCTTCTTGTCAGCACCACGAGTTTGCCACTTTTTTATTGGTATTCTATAGGATATGTGCAAAATACATTCAAAAAACCTTATCCAGGCGTGGAGACTGGATAGCCCATATTGAAAGAGGTTCACTTTAATTGGAAAGCTCTTCACCAAATTTAAGTCATTCATATTTTTCAGTGTTGCGTTGCAGATTCCGCATATTTGCGAAGAAGATTCTGAAATGACGCTGAAAGTTGTACCGTCAAGCATAGTCATGTGAAATTGTTGATCAATAATCAATGAGTTTACATATGTTGGTACAATATTTAATATTTGGCTCTTAATATTTTCAATTTCCCTGCGACTCAGGTCCGTCGTTTCCTTCTCGCAAAGTATTTTGATTGGTCGACAGTATCGTGTAGAAGAAGGTCGATTGTTTTTGCATAAAACTGTCGGTCCGTTCTGCACTTGCAGTGGTACAATACAAATTGAAAATAAATATTGGTCTCTCATGTTTCCTTCGCAGTCGTTGAATTTTTGCCTATATGTGGAATGGCCGCTGCTGCCATCACAACCCCATTTGTAGACAGCAGTTAAATGGGTGTTATTATTACTTGTAGATGGGATTTCAAAACTTTCAGGGTGTGCTTCCATGATCCTATTTATTGTATGGTCCACAAGATTTTGTAGTGGCACTTCAGCATAATAATCAGTGACTGTAATGTCACTAGGATAGCACTTTTTTTTTTGTCGAAGCGTAATTTTTCGTAGCATGGATATATATCGGCGTTTTGGTTTCTTGCTGATTTGTTGTTCAAGTTCCAAGTGTATCTGGTATGTCCAAGATCTACAAATAGCGCAAGCGCTTTATGGTCCGAAAATTTTGATGGAAGGGGCTTTGGTTTGTTTATATTTTTTATTACCTTTCCGCTAAAATCCTCATCGCCTTTTACCATTTCTACAACTTTGGAAGCACTGCGCTTTCCAGCTTTATATAAACTGCAGCTTGCAGCTACCAACAATTCTTCACATGACACTTCCTCTGTAAGCCCTGACATCTTATTGACTTGCGTTTTTCTGCAGCACTCGGAAAGCTCTTTTTCCGGTCGTCCAATATTTTCATTTGCTTTTTTTCCCAATAATACCAATGGTGTATCTACCCATTCTTGGTTAATTTTTTCGAAAAACACCTTACTTCTGCCACAGGCCTTCCACTTTTGGATAAGCATACTAGCAAAATTTCGCAGTTTCCTTCCAATTTCACACTGCTCCTTCTGAGTATAGGTAATTTTGTTCAAAACGGTACCAAGAACATAATTTTGCACGGCGAGAAACTACTTGGTGGGGATCGCTTCTTCATGCCATATTAAAAAAAGGGTGCGTTTTGTCACTGACATTTTGCCTAAAAAGTACAATAAATTGAAGGCTCGCAAGTACTCGCAGTAAATTTTGGACATTTTGGACACACAATGGTTTACACATATAGGAAAATTTACAATTACATTGAATGCAGGTGAATTTTGTAAGTTCTACTCCACGAAAGACAGGTGTACGTTACAATGGGCGAGTTGCTAATACACTTAAACACGATCACGTTTTATAAATAACATAAGTATACAAAGATCACAACCACAGTTTTTTTATATAATACATACCTTGGCGTTAGTATATAACAAAACTTTTAATGAAAATAATAAAATTTGCAAGTTTAACACGAATACCAAAACGATGATCAAAAAGGCGGAAATATTTTGCAAAACACTTGCAAAAACATATGCTGACTTTGACAGCTCACAGCTGTTCATCGGCTGTAAGCTGAGCTTTTAAAAATCGATACAAATCTAGTGAATGTATTTGTTATCGATTGTTAAAAAAAATTAACGGTTTTTCAAATTTGAAAATTTGAATTAAATGCCGCTAGCGAAGCCAAATTGGCCACTGTGCCTCAGTGCAAATAAAAAGGAAGATAAAAAAGGTTTACAACAACGAAATCAAATTATTTAACGATGCGAAATGAAGAATTTTGGGTTAGAACCGTATGTAAAATATAAGTACCCATATACAGAAAAGAGAAAAAAAAGAACATTCCTACATAACCTAAAGGCTTCATAACACTGAATTATTAGTTATAACGGTACTCCTAAGCACACAATTTTTTACAGTTTTACTGGAAAAAACTGTGAGAAGTTGTAAGGCTAAATGGATATATTGTTTTTACAATTTTATTTCATAAAATTATAGAAACATACAAATCCAATAAAGTAACAAATATCTGTGGTTCTAACAAATATTTAAACAGTAGATAAAAATATTTGAGCACTAAACTAAAACTATTTCAATTAATACAAATGTTCAGATATTTTTAATCCGGATAAGCAAAAATCATATTCCCAAATAATAACGATTTCCAATTCCAGATAAACCATAACTACCTGGAGGAACTACAATTAATTTAAAAACATAAATAGCACCAGAGATAAATTTAATGACATACCCATTAAAGCTAAAGTTGGTCAATTATATTTGAAAAAAAAAATTTAAATACTGTTGTATAAGTAAAACCTGTTGAAAAATATTAGTGAATTAATAAACAAATTAAATTTAAACTTTGTTATAGTAAAATAAAATTTTTATATATTTGATAGAATTGATAACCTTAGTAGCCCAAAAATAAATACATACTCGTATGTATATAAAATTGGAAATAAATTCACCGCTTTTCATGTATTTAGTTGTTATTACTTGGGCGTTTCCCAAAGGCATCAGCATATCACAGCCGTTCCAAAATCTACAAATGAACGCCACACCGGTAGTATTTAAAAAAATTGGCAGTGCCGTTTTCTACAAAGATGTTTGGACGATCCTAACCAAATTTACACCGTTAGACTATGCAACTGTTCTAGATATCGCAGACAAGTACGACGAAAAAATTGAACAAGTATGCGGCCTGGTAAAAGAAAACACAGCTACAGCCACAGCAAGTTTTAAACAATCGTGCTTGTTAATGGTAAAAGAAACATCAGCCATTAACAAAAATATAAGAAGAACCAACGAGCACGTCTAGCACATATTCGTAAGGAACAGATCGAAGAGATCTATTGAAGCCATAGGAAATTTTGCAAAATGGGCTTTCGGCACGATGGATAGTGAGGATGCGCATAAAATTTACAATCAATTAGCAATCTTGGGGAAAAATGATGAGAAGACATATGACCTAATCTGACATCAAGTAACAGTAATGGGATCAAATTTCAATAAACTGAGTGCACTAATTAAAGTCTGGTTACAGATGTTGACGCCATTGCGAAAAATTTACGCGAACTTAGTGCGTCCTATGGTAACTTCACAATAGCAACCAAAGACGAGATTACCACACTAAAATTAAAAACGGAAATCAACGAGCTCCTGTCGATAGTAAACGCTCAACTATTGTAAGTGCATCATCGTCAGTATACAGAGTTGTCTATTTTAAACGACTTGTACATGAACAAGCTACACCCGTTCATCCTAGACAGCCATAACCAATGCATTGAAACGTTTATCGACAACTACTAATATGCAGCCGTTTTTCTAAAACTTTTTTACTCTACACCAAGCTGAGCAAGTCTCAGTATTTCAAGACGACAAAAGTTTGATAGTCAAACTTAAAAACCCGCTGCCCGATTCTATTACATATTCAGTTCATCGAATGTATCCATTAGCATCATACCTTAATCAAAACTGGGATGTGTTGCGGTCAATATCCGCAGAATACATTGCAGAAGCTACAAAACAGGCATCGTTTGTTCCCCTTACTCATGAGGACTACACCAATTGCGTGAGCGTAAGTGCAAACACCACTGCATCAATTTCTGTATGCCACTATAATAGGTCAATCCTAACTGCTGGAAACATAATGTGTAGTGGAGTTGCTGCAGAATACCATAACATCCGAAGAACATTGCAAGTACGTTGCTGTTCCCACAACAGAGGGTGTACAAATTATGATGGCGGCCAGCAATCAATGGCTTTATAACATCAAAACCCCCCCTCACAGTGAACATTAATTGTGACGGAGTGTATTATACTACCGTTCGAAAGGGATAGGGATATTAAAAATCCTGCAAGCTTGCGAAGTAAGCTCCAAGCAGATGAGAATGCCATATGAAAAGGAAACTTCTACAAAAGAGCAGAAGTTGACCATACTAATTTTCTTGAATCGCTAAAACTCAGGCTGAAATCTTTTAATGCAACGACCAGTTGAAAACGTATAAACCGCCTAATCTAAAGGTTGGAAGTCATAAAGAAATTTCAGCTATTCTGGCGGAAGGAAGGAAGTCCATTGAAGAGCTGCAGGGAGAGGTGAACAGAACAATCGAAACAAGAACCACAAATAAAAACGAAGCGGAGCTGACAGTTCATCGCTTCTCATTATTGTCTGTGAGCTCATTAATATTCATACTACTCGTTATTGGCGCTGTCATACTAGTTATCAGGAGAAGAAATAACAACAAATCGAAGGATGTAGAGCTAAACGTTACCAATATAACTACCGGTGCACCAAGCTACGATCAAGCAGAACACGTTAGGAAGCCGATCACCCCTCAGAAATTGTTAAAAGCTGCATCGGGAAGGAAAACTAAACGTTCAAGTAATTTAACCTACGCATGCGTGTAACTTTTTATAGTAATGATTTCTTCATTTTCGATAACAATACTTCTTCATAAAATGTATGTATAATTTTTGATAATAATACCTTTTAATTTTCGATAATAATACTTTTTAATTTTTGATAATAATACTTTGTAATTTTTGATAATAATACCTTTCATAAGATTTATATATGACTTTTGTTAGTAATACTTTTTAATTTTTGGTAATAATACCTTTTAATTTTCGATAATAATACTTTTTAATTTTTGATAATACTTTTCATAAGATTTATATATGACTTTTGTTAGTAATACTTTTTAATTTTTGATAATAATACTTTTTCATAAGATTTATGTATAATATTTAGTTAATAATACTTTGCTTAATTCAAATAAATAATGAAAAGCAAAGGGTTCAACGTATTTTAAATAATTATTTTATATAAAGTGCAATTTTGCAAATATTGCGTATTGTTTAAATGTGTTGAAAGTTTGACCTAAATGTCGCTTTGCTGGCCAGCAGAACGTGCCAAATCAATTTTAATTACAAAAAAAGTATAATAAGGTTTTTGGTCTCAAGAAGTAAGTTAGTCTAGAACAAAACAGAAAGCTGTGCAGTGTATTTTTTAAAACGAATGATAAAACCCAACATTTTTGGCGATCCTGCTAACATACTGCCTGAATTGTACAGGAAGAATATTAATAAAAAGTTTAATAAATAAAAGACATGAGATGATGGTTGTGAAAAAAACTAAGTTAATACATGTTGGTGAATAAGTATGTTATAAGTGATTTGCTAAATTCCATAATTAAAAATATTTAAACCGTGATTCAAACATTAAAACTACAAATTAATTCCCTGAATTTGTGCATTAAATTTATATGAAACAAACTAAAACATAAAGGAGGATAATCAAACCCATACAGAGAAAAATATGAAAGCACTATTTTTGATATAATTAGAACTACAAAAAAATTGTGAATTCGATAAAACAAAAAATATCAATAAGAAATTTTGAAATTAACCTTAGTAAGTTGGACGAATTGATAAAAAATAGGGTGAGCAAATGATTAATTAATTCCATTTATTATTTTTATTATTGTCCTGACTTGTTGCAAGTCATTAAATGGCAACAGAAGATCAACGGAAAATTCAAGAACTTAGGGACGAAATCAAACAATATAAAATAAGAGAAAAAATATCAGGATTCGGAAATAAACCGGTTTAACGAGGCTGTTTTAGGGGAAATAAAAAGTTTTACAGATCTCGTCAGTGTGGGGTAACTTTACTAGGTTAGAAACTAAATAAGGTTATTGCTGAAAATAAAAATAAGCAATCAGAAGAAATAATAAATTTGAAACAAAAAGTAAAGGAAGCAGTAAAGCAAATAGACAATTTTAAGAAAAACCAATTAGAATTTGAATCATACAGCAAGGAAGCGGAGCAAATTATAGAACGACTTACCAAAAGAATTCAGGAAAATTTTATAAGGGAAAAAGAACTCAAGAATAATTTAGAAGAATCAAAAGAATTCATAGCTAACTGCAAAGAGGAAATACAACGGTTGCGGGCAAATGCAGATATACATACTGAACTAGAGAGTAAAGTACTAAACCTTAGTAATAAAGTAGATGAAAAGGAATCGTTAATTAAAGTTTTGAGAACTGAGTTAGAGGAATTAGTAGAATCAAATTTAGATTTATCAGTACAAGTCGAAACTGAAATATCTAATATTAAAACAAAAAGGTCCCCAGTACAGTGTACGCCAAATAAAACTATGTCTTACGAAACAATAAGCAAAACTATAGCTACAATAGTACCTCAATTTTCAGGAGCACGAACGCCTCAATTATCAAGTAGGGTGCATGAATTCGTAAATGCTTGCGAACTTGCGTTTGACTGTATAGGCAGAACAAATGAAGAATGTCTCATTACTTTCTACAAGGCCTAAAAAAAACACCTATCTAACAGAAAGGTCCTTAGATAGCGTTATAGTGAAGCTCAAGCAGTCGCGCCAGCTTATAACAGGGGATATCAAGTCGTTCTCAAGAAGACTTTTGACACTTAAAAATTTGGCCAGGGAAATAATACAGGCAAGCTACAGTGAAGAAGAGTCCGTTGGCCTAATAAGCGAAATAAATAATTCACTAGTAACCACAGTTGCCATAGTTGGTAACATTCTACCAAAATTGGTAATTTTTTTTAGGGTTGGTAACTTGGTAACTTTGTTTTTAAGGCTTTACAAACTAACAAATTATTGCTTTTCTTTTATCATTTTTCCGCATTACTCAACACTGAGAAAAAAAATCATTAAAAACAACTGTGTGAATGTGCGTCAAATTGTTCAACGGCCTAATATGCAAATGTCATTATGTTTGGTCAGCAAAAGATTATTTTAAATGAATGCAATATTAAATAATTTATTTAAATTAAATACGGAATTCGTAGGTATAATGAATTGAAATATTTATTTATGTTCTAAAATGAATTAAAACGTTTTATGTTATGTTTTTTATTAATAAAAGTTGTTGTTTTTATTATAATAAAAATAGAAATGTTTGTTTATATAAAAAAAAAGTTTTGGTAACTTTTTGGTAACATTTTCGGAAAATTTTGGTAGAAATTTTTTTTACTCAGTGGCAACCGTGCTAGTAACATCTTTCAAAATGGGACTGGCAGATCCTTCATTGCGGCAATTTATGTTAGCTAGCACCGAAACAGAGTTGGATAAACTTGTGGACACTGCTCTAAAAACATCTCTTTTATTACAACCACAGTACATGCAAATGGGAGGAATATACACTAAAATGCAAATTCTACAAAATTGGTGTTCTAGAATAGGGCATCTAGAAGAAGCTAAATGCGAGATTCCAAATGATACTTTAAAATCCTCATTACGAGTAGGGAAAATTACTGAAGCAATAGACAGCGAAGTTAACACAAATATTAGTTCTAAGCAAAACCTTTTACAAAGAGTTGTACCAGAGCAATATGTTCCAACGGAGTCAGTCAATATTTCGTTCCCCTTTCAAGAATTTCCAGAGAGCGAGGAACCAACCGCTGAAAAGGTAATAAATTACATGACAGAATGCGGAATCTTAACACACTCAATAATAAAAAGAATGTTGTAATCCATAAGGGCCGTACAAATCCAAAAGCCTATAATTCCGATAATAATAAACATAATGAAGGAACTTCATATATCTCAGCATTGCACATCTTCATTTATTTTCAATTTGGAATGCATTAAAGTACCACACGTACAAATGTATATGTATAATAAAAGCGAAATGCAAAAAATTATATACAAACAAAAGTAGTAGACTTTTTCTATTTAAACTACTAGATAAGAATGACACTTTTATAGAATTACCAATGCCATTATCGAAAAACGGTAAAATACGTGTTTTAGTAGCTACAGGTGCAGATACAAGTCTCTTAAAATTAAGCTCTTTAACTAAACTTAATAAAACTAACCTAAATAAAAAAGAAATAAAAGAGCTGGGAGGAGTTTTTGGTGGTAATAATACTAGTCTGGAGTCAGTAACTGCAGAAGTACCCTTATCTAAAATGGTCAAAGTGAAATGGCTCGTGATAGATAACCTTAACTACATAATAGCTGATGGCATATTGGGCCGAGATATTCTGTTGAATCGCTCGATAATATCCAAAACGTTACAAATATTTAATGATAAGCAAGAAATTGTCACGGAAGCACCACTCAAAACTTTAAATTATTTCTTAAGTAATAAAAAACATAAAACAACAAGCGGCACGAACACAGGCAATTGCTCAAATACTTGTAAAACAGGGTTACGTGAGCTCCTCGTGAACGCGCAAGAAATCCAACCTGGAATTTTGATAGCAAACACTATAGTTAACGTAGAAGATGGAGTCATTAACGTACCAATATTAAATGCCACTACGCAAGATTATATTATAGACAATAATTTTACACCTAATTTCAGTAACTTTAAACAATTTAAAATAGCTAGTGAAAACAAAAGTAGAGCTTTCAACATTATCAGTAAAAAACCAATATCAAGTAGAATCTCATTGTTGGTGGTGCCTAAAAAACCAGGTCCAAATGAACAAAAACGATGGCGTGTAGTGGTAGACTTTCGGAAACTGAATCTGGCGACAGTTAATGACGCTTTTCCGTTGCCTAGAATCGAGGATATTCTAGACCAACTAGGAAACTGTTGTTATTTTTCTACCTTGGATTTAGCAAACGGCTACCACCAGGTGCTAATAGACGATCGATATAAAGCGAAGATGGCTTTTAGTACAGGGTGGGGTCATTATGAATTCAACAGGATGGCTTTTGGGCTTACAGGAGCGCCAGCCACCTTCCAAAGGATAATGAACCACATTCTGACAGGCCTCAACGGAATTGACTGGTTTGTTTATCTAGACGACATAGTTATTTACGGGAGGTCCTTAAATGAGCATAACGACCGGCTAGAAAAGGTATTCTCTAAGCTAAGACAAAGTAATTTGAAATTAATCACTGAAAAATGCCAATTTTTACGCCGCGAAATAATATACTTGGGGCACAAATGTTCGGAGGCGGGAGCACTGCCGGATCTTTCAAAAAACAATTGTGTAACTAATTATCCGTCTCCAAAAACTGCAATCTTTCTTAGGATTAGCTAATTATGGAAAAATAAATTCTCACCTATATGGAATGGACCATACGAGATTATATCAATAAATGGTCCAGTCACCACCTCAGTGCAAATAAAAGGGAAGATAAAAAAGGTTTACAACAACGAAATCAAATTATTTAACGATGCGAAATGAAGAATTTTGGGTTAGAACCGTATGTAAAATATAAGTACCCATATACAGAAAAGAGAAAAAAAAGAACATTCCTACATAACCTAAAGGCTTCATAACACTGAATTATTAGTTATAACGGTACTCCTAAGCACACAATTTTTTACAGTTTTACTGGAAAAAACTGTGAGAAGTTGTAAGGCTAAATGGATACATGTTTTTACAAATTTATTTCATAAAATTATAGAAACATACAAATCCAATAAAGTAACAAATATCTGTGGTTCTAACAAATATTTAAACAGTAGATAAAAATATTTGAGCACTAAACTAAAACTATTTCAATTAATACAAATGTTCAGATATTTTTAATCCGGATAAGCAAAAATCATATTCCCAAATAATAACGATTTCCAATTCCAGATAAACCATAACTACCTGGAGGAACTACAATTAATTTAAAAACATAAATAGCACCAGAGATAAATTTAATGACATACCCATTATAGCTAAAGTTGGTCAATTATATTTGAAAAAAAAAATTTAAATACTGTTGTATAAGTAAAACTTGTTGAAAAATATTAGTGAATTAATAAACAAATTAAATTTAAACTTTGTTATAGTAAAATAAAATTTTTATATATTTGATAGAATTGATAACCTTAGTAGCCCAAAAATAAATACATACTCGTATGTATATAAAATTGGAAATAAATTCACCGCTTTTCATGTATTAAGTTGTTATTACTTGGGCGTTTTCCAAAGGCATCAGCATATCACAGCCGTTCCAAAATCTACAAATGAACGCCACACCGGTAGTATTTAAAAAAATTGGCAGTGCCGTTTTCTACAAAGATGTTTGGACGATCCTAACCAAATTTACACCGTTAGACTATGCAACTGTTCTAGATATCGCAGACAAGTACGACGAAAAAATTGAACAAGTATGCGGCCTGGTAAAAGAAAACACAGCTACAGCCACAGCAAGTTTTAAACAATCGTGCTTGTTAATGGTAAAAGAAACATCAGCCATTAACAAAAATATAAGAAGAACCAACGAGCACGTCTAGCACATATTCGTAAGGAACAGATCGAAGAGATCTATTGAAGCCATAGGAAATTTTGCAAAATGGGCTTTCGGCACGATGGATAGTGAGGATGCGCATAAAATTTACAATCAATTAGCAATCTTGGGGAAAAATGATGAGAAGACATATGACCTAATCTGACATCAAGTAACAGTAATGGGATCAAATTTCAATAAACTGAGTGCACTAATTAAAGTCTGGTTACAGATGTTGACGCCATTGCGAAAAATTTACGCGAACTTAGTGCGTCCTATGGTAACTTCACAATAGCAACCAAAGACGAGATTACCACACTAAAATTAAAAACGGAAATCAACGAGCTCCTGTCGATAGTAAACGCTCAACTATTGTAAGTGCATCATCGTCAGTATACAGAGTTGTCTATTTTAAACGACTTGTACATGAACAAGCTACACCCGTTCATCCTAGACAGCCATAACCAATGCATTGAAACGTTTATCGACAACTACTAATATGCAGCCGTTTTTCTAAAACTTTTTTACTCTACACCAAGCTGAGCAAGTCTCAGTATTTCAAGACGACAAAAGTTTGATAGTCAAACTTAAAAACCCGCTGCCCGATTCTATTACATATTCAGTTCATCGAATGTATCCATTAGCATCATACCTTAATCAAAACTGGGATGTGTTGCGGTCAATATCCGCAGAATACATTGCAGAAGCTACAAAACAGGCATCGTTTGTTCCCCTTACTCATGAGGACTACACCAATTGCGTGAGCGTAAGTGCAAACACCACTGCATCAATTTCTGTATGCCACTATAATAGGTCAATCCTAACTGCTGGAAACATAATGTGTAGTGGAGTTGCTGCAGAATACCATAACATCCGAAGAACATTGCAAGTACGTTGCTGTTCCCACAACAGAGGGTGTACTAATTGGGATGGCGGCCAGCAATCAATGGCTTTATAACATCAAAACCCCCCCTCACAGTGAACATTAATTGTGACGGAGTGTATTATACTACCGTTCGAAAGGGATAGGGATATTAAAAATCCTGCAAGCTTGCGAAGTAAGCTCCAAGCAGATGAGAATGCCATATGAAAAGGAAACTTCTACAAAAGAGCAGAAGTTGACCATACTAATTTTCTTGAATCGCTAAAACTCAGGCTGAAATCTTTTAATGCAACGACCAGTTGAAAACGTATAAACCGCCTAATCTAAAGGTTGGAAGTCATAAAGAAATTTCAGCTATTCTGGCGGAAGGAAGGAAGTCCATTGAAGAGCTGCAGGGAGAGGTGAACAGAACAATCGAAACAAGAACCACAAATAAAAACGAAGCGGAGCTGACAGTTCATCGCTTCTCATTATTGTCTGTGAGCTCATTAATATTCATACTACTCGTTATTGGCGCTGTCATACTAGTTATCAGGAGAAGAAATAACAACAAATCGAAGGATGTAGAGCTAAACGTTACCAATATAACTACCGGTGCACCAAGCTACGATCAAGCAGAACACGTTAGGAAGCCGATCACCCCTCAGAAATTGTTAAAAGCTGCATCGGGAAGGAAAACTAAACGTTCAAGTAATTTAACCTACGCATGCGTATAACTTTTTATAGTAATGATTTCTTCATTTTCGATAACAATACTTCTTCATAAAATGTATGTATAATTTTTGATAATAATACCTTTTAATTTTCGATAATAATACTTTTTAATTTTTGATAATAATACTTTGTAATTTTTGATAATAATACCTTTCATAAGATTTATATATGACTTTTGTTAGTAATACTTTTTAATTTTTGGTAATAATACCTTTTAATTTTCGATAATAATACTTTTTAATTTTTGATAATACTTTTCATAAGATTTATATATGACTTTTGTTAGTAATACTTTTTAATTTTTGATAATAATACTTTTTCATAAGATTTATGTATAATATTTAGTTAATAATACTTTGCTTAATTTAAATAAATAATGAAAAGCAAAGGGTTCAACGTATTTTAAATAATTATTTTATATAAAGTGCAAATATTGCGTATTGTTGAAATGTGTTGAAAGTTTGACCTAAATGTCGCTTTGCTGGCCAGCAGAACGTGCCAAATCAATTTTAATTACAAAAAAAGTATAATAAGGTTTTTGGTCTCAAGAAGTATGTTAGCCTAGAACAAAACAGAAAGCTGAGCAGTGTATTCTTTAAAACAAATAACAAAACCCAAAACCGCTGAATGAGAGTATTTCAGTAAAAAATTATATCTTACGCTCGCAAAATAAAGCTGGATTCACCCATTGTTTCGGAACAAACAATTTTTTCCGAAAAAATTTTAGTTTTTTGAGAATTTGTTCTGAAACGATTCACCCACTTCGAACAATTGTTCTGGAAAAACAAGGGTACCATATGAGATATTTTTGTAAACGATGCGTGCTAGTTTTTCATTGTTTCGGAACAAAATTTTTTGTTCCGAAACAATGGGTGAATCCAGCTTAACAGAACGTAAGCGTACATGTGAATTTTGTTTCCACAATTGTGTATGACGGTGACATCACTGCTGTATGGCAAGACTGGCCAAGCCCTATGCGGTTCGAGCTCATTTGTTTTTGTAAAAGTGCTTAGCTATAGGCTGTGTGTTTTAATACTCACTAGGAATACGAAATACACAAACAACTTTGTCTTATTATACCAAAAAAGTATTATCCAAAAAAGTGAAAGGGTATATATAGGTTTGTCATTCCGTGTGTAATTTCTTCGATATCAATATAGAACCTCATAAAGTATATATATTCTGGATCCTTATGAATAGCGATGACGATTGAGCGATGTCCGTCTGTACGGTTTTCTCAAGCCCTCAGAAGAGCTAGAGACTTCGTTATTGGACAGTTAGATTGAACTTAAATAAAGTGGTATTGAAATTCAGAAAGATCCGAAGTACGGTTCCAGAGCTGGGAAGCTTACACCTATTTCTCGACGCAAAATTTATACCAAAAATCAATTGTTTGTTTCAATGTTGGTAAATAAAACCTATTTCGTGCTTTGGGAAGCCTCAATGGTGTATTAAAAACTAAAAAAATATAAAAAAAATTCCAGGGATGGGAAAATAAAAATTTTTTTCGGCCCATTCCGTAGTTTGTAGTACATATAGTAACTAACATTTTTAAAAATTTTAAGTTTTTCTTTAACAAACCCTCTTTATACGCCATGAAGATTTGCATTGGCCAAAAGAAACTTTTTAAAAAGAAATTGATTTTTTTTTATACGTGAAAGTAATCAAACAGGCAACTGATGTTGTTTTTTCTTTGCTAACTAAAACTGTCTTATAATTTAGGAAGAACAAAATTGGTATCAAAAATTCCAAAAAAAAAATCAAAATTTCGAATCCAGGGTTGGACAACTGTAATATTTTATGGTTCATGATGGTGACCAAAATGGTTCAAAATTGTAAATTTTTCTTAAATAACACGACTTTATACCTAAAGAAGACTAGCATGGGTAAAAAAATCAAAATTTTCAATCTAGGAAATAATATTTTGTTGTACATAAAAGTGACCAAAATGGTTAAAAATTTTAAATTTTTCTTAAATAAAACTATTTTATAACTCATGAAGTTATAGTTGCACTGATTAAAAAATAACAAAAAAAATTAAAATTTCGCTTCTAGAGTTGGGAAAATGAAAGTTTTTTTTGTACATGCAATATTTTGTAGCACATGTAATAACCAAAATGGTTGTAAATTGAAAATGTTTTTTAAATAAAATGATATTATACCTAATGAAAACTGGCATTGGTAAAAAAAGAACAACATTTAAATTTCGCTTCCAGGGATGGGAAATTAAAATTTTTTTATACATAAAAGTAACCAAAAATGCAACTAACGTTGGGTTTTTATTAATTACAACTATTTTTTAATTCAGGAAAAACCAAATTGGCATAAAAAATTAAAAAAATATCTAAATTTAGATTCCAGAGTTGGATAACTGCAACATTTTGTAGTACATGAAAGTGACCAAAATGGTTACAAATTGTAGGTTTTTCTTAAATAAAATTACTTCATGCCTCATTAAGAGCTAAAACAAAAACAAAAAATATTAAAACTTCGTTTCCAGGGTTGGAAAATCGACATTTTTTTAACATAAAAGTCGCCGAAAAGGCAATTAACGTTGTCGTTTTTGCTAATTAAAACTATTTTATAATTTAAGAAGAAATTCCTACTGAGCATGCTTGGTGTAGTCATAATATAATCACGCAATCGATCCTAATATGACTCTTTTTTATGCTGTTTTTTTCTGTATAAAATCAGAAAAACGAGTCAGAAAAGACTCTTTCTGAAGAGTCGCATCAAGAGTACCATTTTCTCATACAAAAAAATTCGTTTTTGACTTAAAAGAGATATCATAAATGATTATTTTAATCGTGCAGTGGAGTCGAAAAAGACTGATATTTGATTAAAATTTTCAAAAAATGTTATCTGGGAAATGTGTGTATTATGTATATATGTATTGTGTACTTTACTCATATAAAATATAATTCAAAGTTTAGTTCTGCTTTCTCTTTCCTTGCTTTGACTTTTCAATCATTTCTTGATTTAAGCTTCTTATTTTTAAGTACATTCTGGCTCGAAAGAATATTTTTTTAACTTTTTCACTACATTTGGTGTGTTCTGACTGCAAAACATTGGTTTCCTGAAAAGGCATTAAGTCAGAGCAGATACTTTTAATGTTTTATATTCTTCCTCCGTTCAAATTTTCGAGCTCGCTCTTAGTTTTCGATGTTCGCAATAGTTATACTTGGAACTACGTCATCCTTCACCATTCTTTTTGTTATGAAGTCTTCATACATGCAATTTTAAAATACACATTTGTCATCAGTAATTAATTAATTATTTACCAATTTTATATTGAAAGTTATTTGCAATATCTTCCGCTTTAAAATTATGCATGCAAATATGAGAAGTATTTGAATTAAATTTCCTAGGGACACAGAAGCTAATAAATTTCTTTCGAAATGTACCTTCTGATGTAAGCCGAAAAAAGCTATAGTCAGAACCCTTTCCTTACTTTTGTTGCAATTCATAACTGCGCACTTCAGTTTTATTAGTAAAACATCTTTTTACAACCTAAACATTAAAATCTTAAATTTTTAATTTTATTTTATTTTAATTTATATTGAGCTTGAGGCTTATTTTCAGGATAAAATTATTTATAATAATTTAACAATAATAAAATTCTTTATAAATTATATAAACTTAAATATTTTTGTTGTTTTTTGTTTTTATATAAAAAATTTGAAAATGAATGAAAAATTTTTTCATACATATAAAAAACATTTCAAAATTGAAACTTTTTTCTTTCCTGTCTACATTATGAAAATTGAAATTTGAAAAATGAGGAAATGAATATAATAATTAATAAAATTTGAACACATTCTAGTTTACCCCAAGGTATATAAATACAAGGTAGTGCCACTTGCTTTTATTAAATTTTAATAAGGATTTTTGAAGTTTATTTTTCTACATCATATTGAATATGACGTTGCCACATTATAAAAAAAATTTTGTTTATTTGGAAATTTTTAAATAAAATCTGTAATACATATATATATATATATATATATATATATATATATATACATATGTATATATATATATATATATATATATATATATATATATATACATATATATATATATATATATATATATATATATATATATATATATATACATATACATATGTATTTTAAATGAAATTTATTTGTTGGTGGTCAAGCAATGTCTATACATTTCATTGGTGCTTTACCAAATCATCAGTAGACTTTAACCATGATTTGGTAAAGCACCAACGAAATGCATATAGGCATTGCTTGACCACCAACAAATAAATTTCATTTAAAATAGTGTTGTGACAACAATATGTCAAATAAAAAATTTCATATACATATATGTACATATATAAGTTTTTCCATTTGTCTAGCAATTTCGATAATTAAATTGTATATACTAAACTTCATTCCTTGATCTCTAACTTATTTAAATTTCAAGGTGTCCAGTTCAGCAATTTCTAAAATAATGGCCTTTTTAGTACCAAGCCACATTTTCATGAGATCACGGACAAAGCACCATTATAATATATTATACCATGGTATTTAACTATTATTTTATCCCCTCTCTTTTAACATATTTCATTGTATTACCTCATTTTAAATTTAAACATACTGAACGTACAACATTGATAGAATATCCCGCTCAAAATCTCATTGTGAATCGTTTTTGCATATTGACCGAGAGAAAAATTTCATTTTGAGGTTTTGAACATAAACATTTTGCAATATTTTGCTAAAATAATTTAATAAAAGCTATATAAAATGTAAAGAATATAGAAAACTACGAAAAATCCCAGTTTCTATGCATTTCCACAAGAAATAAAGTCATTGTGTTGCTTTGCATTGAAGCAAAAATATTGAAACCATTACATTGATCAATAAGACAATTTAACAAAATCACGACAAGATTTTTATAATAAATTAATTGGCAAACGGATTTTAATTATTGTTAATTATGACATCGATGCAATTAAAAATTTTAACAACTCAAATGAAAAAAAAAACGGGTAACTTAAAATGATATGGTAACTTAATTTTTATGGGAATGTCAGAATCCTTAAAATTGCAAGAAAATTATTTTAAATTTAATAGCTCACAGTGGCAGTACCTTGTTTTATTATACCATGGTTTACCCTATGATCATTTTAATAATCTATTTTTGTAAATCAAATGTATATAATTCTGTGCTACACTATCAGTGTCAGCCTTAAAATTAATTCATTTATCTAATGGTACATTTATTATCTGTAACATTTCTAACATATAGCGATGTCTATACCTATTTTCAGCATTTAAAATGGATATATTTTCAAAATCTGGATAGTGATTTGAATCACGACAATGTAAAGATAGTGCTGTTTTTTGTGTAGAAGTATAATTCCTATATTTTAAGTTTGATCTATGTCCCGTTAATCTGGTCTTAAGTTTATTTTGTGTTGTACCTATATAAACTTTATTACAAATTTCATTGTCTTTTCCCTTGCATGGAATTTTATAAACAACATTTGACTTTTCTAATTTATCTATCTTGTCTTTAATAGTACTAAATAATTTACCTAGTGTATTAAATGATTTGTGTGCTATTCTATACTTGTTTTTATTTAAAATCTCTGATTTTTCTACTCTTTCTGAAACTATTGGAATATATGTCATAGATTTATAAATCTTTGGTTCAATTATATTGTTTGAGTAATTTATATTATTTTGTCTGTAATATTGCCTTATTAAATTACAAGCTAATCCTACAGGAAAATCATTATTAACTAAAATTTCTTTAATAATATTTTTATTCTTATTATGAAATCTTGCATCACTTACACCTAGTATCCTATCTATTAAATTCTTTGCTGTATTAATTACAATTCTCTTTGGATGTTTAGAATAATAATTAAGAATTCTACCTGATGATGTTGGTTTCTGATACCAATCTATAGATAAACTATTGTTACTACGTATGATCAATGTGTCTAAGTAAGGAAGTTTATTATTCTTTTCTATTTCAAAAGTAAATTTAATGTCTGAATGAAAAGAGTTAAGTGATGCTAGTATACTGTCTAGTTCAGATTCTAAAATTATACAAAATATATCATCAACATATTTAGTTATAATTTTAGGTTTAACTGATGATTGCCCTATACACTTTTTCAATAATTCTTCCATAACAATATCAGCTACTATTGGAGATGCTGGGGATCCCATAGGAAGGCCTATATTTTGCATATAAATTTTATTATTATATTTAAAATATCTATTATCTATTATGCAAAACTTAACTATTTTTAAAAATAAATCTTTATCTAAATTAGTAAATCCTTCAATATTAACAAAATTTTCTTCTATAATACTAATTGCCAATTCAATAGGTATACTCGGAAATAATGAAACAACATCAAATGACACCAATATTTCATTACTATTTATTTTAATATTCTCTATCTTTTTCCTAAATTCTAATGAGTTCTTAATATTATAAATAGAATGTTTAGTCATATTTTTTAAAATATTTGTAATATATTTACTAAGTTGATAAGATGGAGAATTCATAAATGAACAAATTGGTCTTAATGGGAAATTATCTTTATGAATTTTCGGTAATCCATATAATCTTGGTGCAATTGATGTGTTTGATTTCAAATTTGTCTTTTCAGGCAAAGTAATTATTTTTAATTTGAAAAGTCTTTCAACAATTTCATTATTTATTTTCTGTAACTTATTTGTTGGATCATTATCTAAAACTTTGTATGCTGAAGTATTTTCAACAATATCCTTCATTCTTGAAATATAATCTATTCTATTTATTGCAACCGTTGTATTACCTTTCTCAGCATCCAAAACAAGTATGTCTCTATTATTATTCAAAAAATTTTTTGTATCTCTTACATTATTAAGAATAAATTTATCCCTATTATTTAATTTTATCTTATTCATTTGGTCATCTATTATAGTCGTAAATCTTGCTCTTGCTACTTCTTGTTCTTCCTTTCCTCCTATTGTCTGTACTAAATCTTCACCATCTGATATAATTTTTAATATAGGAAATTGATCTTTATTTATTGGTAGAGCATATTTCTTCCCTAAAGAAAGAGTTCTCTGAATATCAGTTGGAATATCTTTGTCCGTTTTGTTTATGAACCACTTTTTATTAAACCTTATGCCTAATTGTCTTCTCTGTAAATCACTTAAATTATCAAATTTCTTTTTATGTACTTGTTTAACTTTATTATTTAAAGAACTTGCTATGGTATCTTCAAATTCCAAAAATCTCTCCATTTCCTCATTATTCAAAAATCTTCTTAATTTATGTTCAATTATTAATATCTCCCTTTGCGAATCCTTAAGTAGCTGGTGTCTCTCCTTAATTGTAAAATTTAAAATTCTATTTTGAACAACTTCCAAATATTTTGAAATGGAATTTTGTATCATCCGTTGTCCATTTACATGAAAAAGATTATAAATATTATTAGTAGAATTCCTTACAAAATTTGGAACGATATCTGCATTACGGCAACGAATAAGAAATGTTATATTCGCTTTAAACTTAATAATTTTGTCTCTCACTTTCTTGTACCTATTAATAACTCTTCTTACTTCTGCATTTATCTTAAACCAAGAGTAGTTCATTTTATTTGAAAAATTAAACTCTTTTCTTCAAGGTATTTTGATTGATAATTCTTCTTGCCTATAAATTCAGACTTATTTTCTTCTTTTTTGCTTCTTGAAATGCTTCTTCTAATCTTGCTATATAATCTATAGATTGGTATCAGAAACCAACATCATCAGGTAGAATTATTAATTATTATTCTAAACATCCAAAGAGAATTGTAATTAATACAGCAAAGAATTTAATAGATAGGATACTAGGTGTAAGTGATGCAAGATTTCATAATAAGAATAAAAATATTATTAAAGAAATTTTAGTTAATAATGATTTTCCTGTAGGATTAGCTTGTAATTTAATAAGGCAATATTACAGACAAAATAATATAAATTACTCAAACAATAATATTGAACCAAAGATTTATAAATCTATGACATATATTCCAATAGTTTCAGAAAGAGTAGAAAAATCAGAGATTTTAAATAAAAACAAGTAAAAATGTTATATTCGACCGGGTCGAATCTTAAATAACCTCCAAATATTTAGTAAGTGAATTTGATATGTTTAACTTGGTGGGACAGAGTTCCTTTATATAATATCGTACGTCAACGCCCACTAAAGGGGGCGGGGTTCAAAATTATACAATATCATGTTTTCTACAGACGAATGTATGGGCAATGCTAGACCGTCTTAGACTTCATCACAATTCTCTTTGGAGGGTATAAAAACTGTATTTTGGCGGGGTCGCTCTGGCAAGGGCTGTGGGGGAAACATTTCACCTTTGTCATAAAACTCTAAAAATAAATGCTTGGGATAATTATATACAAAATTAAAATACCTTTTTTTTGATAGGGTCATTTAGAGGGCAAAGGGGGAGAGGGGGTAGGACTGAAACAGGTAGACATAAAACTTTAAAAATAAATGCTTGGGATGATTATACACAAAATTAAAAAAGTTTTTATTTATTTTTAATAGGGTCATTTAGCGGGCAAAGGGGGAGGAGGGGGTAGGGCAGCAACAGGCAGTCATAAAACTCTAAAGATAAATGCTTGTTATGATTATATACAAAATTTAAAAAAAAAATTTTTGGCAGGGTGATTTAGGGGGCAAAAAAAGGGGGGGGGGGGGGTAGGGCAGAAATCGGCAGTACTAAAACTCTAAAGATAAATGCTTGGGATGATTATATACAAAATTTAAAAAAAAAATTTTTTTTGGTAGGGTCATTTAGGGGGCAAAGGAAGAAGGGGGGGGGGATAGGGCAGAAATCGGCAGTCATAAAACTCTAATGATAAATGCTTGGGATGATTATATACAAAATTTAAAAAAAAAAAATTTTTTTTGGTAAGGTCATTTAGGGGGCAAAGGAAGAGTGGGGGGGGGGGGTGGTGGGCAGAAATCGGCAGTCATAAAACTCTAAAGATAAATGCTTGGGATGATTATATACAAAATTTAAAAAAAAAATTTTTTGGTAGGGTCATTTAGGGGCGAAGGGGAAGGAGGGGGTAGGGCAGAGTAGTACCAGGTTTCGTCTCAGCTTCGTCATTAAAGCTTAAAAGTGTTATTTTTAAGGAATGTAGGCTTAAGTAAAACAATTTGTTAAATTTTTATGCTATTTTTGACTATAATAACGCCCACTGAAGTGGGCGGGGTCAAAAATATTTTTATTTTATTTAACGGCTCCAAGTTTAAGGCGTTGGACCGTATTTGACATAAAAATATATCATTTGCTTAACAAAATAACCAAAAAACTTTAAAAATTATGTTGTTTTTTCTGGGTTGGTTTAATTCTTCTTAGGGGAACTTTTTTCCCTCTTGCCCGATTTAGCCCATCTTCGAACTTAACCTGCTCTAAGCTTTAAAATATATTTATGCCAAATTTCAAGAGTCTAGCTTTTTTCGTTTGGACTGAATCGTGATTTCCACAGACGGACGGACGGACGGACATGCTCAGTTCGTCTTAGATTTCATCACTGATCAAGAATATATGTATATACTTTATGGGGTCTGAGATGGATATTTCGATGCGTTACAAACGGAATGACAAAGTGAATATACCCTCCAAATTCTTTTTTGGAGGGTATAACAAGTATAGAATGGCACACAAATCATTTAATACACTAGGTAAATTATTTAGTACTATTAAAGACAAGATAGATAAATTAGAAAAGTCAAATGTTGTTTATAAAATTCCATGTAAGGGAAAAGACAATGAAATTTGTAATAAAGTTTATATAGGTACAACACAAAATAAACTTAAGACCAGATTAACGGGACATAGATCAAACTTAAAATATAGGAATTATACTTCTACACAAAAAGCAGCACTATCTTTACATTATCGTGATTCAAATCACTATCCAGATTTTGAAAATATATCCATTTTAAATTCTGAAAATAGGTATAGACATCGCTATATGTTAGAAATGTTACAGATAATAAATGTACCATTAGATAAATGAATTAATTTTAAGGCTGACACTGATAGTGTAGCACAGAATTATAGACATTTGATTTACAAAAATAGATTATTAAAATGATCATAGAGTAAACTAGAATGTGTTCAAATTTTATTAATTATTATATTCATTTCCTCATTTTTCAAATTTCAATTTTCATAATGTAGACAGGAAAGAAAAAAGTTTTAATTTTGAAATGTTTTTTAATATGTATGAAAAAATTTTTCATTCATTTTCAAATTTTTTATATAAAAACAAAAAACAACAAAAATATTTAAGTTTAAATTATTATAAATAATTTTATCCTGAAGAAGATATCCAGAGGATATCGAAATATTGAAATAAATATAAAATAAATAGTTTTTATAAAAATAAGCCTCAAGCTCAATATAAATTAAAATAAAATAATCAAAGGCTAAAAAAAATAGAACAATATATTAAATTTTTAATTTTATCAACGGGCTTAAGTTCGAATCTGCAAGACTGCAAACCATTTTTTATTATTTTATTAATAAATGATGATTTTTCAATAATCATCAAACCAGCAGAACGGATCAGTACTGATTTCGAGGCCGCTACGCCATCTCATCAGCGTTCTTTGTTCAATTTTTCCACTTTTGCAAGTGGTGCTAGTTAGTAGGAATATCAATTACTTAACCAATATTTTAACGAAAATTGATAAAATTAACAATTTACATAAGAAAGTTCGACTAATAAAAATTCATACATAATTTAAAACATTGCGGGGGCACGCGCACTTGTTCATTGTAAATTGACAACTAAATTCAATTACTTGAACATAAATAACAAAGAAGCTTTAGTTATCAGCAGCCGATGGCTCTGGAAAAAGCGAAAGAGATACATGGAATATTGGGAATATTAATCGTCAGGGTTGGGGAATTTCGTACTAACCAAAAATGTAATAACTTAAAAATATGAATGTGATAACTTCTCATATTCAATTTTCGTTAAAATATTGGTTAAATAGTTGATATTCCTACTAACTAGCACCACTTGCAAAAGTAGAAAATTTTAACAAAGAACGCTGATGAGATGGCGTAGCGGCCTCGAAATCAGTACTGATCCGTTCTGCTGGTTTGATGATTATTGAAAAATATTCTTAATATTCCAATCTTAATATATAAAATAATAAAATAGAATTTGAACAAATTCATGTTTTAATAAAATAATAAAAAATGGTTTGCAGTCTTGCAGATTCGAACTTAAGCCCGTTGATAAAATTAACAATTTACATAAGAAAGTTCGACTAATAAAAATTCATACATAATTTAAAACATTGCGGGGGCACGCGCACTTGTTCATTGTAAATTGACAACTAAATTCAATTACTTGAACATAAATAACAAAGAAGCTTTAGTTATCAGCAGCCGATGGCTCTGGAAAAAGCGAAAAGAAATACATGGAATATTGGGAATATTAATTGTCAGGGTTGGGGAATTTCGTACTAACCAAAAATGTAATAACTTAATAATATGAATGTGATAACTTCTCATATTCAATTTTCGTTAAAATATTGGTTAAATAGTTGATATTCCTACTAACTAGCACCACTTGCAAAAAAGTGGAAAAATTGAACAAAGAACGCTGATGAGATGGCGTAGCGGCCTCGAAATCAGTACTGATCCGTTCTGCTGGTTTAATGACTATGAAAAATATTCTTAATATTCCACTCTCGAAAAGATTAATAAATAGAATGCAATCACGTTCATTTATTAAAAAATAAATAAAAAATAATTTGCAGTTTCGCAAGATTTGAACCTATAGCCTGTTGGGAAATTAACATCCTGTAATACAATTTACATAAACAAAAAGGTTCACTATTAAAATAGAAATTCATACATTAATTTAAAACGTTGCGAGGGCACGCGCACTTGTTTACATGTTCATTGTAAATTGAAAACTAAATTCAATTACTTGAACATAAATAACAAAGAAGCTTTAGTTATCAGCAGCCGATGGCTCTGGAAAAAGCGAAAATAAATACATGGAATATTGGGAATATTAATTGTCAGGGTTGGGGAATTTCGTACTAACCAAAAATGTAATAACTTAATAATATGAATGTGATAACTTCTCATATTCAATTTTCGTTAAAATATTGGTTAAATAGTTGATATTCCTACTAACTAGCACCACTTGCAAAAAAGTGGAAAAATTGAACAAAGAACGCTGATGAGATGGCGTAGCGGCCTCGAAATCAGTACTGAACCGTTCTGCTGGTTTAATGACTATGAAAAATATTCTTAATATTCCACTCTCGAAAAGATTAATAAATAGAATGCAATCACGTTCGTTTATTAAAAAATAAATAAGAAATAATTTGCAGTTTCGCAAGATTTGAACCTATAGCCTGTTGGGAAATTAACATCCTGTAATACAATTTACATAAACAAAAAGGTTCACTATTAAAATAGAAATTCATACATTCAGGTATGTGATGAAAATCGGTCGATTTAAAAAGTAAATCGTTTTTTAAAATCGACAAGTGTGTGATAGATTTCGATCGATTTCATTTTCCACTTTTGTTTCATTCCACAACAGTTCTCATAAATGCAGCACAACAGTTCTCATAAATGCAGCTCTGATGAAGTCTTAAATATTTATTTTATTTCAACTTAAATTTATTTAAAAATAAAGTGCAAATGGCATCTTTTGCAGCACTTTCATTAATTATCTTTGAGGAAAATACTCAAAGTGTTGAAAATATAAGAAGAAAGTGCTTGAGGGACAAATCTGACCCTTTAAATTTGCCAGAAGAAATGTAAGTAACATACACGTAATTATACATATGTTTTTACAAATTAAATTATTTCTTGCAGATTCGTGGAACATTTTCGCTTAAACAAAGAGGGTTTTATTATAATTTTGGATAAAATTGGAGGATATTGGAAAAGTGCATCAATTCCCCTAACGATTCAGTTAGCTGCCTTCTTAAGATTTTTGGCAGAGGGCAGTTTTCAAAGGTCTGTGGGAAACGATGTCAATGTTGCTATGCATAGAACAACAGTTTCCAAAAGCTTTTCAAACATGTTGAGACTTTTGGAAAAAACAATTTGTCCAGACTTAATTAAACTAAATGCGTCGGAAGAAGAGATAAGAAAATCTAAACAGTTTTTTTATGAAAGATTTGGCATTCCGGGAGTTATTGGATGCATCGATGGAACTCACGTTGCACTAAAGGGTCCAAAAGGAGAAGAGCATCTATTTTTCAATAGAAAGGGGTACTACAGCATCAACGCGATGATTGTAAGTTTTTTATTAGAATCAATATTTATAAAATTGCTATAAATGTTTTTTGTATTACAGATTTGCGACTATAAGATGAATATAAATGCTGTAGACGCCACCCGCCCTGGATGTAGCCATGACTCTTTTATTTTTAATATGAGTTCCGCTCGAAACTTTTTCATGAGCAAATATCAAAACGGTGAAAGGGGGTCATGGTTATTAGCTGATTCAGGATACCAGCTTGAACCATTTGTTATGACACCTTATAGAACCCCATCTAATGATTTTAAGCGTAGATTTAATAAAAGGCATACTTCAGGAAGAAACGTTGTAGAAAGGACGATTGGTGTGCTGAAAAGTAGGTTTAGATGTCTGTCAAGAACTCTTTGCTATTCTCCTTTGAAAACATCGCAAATTATAAACATTAGTTTCGCTCTTCATAACTTGTGCAATCAACTAAAAATAGATGCCCCTGAGGTTATTTTAGAAGAACACTCAGCTGATGATTTAGATGGACAAAACATACCTAATGAAGAAGATACCGCCCTTCTAAGCTCAGCAAATATCATAAGGGATAATATTGCTGAAAGTTTAATTTAACATATATAATTTGAAAATTAAAAAAATTTATTCACATACAAAAAATAAAATAATTCTGTTCAGTTTTTTTTTTCAAGCTTAAAGCTTGTATAAATTAATATCAAAATGTAGATTTTATAGAACCACCAAACTCTAGCCATCAGTGAACACTTTCCTCTGTGTCGTCAGATTTATCATCAGAGTAACCTTTATTTCTTAAAATTTCCAGCTCTAATTGTTTCTCTTTTATTTTCAAGTCTTGCTTCTTCAGTTGATTTTTTTCTAGTGCTAACTTCTCCATTTCCTTATTGTGCCTTTTAAATTCATTAGTGATGTTTGATGTTAAATTTTCAATTGACTTATATACTCTTCTTATATTTTGCCCTATTATATCCAATTTTTCATCGTTTTGCTTGCCAATTTCTTTTAATATGTTAAGAGATTCGGAAATATTTTTACCATTTGTAATATCATCTTTGACATAGGCTTTAAAGACGTCCTTAATTTCCTCCTTAATTTTTGAGTTATACAAAGTTCTTTTGGATGTACTTGGAACATCATCTAGCAAGTCATTTTCTTTATTTCTTTTACCAAGACTTCTCTTAGGAGTTACTGTATTATCGGTCAAAACTACTTCTTCATCAGATGAGAATAATTCTGTCCCAATTATTGCTGTGGATTTACTTATTCCTTCAGCTAAGACAAACAGTCCGCAAAGTTGACCAATTATTTCCTCCCTCTTAGAAATGTAAATTTGATTGTAAGGACCGCCTCCTGTTGCTATTGCTTCTTGTCGGTTTGTTGCAATTTTTTTCTTGGTACATGCCTTCCAATCCCGCCATACCTTTGTTGAAATAAGAAAAGTGTTTTTTTTAAGATATATATGAAAATATAAAAAACTTACCTTCTTCCAACCGGTTGCATCATGAATTGGTGGTCCAAGGCTGTTTAATTTAGTGACCAAATTATTCCATAAATTTTCAACATCTATTTTATTGCTTTTAGAAAACCCTCTAGCTATGTCTTGATGGCTTTCCATAAATTGAATTAGCGCGTCTTCCTGTTCAGGATTTTTATGTTTTCCCCTATAAAGTTAATAAATAATTATGAATTTTTTTCTCACAAAACTGAAAAATACTTACATTTTGGCAAATTCGCTGATAAAAAAAAAACGTTTTTAAAATGGTTTTAAACCGTCACCATCGATATGTGTCACATGTCAAAAAATGTAAACAACGAAATGGGACAATGTGAAAAATGAAATCGACACACAAATTTACGAAAGAAAACACATCACACCTGATTTCGATTTTAGCGATTTTTGACGCCGAAATAGATTTTCATCACATACCTGATTAATTTAAAACGTTGCGAGGGCACGCGCACTTGTTTACATGTTCATTGTAAATTGAAAACTAAATTCAATTACTTGAACATAAATAACATGTCTTTCTGAGATTTAAAAACAAATTTCGAACAATTAGCCTATGAATCTTAATTCAATTTAATATAGCAATACAAATGTTCGTTAAAATTCTTACTACATACAAATTTAAGCTATGGCTTGAGCTACCAATAATAAAAAAATATTGGAAAAACGTTCACATGTACTTAAGTATAAAATTCAAACCAAATAAGTTTGACTTAGGTATGATGGAACAAAAAATTCAGAAAAATGGGACATGAAGAAAAATAATCAAACGGTAACACGGGCATTATAACAATAACATGTTAACATCAGGTTGATACAGTTCTCGTATTCTTTTTCACAATAAAATTTGTGTAAATAGGAACTGTTATCAAATTCAACTAAGCCACCTAATAAGTGGTGACAAACACAATACACATGAGCACTGATGATGAAAGGGTTGCGTCTTTCGAAAACAGCTGTTCTGCTCTGCTGTGTAAGTTGAATAAAACTGATGTTGACTTTCCTTTGTGCCTTGGAATATTTATCATGTCTTTCTGAGATTTAAAAACAAATTTCGAACAATTAGCCTATGAATCTTAATTCAATTTAATATAGCAATACAAATGTTCGTTAAAATTCTTACTACAAAGAAGCTTTAGTTATCAGCAGCCGATGGCTCTGGAAAAAGCGAAAAGAAATACATGGAATATTGGGAATATTAATTATCAGGGTTGGGGAATTTCGTACTAACCAAAAATGTAATAACTTAATAATATGAATGTGATAACTTCTCATATTCAATTTTCGTTAAAATATTGGTTAAAT